>BPTQ01000008.1:20618558-21165606 GCA_019973895.1 Chrysanthemum seticuspe
CCAACAAGTTCTCTTGTAATCAAAACTTGTAAAGCTCTCTAGTAATACAAAGTGTTCTTTACATTCCACTTGTTCCTCTCTTTGAAGTTTACTTTCGTTGCATACATCGTTGAGTATTCGAGCAAGGCTGAGCTTAGTCGAGACTAAGTGCCGCACGGGAAACCTTGTAGAGACAAGTCCGTGACAATGAGCTAGTATGCCTTTGGGTTGTTGCTATTTGGTTAGAGAATCTTGCTATTAAGCTTAACAAGTAGAGCATGTTGGTCAACCTTCTTGTCGAAAATCTTGAGGCCTTTTTGCGTAATAATCTATATATAAAGTTAATACTGCCATTACTTGATATTGCTCAGTGAATTATCAAATACATGTCTATAAGCTAATGACTTCAAACTTAGAAATGCTTATGTTATGAGAGGTGCTAAAGTACTGTGTACACCACAAATAACTTGTTTTTGATACTTCTACCCATAGAAGATGAACAAAAAGTTTTACTTGTATAAGGGTATATTTCTTAAAAGATAACATTGGTGGTGTATATACATTTTTTGCAGTATACAAATCAGTTGCTAACTTGCTAATTTCACAAAAAGCTGGGTCAATATTAGGCTAATAATGTGTCAAAATGCAAGGCTGATAATGGGTCAAAAATAGGCTTGGGCTTAGAAGTTCAGGCTTAAGCCCATTTTCCACCTTTCACTCTAAAAGCTAGCTAGAAAAGGGCATGTGTATGTTTATGTATAAAAAAAGTATGATCTTATTGAATTTTGGTAAATTGACATCAAAGATTGAACTTTAAACAGTATAATTATTAAACTTTTCTAATTTATTGTGAAAGTGTTGTTTATATAAATATAGATAACATAAGTTTCCCAAGTATAGTATGACTTTCAAATGTAATGTATTTTTTGGGTAAAAACTTTCAAATGTAATGTATCTTTGTTCTAAATCAGAAATAATAGGTATAAGTATCTATGAGTAGAGTTGGTCTTTTATACTTCATATTCAGTTTCTATTATGAGGTTACACATTAATATTGTAACTTGTGACATAAAGTGTGATTCTAATACATTTGAACTAATCCTCTACATGCTAATGTCACTCTATCTTGTACCCACCAAGCCCCCTTTTCAACAAATTTAGACCCACAAATCATGTGTCAAAAGTAAGACAGACATCATCAATTGAAGGAAAGTTGTTTTATACCAAATTCTTCAAAAAGCACAAAGCTAAAGGTTGAAAGACAAATAAAGAAGTTCCTTTTTGTAATATTAAACAAAAATGATTACATGCAAGACATATATTCCTTTGGCAAACCTTGTGTTTCTTGTATTTGTTACTCCAATTTCTTTCAGACATCTTGATATTTAGGTTCAACATTACTGTTTTAGTGGTATTCAGACTTTCTAAACGATTCTGTATTTTCATCGATATTTCAGGATCAGTTTTCATAAACAAACGCTCATTCAGATGTTATTTCTTAAGTTACAAATGTTTTGGTTTTATGAATCAGATCGAATGATGAACAAATCTTCTCGATCGACATTGGATTAGTTTGTATATGGTTACAATTTCTTTTAACATTAATTCTTTAATACATACTTTATCATTTGACAACAAAAGACAATAGATAATTAGACATGTCCATTCAAACTACACATAAAACCAAAAAGTTGCATTAGTAATTTAAGGAATGAACTTAATACAAGATTCCATAATTAGTGGAAACAAAATGAATAATCAAGATTATCATATTAAGTTACTAATCTTGGTCTTCTCAAAAAGTATATCACATTTTGTTTTCTTCCTATACATCTCCTCAAGATTCAAGATCAGTCACTATCTACCACTAAAAAAAAATAAAAATACCAAATTGCAAAACTAGTCCATATAGTTTGACCAAATTGTAAAATTAGTCTCTACAACTTTAAAAGTATCAACATTTTCTCAGTAAGAAACTTTCGATTGCACTTTCGCCCCTTCTCAAAAGAAAAGGTTGAGGTATTTTAGTCTGTTAAGATTCCTACGGTCCAACATCTCACAAAGTCCAACATATAAGCTTAACTGATGTCTCATTATAGCTACCAAGCTTATATGTTAACTTTTAAAATTATAATTCTACTGACGTGCGATTGAGTTTACACACCCAACATAGCCTTTCCAATTTGAGCACAAACTAAAAGTGCAGTCGTTTCTGTAAAAAACGACGACTGCACTTTCGAAACTGCAAACTACAAACCACATGAACAATTTTAAGTTTTTAACAACTTACTAACAAACTTTATAAATTACAAAATGGGACCCACTGACCACTGACCCACAAACAGAGACACTACTTCAATAGTTCAATCTCACAACATGCTTTTGTTGTCCCACATCAAACACAAAAACACTTCACATCCACACCACAACACAAAATAATCTCATCTTCAAACCTAAAAAAAAAAAAAAAAAAAAAAACCATCTTTTTTTAGCCAAAAATGTTGGAATCTTTACTTACTAAAATACCCATTTTCAAGATTCACTTCAAGAATCATAAAGGTATGACCTTTAACACAATTAGCTCATTTTCATACCCTTACACTGTTTTAGCTTTTATAATCTTGTTGGGTCTTGCTAATAGTGTAATATGTGATAAAGTAAGTATAGATTCAGCTCCTTTAGGGTTTGAAATTTCAGGGTTTGTGTTAGATTCTGATAAAGTTAATAGCTTGGTGTCTTTAAATAAGGTTTTTGAGTTTGGGTTCTTTGAGAGAGGTAATGGTGAGTTTGTTGTGGGGATTAGGTATAGTTTAGGCCTTAAATCTGCTAATTTAGATGTTTGGAGTGTTGGTGGTGGTGTTAGGGTTTTGAGGAATTCCACTTTTAAGCTTTTGATGGATGGGAGATTGGTCTTGTTTGAGAATCCGAGTAATGCGCTGGTTTGGAGTAGTGATACGGCGAATTTAGGCGTTGAAAAAGTGACCCTTTTGGATAATGGTAATTTAGTACTAATGGGGAGTGAAAATAGTGTGATTTGGGAAAGCTTTAGTAGACCGACTAATACGTTGCTCCCTGGTCAAATTCTGCATTACCCGCAGAATCTCAGAGCCCCGTCTACTAAGTCGGTTACTAGTTATTATACGTTTGTGGTTCATCCGGAGGGGTTAGCGTTGATGTGGGAAAGTAATGTTACTTATTGGAGAACACAATTGAGTTCGTTGTCTGCGACTGTTAAAGAAGTTAGATTTGATTCAAACGGTGTTTTGGGTTTATATGATGATGCTAAAAAGATTGTTTGGTCGGTATCGAGTAAAGATTTTGGTGAAAGTTCGGTTAGTTTGAGGCATGTTAGAATGGATAAAGATGGGAACTTGAGGATTTATTCGTGGGATGATGGTGCTCGTTCATGGAGAGTTGGATGGCAAGCTGTGGAAGATCAGTGTAATGTGTTTGGTTCTTGCGGGCTGTATAGTGTCTGCGAGTATAATTCTACTGGACCTATTTGCGGTTGTTTGTCTTCGGATCCGTTAGATTTGGAAACTTCATTTTCTTCTCCTGATTCTGGCGGTTCGGGCTGCAAGAAAATGGTTGATTTAGGGAACTGTAAAGCGCATACGAGTATGCTGCTCATGAAACAAACTAATCTTTATGGACTTTATCCTCCTCATGATGTCGATATGATGCTAAGTGAAGAAGCTTGTAAGGCGTATTGTGTTAATGACACCACTTGTGTTGCTATGACTTCCAAAAATGATGGTTCTGGTTTATGCACTTTAAAAAGAACGACGTTTATAAGTGGATCTACATCCCCTTCGATCCCTTCAACTTCGTTTTTAAAAGTTTGTCAAGTCCCTCAAGCGGTTGCAGCTAAGGGTGCAAATCCGAATGTCACCCCTAAAGCAAAATCTTTCCCTTTTCATGGTAACTCTAGGAAGATTTTAAGCGCAATAGCGTTTGTCATTCTGGTGACAGTTTTGGTGCTTTTAGTGCTCGAGTTGTTTATTGTGTTGTTTGTTTATAATAAAAAACAAAACGATTCTCAGAATAGAGTTGTAAAAGGGGCTAAAGCGAACCTTCAAAATAGTCCTTTAGTTCGATTATCATTCAAGGAGATTCAAGAACTCACATCCAACTTTTCCACTCAACTCGGTACTTCTGTATTCAAAGGTTTACTTCCTGATGAGATGACTGTTGTGGCAAAGGTACTTGATTACACGGTTGAATCAGAAAAAGAATTTTTGAAAGGAGTGTCAATTTTGGGAGGGACCCACCACCGAAACCTAGTGTCTTTAAAAGGATTTTGTTTCGATCCAAATCATAAGGTTCTAATCTATGAGTGTGTCCCGGATGGCTCTGTTGATAAATGGTTATTCGATGTTCATGAAGGTGATGATAAACAAAAGAATTGGCAACAAAGAGTTGATATTGCTGTTGGAGTTACACGTGCTCTTATGTATCTGCACACTGAGTGTCAACTATGCATACCTCATGGAAACTTGAAGCTCGAGAATGTGTTACTTGAAGATGGAGCAACCCCAAAGGTGACAGATTTCGGGATTAAGCGTTTTATACAGAGTGAAGGCTCATGTTCTTCATCTAATGAGTCTGCATCAGAGAAAGATATTTACATGCTTGGGAAAATGTTGATTGAAATTGTGTTGATAAGCAGAGATACAGTTGGAGATAGCTTAGATCAAGTGATGGATAAAGTGATGCAAGAACAAAAGTATATAGACAGTGAGGATTTACGAGGGGTTGAACGAGTAGTCAGAATAGCATTGTGGTGTATGCAAACTCAGCCGTTTTTAAGACCTTCGGTTGGTGAAGTGATGAAGGTGTTAGAAGGTACGCTTTCTGTTGATAGACCTCCATCGAGCTTTGCTTATAGAAATGGTGATGATACAGATAGGACAGTTCCAGGCGTTTCAGAGATAGAACCGGGATCCTAGAGGGTAATTTTGTAATTTAACATTTGTAGTCTAACTTTAGATGGTAGTTTGCTAGCTTTTAGCTGCCGGGGTATCAATTTTTTTCTTAGATGAACCCCAGATGAATGTGATTCTTGACAGATGTGTAGGCAGTCTTGAAATCTGTCAATCCAAGAATTTTAACGTTCATTTTCACTTTCTTGGTTATCTATGACTAATTATTGACTTATTGTATCATACTAGCATAGTACCCGCGCAAAGCAGCGGCGGTACCCAACATGTCAGTTTTTGAGAGTTAGTATTTGACGGTTTACCCGTTTGATAGTTCGAAAAGAGTAGACGCGTGTTTGAATTTCCGTAAAGTATATTAATACAAATATAGATATCCATAGTTATACTCATTTGAACTTTGTAAAACTTGAATGGTTATGATAAAAATTATAAGTATAAATTTGTATTATTATAAGTTTGTAACATCCATTTTAATACTAAAATTTAATGTGTCATTAGTGTACATTATAATGCAATTATTATAGTGTAGAATTTAATTATATGAATTACTAATTATAGTAAGATGTGTAGGCTTACAATTTTAAGACTTCCTTTTATAGGAACTCCTAAATGCATTAGTATGTAGTATAGATAGATAACCATTTTGAGAACGTAATGCCAAACACCCCCTTATTACAATATATATGGCATAAAAGTATACAAAAACGATTTGATTTGCAGGTATCCAAACAAACACACATCACGACCTTATATTAGTACAAAGCACAAACAAACACAAGTAGAGTTTAAGACGAGTACAATCGATCATCAACCTAATGGTTTGGGCCGAGAAGCGATAGAAGGAAGGTCTGATAATGACTTGATGTTTCTGAGTGAACTGCGTCATTCAAAGTCTTCTTGTACTTCTTATAGTACTCAGCCTTTATGTACTGCATATCAATCTCAGTTCTTGTCACAATCACCCTTATAAGCGTTGTGTCATTAGTCCCTAAGCCTTTCATCGAGTTATATAGCACCTATAAACATTTTCAACACCATGTAAGTATCCTATATAGTATATACACACACGTAAACTTATGCACAATAAGTTGAGTAAAGATTTCACCTTTGCAAAATACTTTGCGGGATTTTGAGCACATTGTAAGATTGTCAAAAGTGCACGCTCAAATAACCCCGAAGTTTCACTCTTTATAGCCTGCAAAATGGTCAAAAAAAAGATATGTAATTCACCATTAGCAAAATCTTGTGAACACGATGACACAAAACATAAATGTTTTCAGGTTTCTTGAGAACAAACCTTTTTAAGTGATCCTCCATACGTGTCATGGTAACATGTGTTTATAGCAACCAAATGTGCTGGACTTCTTTCTGTAAAAATCTGCACGAAAACCTTCTCATCGGTTCCCAATTTCTTTTCACCAGCCTTGTACAAAGCTTTGGCATCTTTTGCAGCCATTTCCCTATCGACTTCCATACCTTCATAACGTGGTTTGGTTACACAAGCAAGCAAAATCTACACAACAAACCAATTTTCATCAAACAATGTCTTCCCACCATTAGAAACATCAAGAAACAACTTGATGTCAATGAAAAAGTGGTAAAGATCCGACCTTTTGGAGATCCCCAGTAGCTTGATATTCGATGTCTTGTTCAAGATAAGTGCCAAAAGTTGAGTGGTAGATTTGCCTAACAGTTTGCAATTGGGTAGAAGTTCGTGAGCATATGACTTCCGTAGCTGTTTCAAGATTGATGAAATCTGTAGTTAACGCTTCCTTCAATACAACCGCATCCCTCCCCGCTGGATCATGCATCCAAAGCAAAACTGCAGTCTATGACATGATTTTCATTAGTCCAACCCAAATTCACTTTCATGTTTCTATCTTTTTTGATCGATAATTTGTCTATGGTAGTAAACATTTCTAGAAGTCAACTTAGCAAAGACTGATCTACATAAACACAAGTTATTCACACTTAACAGATTTCTTAAAATGGTCAATTTGACTTGTTAAAAGTCAAAGTTAAACTCTACCTCTAATTTGCCGCTAAGTTCAGACGACAAGCGTTTAAGCAAGTCTTCTGAATACATTGTCTGGTACTCCTGTTGGATATAAGACCGCTGCATCGAATCTCGATGAGCAAGAATACCAATCACCGCAGCAGTATCAGACCCAAATCCTGATCAAATCCAACACAATGAGAATTTCCAAATATAGAAAGAAAAACATATTCGATCAAAGATCAAATCAAAAGAGTCACTTTCCATAACAAGAATCATTAGAAACATAAAGGGTATCATTGATCAAGTCGTAACTCGTAAGAGTATATACCTTTAAATGCTTTGTGCAACTGTATAGCATCATCTCGCGGGTTAACGGGCACAGGAGGAACACTCAAAGTAGACATAACTGATCAAAGTCTTCTTAGAATTATAGAAACTAGAATGTGTTCAAAGAGACAGAAATGAAACCATTAAATAGGAATAATTTGGTGTCATAATAATGGATTGGTTTAAAAGGTTCAAAGGCAAACTGTCATGGACACGTTATGTAGTCAACTTTTTTTTTCTTTTCTTTTTTTTTTTTTCTTCAATAACAATAATAATTATTGTTATCTATTTATTTATTTTTTCTTTTTTTGGAAAGGCCATGTAGTCAACTTTTACTTTGTCAAATAAATGATTTGATTCAACTAGAGAAGACTTGTCGAATTGTTCCAAGTGGAAGTGTGTAACCGTGGACTTGCACCAAATAATTTATACGGGCCAATGTTTTATATACCGGTTTTTGATTGACCCGACTGAGTCTCCAGTTAATGGTACAACTAGTTTTTTCAAAACCGGCTTCTGTTGATTAAGCCGGTTCCCGGTTTTAAAACATTGCATGGGGGCAAAAAAAATTTCAACCACTTTTGTAACTAACATTTGTAAGCAACCCAAATATAAGATATTTAGACATATGAGGATGGTATGAAATCAAGGATGCGTTTGGTATGGGTATATAAGAATGAGGTTATGGGTTTCATAGTGATTAAAAATGTTTGTTTAGTGATCCATGAATGAAATGAATATATTATAGCTATAGATTTATTACTCATCAATTTGATGTCTATGAAATTCATTTCTCGAGCCCCTCTCTTTTCCATCACAAAATTCAAATATCTATACACTTTTTTTATATCATATTTTGTAATCAAAACATAAACAATCGTAATAATACACTTTTTCATATCTATTGCCATTTTACCCCATACCAAATCCGATACCTATTGTGATTTTTAGCAACAATCCAAACGGCCCCCAAATATATCAATGTCATTTCTTTTGTTTGCTATGAATTTTTAGGTATGGTTATCAAATAAAAATAGGCCCGCCATGTTTGCAAAAATATTATAGGGTAAATTGCAAAAAATGTCCCTAAAGTAGCCAAAATGCGCAAAAAATACATCGAGACAAAAAGTGTTGCAAAAACGACATTAATGTTTCATATTTTTGCAAAAAAGCCACCGAGAGCTACTTTCTGCTAACCCTCGTTATGTTTCTCGTTAAGTGCCTCGTCACTAAGGGAATTATTGTCATTTCACTCGTCTTATTGCCGCCAAATTTGTGATATCAATGCGACATGACCTCAATGGCTAAATTTGCAAAGTAAATTATCATGTTGCATATTAAATTGTCAAAGTCTTCCGTCATTACACACACACTAAACAGAAACACACACGCCCTTAACAAAAAAATTATTATTTCCTTAACCAGTAACATGTCTCGCTGTCTTGATCTTGTGCTTGCCTGTAACTCATTTGTCATATCGGAAATGATGCTATCCCATTACCAGCGAGAGGTTGGGGAAGACATTCAGCATGCACTCGAATTGATGAATAGGTGCCGAAAGCTTTCAAATATGATCGAAATTAGAGGGGACCTGATTGGTGAGCTCCGAAACTTAAGGGGTTCGAGAGTTGCAAGGTCCAATGTGAACAAGCTTAGGAGGATTCAGACATCTAATATGCGAAGGATGAGGGGGTTGATGAGGATGCTTAAGCAAGTTAACGACAACATTGTTTCCAAGATTGAGTTTGCTGTAAGGCAAACGTACATGTGAGGGGGTTGGGGACTGGAGGCTGGGATGGTTTCTTTTATTGTTTATGATGAATGTAGGTAGTAGGGGGTTGGGGACTTGTGGTTTCTTTTGTTGTTCTTGCTTTCCTTGTTCACTGTAGATGTAGATGTAGATAAGGCTGAGCAAAACTGACCGATTCCCGAAAACCGAGCAAAACCAACTGAAACCGATTGTCCCGAAACCGAACTGACAGCAATCGGGTCGGTTGTCGGTTCTAGGTTTTAGGAATAGTCGGTATCGGGTCGGGTAGGGACAAAAACCGAAGAACTAAGCACAGTTTTGGGAAAAACGACCGAAACCGAAAAAAACCAAACCGACCCGAGTCCCATTCGGTTCGGTTTCGGGATAGGGTTTTTTACCCTTTTTGGGATCGGGCTGGGTCGGGACGGGTCGGGTCGGTATTTGGCCCGTTGCTCAACCCTATATGTAGATAGGGGTTGTGGTTTCCCCTATAGTAAGCTTGTACATGTATGGTTAATGAACGTAAGGGGTCGTTTGATCCCGATTTTCTTTGTATACAGTGTTCCAACCGTAAAACACAAACACAAACTTATAAATGCTATTAATCGAACCATAAAACACAAACACGAACATATTATGTATAAGAAATTGGATGCAATAACAGAGTATTGATAGGAGTGAACCATCACTAAAGATTAACCCATATGTAATAGTTCAAGTTACATAATATCGTTCGGCATGTACCAAAAAGATGAACCAATCACACTACCTCCACACAGCCCTTGGTCTATCAAAACAGAGGTAATATAGTTCAAGTTACATTAGACAAATTACATACGTAATATACAACCAAATTAAAATTGTTTTTGTTTCTACACATTTTTACATAATCCCAAAAGATGAACCCATTTGTCAAACTTCAAAAGCTTTTACTGGATGAACCAACAAGTGATCAAACTATACATGCACAATCAAAATATGCAATGGAATGAGGTTAGTATAATATGCAAAATAACACCACTTTGTTTCCCAAAAAATTTGCTAAACAATTCATTAGACTCGCCTAGTCAAAATAACACCACTTTGTTTCCCATTGATCTTGGTTCCTTAGACCCAATACGCAATTAGTGATTTTAACATCACTATTTGGTCTCAAAAAATCCGCACCCCTAGCTCCCACATTCACTGAACCAACACCTGTTGTCTTCTTCATAGAACCACCATCTCTAATGACAATACCATCCGGTTTTTTCCTGTTAACAACATCATCTTCATCAGCCATTTTTCCTTTTTCCTTATCTACAGACCTCTTCACTAACTTTTTATTCTTCCCGAATTCAGCATCAACATCACCCACATCCTTTCTTTTCAAGTGTCTCTCCCTAGTCCTAAAAGAAGTTGAAGTACTAGAGCACCGCAAGCTAGCATCTTCTTCCACCCATCCGAAAACCTCCCCACGATCACCCTCTAAATCAATGTTTTTTAAATAGTATTCAGATAACAACTGTTTTTTGTGAGCAACAAACAAATCTACAAAACCATCCTGACAACATAGTTCGAACATTGTATGCATATCATTGTCTGTGTGAATCAACTTCAAACCTTCTTCTAATGATTTGCCAGGCAAACAAAAGAACAGTGCCCATTTTTCTCCCCTAATGCGTGATAACATATGATCCAGACCAATACTAAAGATATGTCTATCAGAGACAAAGGCACAAAGTGTAGAAACATTCCCTTGTACATACCTCAATGGAGCAAATTCAAATAATCCATTATTGTGCATGTTGAACACAATTTCATCCTGACAAGCAATTAAACCTGCCACCGTTTAATCAACGTCAACAGTCTTTTAAAGTAACACACTATTAAAATTTATCGTTTTAATTCAAACATCAAGTGTAAAGAGCTACTACAACTGCTACAATAAATAGTTACGCAGACAAGTGCAAACTCAAGTAAAGCAGTGTAATGCAGTGTTATATATCTCACCACATTGTACAAGACATCAATCCTACTTACTGAAGATGCAAACCTATTGATTATGTATCTTGTATAGTTGTAGTTTAGCTAATAATTCAATGTGACAACTTAGTTAGTATAGCAGTACAACGGCTATGCCAAACACTCCTACATTTGCCATTCTAACGGCCTACTTAGAACCATAATACTCTGTTTATCCTAAACCAATCAGGGCACTCAATCATGACACTCAATATCAACATAAAAATAGTCTCTCAAAAAGATCACAACATCCAACATAAGCAATTAAAATGACATATAAATGAAGTATAATACATTAACATACCCTCCCTCTTTCTCCCACTCCCAACAGGCCTTCCCCTCTTCCTTTTTTTGTGTCATTGTACCCGGATTATCACTCCCCCTCTTCCTCTTACTCCCAACTGGCCTTTCCCTCTTTCTCCCACTCCCAACAGGCCTTCCCCTCTTCCTTTTTTGTGTCATTGTACTCGGATTATCACTCCCCTCCCTAGGGATGGCAAAAAAACCCGAACCCGATGCGGAAACCCGAACTAATTGGAGCGGCGCGGGGTATGCTAATCGGGTTATGGGGCGGGTTTGGGGCTTAAACGGGGGTTTTAATTGGGTTTGGGGCGGGAAGCGGGCAATCCTCGCCCCAGCCCGCCCCACCCGAATAATATATTCACATATATAAATATATCTATATCTACATAGTATTTTGTTAGTATTTGCGTAAAAAAAGATTACTCTAATATTATTAGTTTTTTATCTTTGTAAAATTGCAAAATTATGATTATAGAAACTCGTTTAGTGTCATATATATATATTTTAATGTAATTAATCATTATTTATGTATATTAATATCGTTGAAAACTTAATAAGGATTTTTTGTAAATTACTAATAAGTTTTTAATTCTTCAAGTTATTCCTAACGGTTTAAAATTAATAATAAATGTGAATGATGCGACTTTGGTCAGGAATTGCACAAAAAAAAATACACCCTGATGAGATCCCCGATTAATATGGGACGGGTTTAGGGGAGTATCGCGCCCCAACGGGGCGCCCCGATTAAATCCCTGATGGGGATCGAAGCAGGTTTGGAGAGAACTTTGGTAATCGGGTTTAGGGATGGGGATGGTCGCCCCGCCCCAGACCCGCCTCGTTGCCATCGCTACCCCTCCCTCTTCCTCCCACTCCCAACAGGCCTTCCCCTCTTCTTTTTTGGTGACATTGTACTTGGATTATGAATTGGTACAGAAAAAGTTACCTTTTTCTGGGCCTTCCCCTCCCTATTTTTGTCTCTGCAACTACCTCATTGTTAGTTCCGCTACCAATTCCAAGGGCAGGAATAGATATCGCACCACTACCACCCGTATTTGGCTCATTGTAAGTTTTGTTCCACATCCATTGAAGAATAACCTCTACCATCTCCTTCCATATGTTCTTATACAAACCATACTTGGAAATTACTTCATCACCAAATCTAGCCATAACTTCCTCAACGACTTCATCATTTAACAAAACTTTTCCCCACGACTTTTCCGATGATTCCTCCCACCACAATCAACAAAGACTTTCCCTTATCATTATTTGCCATAGTTGGGTTTGGTTGTGTCGATTTTTGGTTTTTTCAAAGCTAGGGTTTGACTATTGATTATCGATTTGAAACTTGAAAGTATGTTAAATGAAGTTAATTTATTTCTGGTTGTGTCGATTTAATGTTTTCTGCAGAAGCCTACTCTAGTTGATTTGATGACGTTAAGTTATCTTTGCAAATATTGTCCTTGAAGTATAATTGGCGAAAAAGACTGAAAATGGTGAAATGACAATAATGCTTTCAGTGACAAGGTACTTAATGAGAAACATAAGGAGTGTTAGCAGAAAGTAGCTCTCGGTGGCTTTTTTTGCAAAAATATGAAACATTAATGTTGTTTTTGCAACACTATTTGTCTCAATGTATTTTTTGCTCATTTGGGCTACTTTAGGGACCATTTTTACAATTTACCCTATATTATAATATCCTATAGAATTTTTGAAAATACTATTACATGGACAAAATTTAATTAAGTATAAATAAAAACAAATTGAAGTTTTGTGGCTGAAGAAAAAGGTTTAATGAGTCCCACAGGAATAGTTTGAGAAAAGTAACCTTCTCCTCCTACCATGAGTTTATCACTATCAATACATGATTTGATTCCAAATTTATTAACTAAACACTTGCAAATGGTTTGAATGTTATTCTTTTAATCCTTTAACCATGTGCCAAACACACCTTAAAATACTTGGATGGGAATGATATACATACCCTTCTATTTGGATTGCAATATCTTCTTTACTTTTTTGTTTTAGAGTTAATTACATAAATGGTCACTGTGGTTTGGCGAGTTTTTCACTTTCAGTCACTGAAGTTTTTTTTGACTGTTTCAGTCACTCTGGTTTGCATATGTTACGGATCCAGTCCATATCCGAATTGACATGACCAAAAAGCCCTTGTCACTTTTTCGTCCTTATTTACATGTTTTCGTACGTTTTTACACATTTTCATCCGTTTTCATATGTTTTTACATGTTTTAGTCCGTTTTTACATGTTTTCATCTGTATTTACACGTTTTCATCCATTTTTACTCGTTTCGTCGGTTTTTACACGTTTTCATCATTATTTACACGTTTTCGTCAGTTTTTACATGTTTTCGTCGGTTTTTACACGTTTTCGTCCGTATTTACATGTTTTCGTCCGTTTATACATGTTTTCATCCGTATTTACACGTTTTCGTCTATTGTTACGCGTTTTCGTCCATTGTTACGCGTTTTCGTCCATTTTTACACGTTTTTATCCGTATTTACACGTTTTCATCCGTTTTTACACGTTTTCATCCGTTTTTATGTAATTTTGTCCGTTTTTGCACGTTTTCGTTCATTTTACATGTTTTCGTCTATTTTTACACATTTTCATCCGTTTATACACGTGTAAATACAAATGAAAATGTGTAAAAATGGACGAAAATATATAAAGATCGGACGAAAACGTGTAAAAACGGACGAAAAGGTGTAAGAATGGACGAAAACATGTAAAACAGACGAAACATGTAACTACGGATGAAAATGTGTAAAAAAGGACGTAAACGTGTAAATACAGATGAAAACGTGTAAAAACAGACAAAAACGTGTAAACAGACGAAAACGTGTAAAAGCAAACGAAAACGTGTAAATCCGAATAAAAACGTGTAAACACAGATGAAAATATGTAAAAACAGACGAAAACGTGTAAATACGGATGAAAACATGAAAATACGGATGGAAACATGTAAAAACGGACGAAAACGTGTAAATACGGATGAAAACGTGTAGAAAAGGATGAAAATATGTAAATACGGACGAAAAGGTGTAGGAATGAACGAAAACATGTAAAAACGGACGAAAACGTTTAAATACGGATGAAAATGTGTAAAAACGGACGAAAACATGTAAATACTACGAAAACGTGTAAAAACAGACGAAAACGTGTAAAAACGTGTAAATACGGATGAAAACGTGTGAAAACGGACAAAAATGTGTAAATACGGATGAAAACGGACCAAAACGTGTAAAAACGGTCGAAAACGTGTAAAAACGAACGAAAACGTGTAAATACGGACGAAAACGTTTAAATAAGGACGAAAACGTGTAAATATGGATGAAACGTGTAAATACGGACGAAAACGTGTAAATACGGACGAAAACGTGTAAAAACCGACGAAAACGTGTAAATACGGACGAAAACGTGTAAATACAAGGACTAACGACCGTTAGTATAAAGGACTAACGACCGTTACTTAATTGTCAAAAGATTTGATAAAGAAGATGACAAAGACTTTTTGGTCATTTCATTCGGATATAGTTTGGAGCCGTAACATATGCAAACCACAGTGACTGAACCAGTAAAAAAAAACTTCAGTAACTGAAAGTGAAAAAATGGTCAAACTACAGTGACCAATTATGTAATTAACTCTTTATTTTATTATAAAATTAAGAAACAGAAAGAATGCAATAAAAAATATAAAGTTTGATAAGTCAAAAATATTAAATGACAATAAATACGAAACATGAATTGATAAAAAACTGTCTTATACTGTTAATAAAAAGTAATAAGTGCGCTAGTAGAAGTAAAAGGTAAGCTAACGAGGTATGCATAATAACACTCTGTTCAAACATGCTTTAACACGTTAAAAAATAGCAATAAATGTTATGTTTGTTATAACCAAAGTTATTTATCGTTTTCAAAACGCAAAAGTTAAATATGTTAACAATTTTTTTTAGGGAAAATGGTTTAAAAAGGCATCCAACTTGTCATTTTTTTTCATTTTGTAGGCATCAAACTTTAATTTTCTTATTGTAGCATCCAACTTTTTAAATTTTCCTATTGTAGGCCTGTAGCGCACAAAAAGTGAGGTGACAATAGAAAAATTAAGGATGTTGGATGCCTACAAATATAAAGATTAAGGAAGTTGGATGCATACAATAAGATGATGATGAAAGTTGGATGCTACAATAAGAAAATTAAGAAAGTTGGATGCTACAATAGAAAAATTAAAAGTTTGATGTCTACAAAAGAAAAGAATGACAAGTTAAATGCCTTTTTAGACAATTTTTTTTTTTTTTTTTTTTATTTATCAGTGAAAATGTCTTGACCTTTCAAAAAATAGGAGTTTTTGTTTTTTTTTCCCCATTTTTTCGTTTTATTTTTAAATGAAACTTTTATAGATATTTAAATGATATACAAAGTCTTAAACACTAATCATAGACATCTTATCAAGTGTTTAAAGACACTTCTTAAAACAGAAAAAAAGTCATACTAGACATTAATAGCATTCAAATTTACATGAAGAAATGGGTACTTAACTAGTTGTAAGGGCCCGTTTGATTTATAGACGGGATTGAAATCAAATTTGAATAAGTATTGGATTGAAAGAAAAGTAGGAAAAAGAAAATGTTTGATTAAATTAAATTACATTTGTTTTATAGTTTCGTACATGGGTTGGAATCAAAAATTTTATTATACAAAATTAAAAATATATATATGATAATAAAGTGGGTCTAATTATAGAACAAAAAACAAAAAAGTTCTGAAAAAATCTTTGACTATTAGCACACATTTTAAAAAAATGAGTAACGAATCGTTTAACACCCACTAGATAGGCTGGATCGGAAAAAACCATTCTCCAAGAATATTAAATTTGAATCATACAGCGACACACACCAACCCAACCACTAATATTAATTTCACTTCATTCCAACTTTCCAAGTGACTAAAAACCGTTAACCAAACGGGGCCTAAGTTTATGAAATGTTACCTTGAATTACCCGCGTTGCTAACTTTTAAAAGTAATCAGTATCATATATTAAGGTTAGATTTGACATTTATTATTCCTAACACCTTTATTTAAATATTTGTAGTTCATAACTTCATATCATAATTTGTTTGTTTGGTTTTATGTCTGTGTACTTCGACAGGGTGAAATAACAATTTTTTGATAATTACCACCTTAACGTCACGTCAGTGTTTTATTTATTAAAAAACACTTGTAGTAATGACCACAACTAAACACCGATATTAATTAAAATTTGTGTTAGTTATTGAGTCTCATAAGTCGGCGGTCACCGATGGATTCAACCTCAAAACCCACCACCACACATCTCTGGTGCTGGTGGTGTATATGGAGATGAATGGAGTACAAAATTTTAAAACCAAGTATTTTTAGTGGGATAAAATGAGTCAATCAAAGACTAAAATATAGCAAGTGGCAATTTCAAAATATGCAGTTGATAATAATTATTTTTAGCAAACAGTTGATAATAATTGAGTACATTTATTTTAGAGTAAATTGCAAAATACATTTTTACGGTTTGTAATTTTTGAGACCTTTTTGTCAAAAACTATTGGCACCTTACATATTTCGTTAGTCAAACGTTTATCATTATACATCTCTAAGGACGAATGGCACAAATATTTTTTCGTTAACTGCTAACGAGAGTCTAATGAAGAGCTGGTCTTTTTTACGTATAAAAGGGATATATTTTGCAGTTTACTTTTATAGTTTACTTATAATAATAATAATAATAATAATAATAATAATAATAATAATAATAATAATAATAATTATTATTATTATTATTATTATTATTATTATTATTATTATTATTATTATTATTATTATTATTATTATTATATAAACGGATGACAACGTGCAAAACGGATAAAAACGTATAAAAACGGATAAAAACATATAAATGGATTAAACGTATAAAACGAACGAAAATGGAAAAACAGACGAAAACATTTAAAAATGGGTGAAGCCGAATAAAAATGTATGAAAACGTAAGAAAAACATATAAAACTGACGAAAACGTAAAAAAAACGTAGGAAAACCTATGAAAACGTAAGAAAAACAGACAAAAACGTATAAAAATGTATATAAACGGATGAAAACAGAAAAAACGGATGAAAACATATAAAAACTAACGAAAACGTATAAAAACTGATGACAAAGGATAAAAACGTAAGAAAACGTATAAAAACGAACGAAAAAGGGAAAAATGGCGAAAACGAAACAAAAAAAGACGAAAACGTAAGAAAACGTATAAAAACTTATCAAAACAGATAAAAACAGATGAAAACGGGAAAAACGGATGAAAACGATTGAAAACGTATAAAACGTGCGAAAATGTATAAAAACAGACGAAAACGAAAAAACGGATAAAATATACCATCAATGATTCAACATCCCTAGTTGAATCAGTGTTTCAACCTTCGCGTTGATCGGGTTTCTTTGATCGAGTTAGTTTTTGGTGGCTTTTGGTGGTTTCTTTGATCGGGTGTTTGCTCGGACTTTGTACTCCACACCTCATCATAGCAGTGTTTGCATCGTGGTGGGTTTTGCGCAACTTCTCGCTGTTGTTTGCTGCTGTTTTCATCCCAAGGTCTCTCTTTTTGTGCAGCTGGGTTCATCACTGAATTAAGCGTTTTCAGGTAGCGACTTGGGTTTTTCCTGATAGCGACTTGGGTTATTCTGTGTTTTGACATAGAATATTGGAAAGCGTTTTGGTTGTTTGCTCTTTTGGGGTAGCGACTTGGCTGTCCAACTCTGGTAGCGATTTGTTGTGAGAAATGGTCTATTGATTTTGTATTGGTGGGGCCCACGTGATGCCTTTTCTCCTGGTCTTTCATGTTTGGGTGAGGCCCACGTGGTTGTGAGTTGTTTGTGTTTTGCTCTTTTAGTAGGAGTGTAGGACCATGCATGTGTTACATTTGTTTTATTTAATTTAAGTTTGTTTTCTTAAGGTTAGTGCTTAAAAAAAAAAAAAAAAAAAAAAAAAAAAAACTTTGTGGCTATTTTTCGGTTTCATTGTCCCTTTGCTGGTTTAAGTGGTTGCCAAGACGGTAGTGGGAATGGGCTTACCAAAACCTCGTTGATTTCTCATCTTCGTGATCGTCATTTCAATGAAGATGCGCTAGCTACCACCAAACTTTCTTTAGCCACTAAGTTGGTTGTTTTTGAGGCTGCTGAGGTTACGTTGAAACGTATGGGTCTTTGGTTGTGTGGGGTTTGTTTTAAGACGCATACTCTTCGCTCTAAATGTCGGCATGGATCTGATTTTGTACCACCCCCGATTGCGGTGATAGTGTTGTTAGATTTGTGTTATTTGATCTCGCTAAGCCCCAAGTTCCCTCTTCTATTCAGCTCGCTTGCGTTGAAGATTTGGTTTTGGAAGAGCACTCTAGTTTTGATTTACACTTACTTGACACCTTGCTCGCTAAAGGGTTGCACACTGTCAAATCCATCCCTCCAAAGTGCCGTTTGGGATTCTCTCGTGTTTTGAAAGGAGCTCTTGATAAGGTGATCTGCACACCAGAAGACATTTCTTGTTGGGTTAGCCTGTTAGCCTTGCCTCTTTGTCTCCTTAAAACCTTTTGCCCGAGGAGTAACATGGAGTGTAGGTCTACAACTAGGCGCCAGCGTCAAGAAGAATATATCGTTAATGCCATTCGGTCTTGGGGTACGTCTGGCAGTAGCTTGCAGCGTGTTAGAGAGGTTTTAGCTGAACCCTCCCCTACTTGGTCTAATATTGAGGAGGGAAACCTGGAATTGGGTGAGCGTAATGTCAAGCAATGTAAGAGGAAGATTTGCGATGGTCATTATACTGCTGCTGTCAGAGTTCTTTCTTCTTCAGGTGTTGCTCCCTACAATGATACTACCCTTGAGGACCTAAAGGCTAAGCACCCCTTCAAGTCTGCTCCTTCACTGCCTGATATACCTATTGATCATCATAACCTCATTGCATCTCCTGCTGTGGTTCTTGACATGATTAAGAGTTTCCCCCGTGGTACATCTTGTGGTCGAGACGGTTTACGCGCCCAACACCTATTGGATTGTTTTAGCGGTGCTGCTGTGGCTATATCTGATGAGTTAATCAACTCCATCACCCAGGTGGTAAATCTTTTCCTTGATGGCAAGTGTCCTAAGGCTTTGGGCGAGTATATTTCCAGTGCTCCTCTCACACTGCTGATCAAACCAGGTGGTGGTATCCGTCCTATTGCGGTGGGGACTGTCTGGAGGCGTTTAGTCTCCAAGGTCAGAGCTTCTATGATTGGCCACTCTTTAGATGGATACTTGAATGATCTTCAGTTCGGAGTTGGGGTTTCTGGAGGAAGGGAGGCAATTCTTCATGCCGTGAATCGGTTTGTTGAAGACCGTGGAAATGATGTGGGTCTTTCGATGTTGTTGGTAGATTTCAAAAACGCCTTCAATCTGGTGGACCGTGAGTTTATGTTATAAGAGGTTCGCCTCCATTGCCCTGCCATATCACGTTGGGTTGAATTTTGCTACTCCAGCCCAGCCAGATTATATTATGGGGAACACACTTTATGGTAACACCAAGGCGTGCAGCAAGGTGACCCTCTTGGACCTCTCCTTTTTGCGTTGGTGCTACATCCTTTGGCTCGCAAGATCAAAGACTCCTTTTCTATCCCCTTTCAAGCTTGGTACCTAGATGATAGTACGATCATTGGAGACACTCTGTTTGTTGGGAAGGCCTTGGAGCTCATTATGATAGATGGACCTCGTTATGGTTTGCACCTCAACGTCGATAAAACTGAGGTTTTTTTGCCAAGGGAAGATCCTAGAAGCAGACTCACAGGTGTTTTCCCTCCTAATATTGCACGACCCCTGCATGGTGTAAAATTGTTGGGTGGGCCTGTTGGTGTAGACCTGGAGTTTAGCAGTAAGCTCGTTTTGAAACGAGTTTCTAAAACCATTGAACTTATGGACGCTGTTGCTAAACTTAATGATCCCCAATGTGAGTTGTTGCTTCTCCGTGCATGTGCTGGTATTTCCAAGCTGTATTTTTCTATGCGCACATGTTCCCCCCGTGTCTTTGAACGTGCTCAGATTTCATTCGATGAAGCACTTCGCTCCTCTTTGGAGCGAATTGTCACTGCCTCTGGGCCCAGGTTTGGAAATTGGCAATGGAGACTGGCCACTCTTCCTTTTGAATTTGGGGGGCTTGGTGTATACGCTGCTGGTGATGTTTTGAATTATGCCTTCCTTGCTTCTAGACTCCAATCGGCCAGCCTACAGACTGAACTCCTTCGGCAGTCTGGTGTTGGTGCTTCTGGATCTTCCTTTGATAATGCCCTGCATGTTTTTAACGAGAAAATGGAGAACGACCTTTTGGGTAGCTCTTGTGAAATTGCTGCCCCCAAACTCATGAAGAAATTGGCAGATTCATATTTCACACGTGTCACAAAAGAGGCTGAATCCACCTTCTGCTTATCTGCTAGACAGATGGCCCTATGGAGATCGCAAATGGAAGACCATACTTCAGACTGGCTTAGAGTAGTCCCGATAGCTGGGCTGGGGCAGACTATGAATGCTAAAACTTACCGGTGTGTTTTATGTTATCGTCTAGGTGTCCCCCTTTTCTCCACTCAGATGCCGTGCTCTGCTTGTTCCAAGGTTTTTACGGGTGATATCTATGGGGATCATGTTGTATCATGCGCAGGTATTATTGGTATTAAACATCGACATAATGTGGTGCGTGATACTCTCGCTGATATCTGCTCCAGGGTAGGGGTTTCGGCTCGTAAAGAAGTTGATATCGGGCTCTGTGGAGAGAGGGACAAACAACTACGCCCAGCTGATTTGTTACTTTACTCGTGGGAGAGATGCCTTGATGCATGTGTTGATCTTACTGGGTCATCGCCCTTGACGCAAACTGGTATGACTGACTTTGTGGCAGGGCGTGCCGTGATTGAAGCTGCACAGCGCAAACGTGTCAAGTACGAAACCAAATGCGCTGATATTGGATATAGGTTCTGTAGAAAACTAGAAGGGGGGTTGAATAGTTTACCGATTAAAAACTTTGTTTTGAAACTTATTGAAAGATCAATTGATATTGATCTTAAGTATGTTAATGAAATATGCAAGCAATATGTAATAAGTAAGTAAGGAAAGAAATGATCAAACCACAACAAGTTGTTTATAGTGGTTCGGCCTACAAGGACTCTTTTTCCTTGCCCTACTCCACTCCCCGAGTCTCACACTCGAGAGTTTAACTTCACTAGTCAACAAGCTCCTTTCACCGGTGGAGAAAACCTTTACACTTCGCTTACACTATTTCCGACACTAAGCTAGATGTCGAGTTCTTTCCAAGGGTACAACTACTCCCACACACAATGTATTTTGAGGACTAAAATACTAACCACTCACACTCACAAGATTATGATGGTTTGATACAACAATGAAGTATGGATCAACACTAGATCATACAACACTAAACAAACAAGACTTCCAACTTCTCGTTGAAGCTTGAATATGACTTGATCTTCTTTGCTACAAAAGAGATCACTAATATGATATGAAACTTAGTTAGAAAGGTTAGAGAGAAGATATGTATGAGAGTATGTTAGAAAGGGATGAGAAACTACTTGGCTTGGCATTGCTATTTATAGCCAATTTGGACAGGAGCGTCCACGGACCGCGGACCCCTAAAAAGGGTTCCGCCCGTGTACCAAATTGGTACCGCCAGTCTGACAGTCAAGATATCAAATCTTGCCTAAAGTCAACTCTATCTAAGTAAGATTGTGCAAGATATGAAGAGTACAAATCTTCACAAAATATCTAATGGAATCTTCCAATGATCTCCATGATGTAATACATGATGTCAAATGTTGTATTACTATTAATAGAAATATGCAAATGCTTAAGTAGTGTTTGGTTTTAAGAACCTAACACATTCTACAAACTACTATCATACATAATGATTAGAGTCATATCAAGATGTTACTAATCATAAATGTAAATGCTTGAATGATGAATATATTGTTTGAGAAAGCTTGTTTTAATATCTAATAAACTTGACAAGCTTTAAGCTTTTATAAATTAAATTTACTTTTGTCGTGAACAAAACTTAGGCAAAGATCAAAAATATAAATAACGTTTAATGACGATATTTGTATTAACAATCTCCCCCTTTTTGTTGAGGACAAAATATAAATTTTATTTTTATAAAAGAGACAAAGTTTGTACAAGAGTTATAAAAATATTAGTTTTAGAACTTTGAAAAGGAAATGATAATATAAGTGTATGAATTTTGACTTTTTATGAAAGTCAAAGAATTCACTAGTTGATGCATGATGTTGACTTTTTCAGAAAGTCAAAGTATGCAGTTTGACTTTTTTAAGAAAAGTCAAGTATTATCAATGAGGGTTCCTGTTTGACTTTTAGAAAGTCAATTGTATGCAGTTTGACTTTTACAGAAAAGTCAAATATAAATAATTTCCAAGTTCTATATTTTCTCCCCCTTTTTGTCTCAACAAAAAGAAGAGGCTATGCGGAATGTAATGAGCCCGAGCTTATTATCTCCCCCTTGTTCAAAGCTCCCCCTAAATTGGGTGCTTTAATGGGAAGATACATGGATTGTGAAAATAAAGCTACAAAAAAAATTGTTAGTAATAATGATCATTCACAAGCATTTCCAAACACTATGTAATGACACCAACAACATAATAAACAACATTCATTTGTTAAAATTTTTCATGAGTAAAGATCATGAAAAGAGAACACAATGATGTGTTTCTAGTACAAAAAAAAATTATCCTAAAAAACAAAAACAAATAAAAGACTATTCTAAAAACCATCCTAAAGAGATGGTGGATGGGAAAGAGCGTTGAGACGCTCAAGAATGTGGTTGAGGATGAACCTCATTTCTTCGTGGAAGTCATGGACCATAATCCGGGTCCGTTCCACGGTTTGACCTGTTTGCTCACAAGTGGAGCAACCATGTCTTGGTGGGTAGAAAGTTTGCGGAGGTTGTGGTGGTGGAATGGTGGATGTGTTGGTGGTGTTGGGGATGTTTGGAGTGGTCATGATGGATGCAAGCAAAGCACTTTGCATTTGCATTGTCTCACTTAAGTGAGAATCCACCATGCCTTTGAATTGGTGGAGGTTGTGGAGTTCGGCTTGAATCTCCTCTCTAGTGGGATTGTCATCCCACATGCTCTCCGGAATGTCCTCAATATGAGGGGACATTGATGATGGAAGTGGATGATCCCCGTATAAAGGACCATGAATGTCCTTGTGAATGGGGTGGAAAAGGAGAGGTCTTGGTCCTAATGGGGCGTTTGGGTCAATGGATGACCGAGGTGATTCATGAGCGATTCGCTCAATGGTGCCAAAGGATGGCAATGGTGGTGGATGACTTGGCCTAGGAGGCAAGTCTTCCAAGTCCTCTAGGAAAGGATTTGGTGATGTTGGTGGAGTAGAAAATAACTCCATGGGAGTTAGAGTGGGAGACCTTGGTGAAGGTGGTGAGGGTGTTTTGGATGTTTGGATGGGTGCCGGTGGAGGTGAAGTAGGTGCTTTTGATGGTGGTGGAGTGGTGATCACAATGTGTGATGAAGTGGGTGTAGCTAAGGTAAGGTGTGTATCATCTCTAATGGGAGATGAGATGGTGAGTGGTGAAGATTCGGATGATGAGCTAAGATTAACAAAACAACAAGGCCTTACGCTCATTCTAGCGGTTTTCTTGCAAGGTTTTGGTGATGATTTAGTCATTTTTAACTTGGGTTTTGATTTGCTAGATAGTAGTGAGAATGAAGAAGGTGTGAGGATGATCATGGTAAAACCTTTCAATTTATAGAGGTAAGAAATTGTTGAGAAAAGGTTTGATTTGATGTTGAACCATTGAAGAGATGAGGTTCCTAATGATTTGGAAGTGAGTTGAATGCTAGTCATATCACCCAAGTCAATCCATACAAAGAAGATGGAGTGAAGAAGAAAAGATATGCAATAAATGTGTTCTAGTGAGTGGAATTTCCTAATATTCAGATTACCCACGGATTTGAAGGTACCAAAAATTTGGTTCCTTCCTTTATGCCAAAGGGCTCCTTGGGTGGATTTTTCAAATTTTTGAATTTTGGTGGGAAATGGATTTCTTACATCCCTTAGTGAATAATACTAGTTCTAATAACAGTATATACTAGTTAAGATTGATTTATAAGTGATGGAAGATAATTTGGAATCACGAAAGAGTCGAAATTCAGAAAATTACCTGGAGGATCCACGGCACCAAAATCATACACGGACGGAACCCAAAAAAGGGTGCCGTCTGGTCCGCCTGTACAGATATGGCGGTACCAAAATTCATAAAGGACGGTACCAAAATAATGGTGCCGTCTGATCCGTGGAGTGCTGAAATTTGGACAGAAAGTTTCTTAAAAACTGAAATTTCCGAAACCTGAAATTTTTTCTCAAAACCTGTTATACTAAACATTTCTAGTTAGGAAAAGTAAATAACACATATGTAAACACAGTAGAGCATAGATTAAGAGCAAGGCTTATTGATTTTCACAATATAGTGAAAATGGGTAAAATTTGATAGCATACTTGTGCTATCCCCCTGCATGAGATTGTTAGCATACACCATTGTTTCAAGTCATATTATCATCCTACATAATAAAAACAACTAAATAGTATCAAACATTAACGATAATGCATTGTTCCAAACACTCCTTAAAGTACCCTTATTTGTCCAACTTCTTGTAAATCTTGTTCATCATCCTACCAAGGCACTTGAACATTCCCTTAGTTTGCTTGAATTCTGCTGATTCATTCTCAATCTCGGGAAGAGATGTGTAATACTCTTGAGGTGGAAGACGAGAGCTTGGAAGACCATCCTCGGAGCTATTTGATGATGATGATGAAGGAGTTGGAGGTTTAGCTCTTTTGCCTTTAGTCTTAGCAACTCGAGCATCACTCAAAGGCACAAAGATGTGAGGGATGAGATCATAGTTAAGGTGCATCCCTTTTGGGGTAGGTGGAATTGGAGCGAAGTTTCTATAGAGACGGGTGAGAAGCATCCCGTATGGAAGAGCAACGGATCCTTGAGTTGGAATATCAATCATTCTCCTAGCTATGTAGTAGGCTAAGTTAAATGGTTGTCGGGTGGATAAGTTGTAAAGCATGTGGCAAAGACAAGCGTTTATGTGATCCCTATTCCCTATGGTGCTAATGACGTTTGCTCTAAGTAACTCCTCCCATTTCTTAAATTCGTGCTTAAGTTCATTGAGCTCCATTCCATATGGATCTCGGTCTACCTCTTTTCCCTTTCGGGTTACTCGGGTTGTATCCGTTTTTGGGTTAAAAAGGTGTTCACGGATGACATCCTTATCGGCTAAGCGGGTTATGTAGGGAAGAGAGCGGTCATTGATTGCATCAAGGGCGGTGAGTGACCACTTATCCGTGTAGACACAAGTTCCACGGTTGGGAATTCCTAGTACTCTAGCAAAGTCACTTAAAGTGATGGTGTAGTCATTTTGGTTGATTCTAAAGCTAAGACAAAACTCATCATCTTCATCACTAAAACCGGTCACACTAGCATAGAATTCTAATACGAACCTAGGACAAATTGGTTCATCAATGTCAAGAAGACAATCGAATTGAATGGCTGCTAGTTCTTCACGAAGATTGGTATGCTCAAGGAAGGATGAGTGAATGGTTCTACCCTCGTGGAAATACCTAGATTCTAGACCCCTAAATATTTCTACTTGTTCCTTGGTGAGTCCTTTGGTTTTGTGGTGTTTGGGAATGTAGTTAAGAGTGTCTTTGTGATCATAGAATCTTGCGGCTACCATGGTTATTCCTAAGGATAAGAATTAACATGTTAAAAAAAAATTTAGATAAGTTTTAATGTTTTTGATTCTAGTGTGTGCCTATATGAAAACAATTTGGAGTTGCGGTTATCTCGACTCATTTTATGCACAAAATGGTTTTAGTGGAGTGTTTGGCAAATACCATGAGATAACTCAAATGCTCCTAATTCAATGTGGCTACATTTGAATATACCCGGGAGTGCATATTAGTTATGCAATACCTTTAGTATTCAAGAGCATGCAAGTGATGAAAATTCTAACGTTTCTATTTGTATTAGCAATGAAAAAATGTTTTCCTATAAGTGAGAAGCTTTTCAAAACTTTTGACATGGGGTGTTTGGATGTTTGAATAAGGCCTTATATTCATTATCTATCAATTAGTGGGAAACATGATTTTGTTTATGCAATATGATAATGTAGTACCTAATTTGAATGACTAGTTATGCAATTTGCCAATTGAATTCATATTTGGTATAAAAGCATACATAAAACCCCATGTAATGATTTGTGATAGTTTTGTGCATAAATAAGAATCCTAGACTCAGAATTAAGAGATGAAATGTAGTTAGGATACTTACAATGATGTTATCTTCAGTGATTAGTGAGTGGGAAGATGACAATAATGAGCTTGGTTTAAGTTTTACACGTTTTGGTAAAGTGGGTTGTGAGGAAGAAGATGTTATGTGTAAAGCTGTTTTGCTTCTGTAGACACCACGGACCAGACGGCACCAAATTTTTGGTTCCGTCCGTGTTGTCGTTTGGTGCCGTGGCTACAGTAGCAGAAACAAGACAAAATTGTTTTGGTTTGACTATTCTAATGTTTTAGGCTATGTTTATCCTACATGCTTGGTTCCATTAACCCTAAACCAAGTCTAAGAAGATTAAAAGGTTCTCGTTTAAGAGGTTTAGTAAAGATGTCGGCAATGTTGTCTTCGGAGGATACTTTCTCGATTGAAATGTTTCTTTTTTGAACATTGTCGCGAAGAAAGTGATGACGGATTTCAATGTGCTTTGTACGAGCATGTTGAACGGGATTTTTGCTGAGATCGATGGCTCCTTTGTTGTCGCAAAGTATCACAATGTCGTTGAGATGAATTCCGTAGTCTACGAGGGCTTGCTTCATCCAAAGAGCTTGTTGACATGCTTTTCCGGCTGAGACGTATTCGGCTTCAGTAGTAGAGATGGCTAAAGCCGTTTGCTTCTTTGCAAACCATGAGGTGAGACAATGTCCAACAAAAGTGCAAATACCACTTGTACTTTTTCTATCGACATAATCACCGGCATGATCCGAGTCGGCATACACTATGGTTTCTATACCCGTTCCTTTGGGATACCATAATCCTAAACACGTTGTTCCCTTAATATATCTAAAAATCCTTTTTAATGCTTCTAAGTGTGATGCCTTTGGGTTTTCTTGAAAGCGAGCACATAGACAAACACTAAACATAATGTCGGGTCTACTAGCCGTAAGATAGAGTAGGCTACCAATCATTCCTCTATATTTAGTGTTATCTACGGATTCACCTTCTTCGTCCTTGGTGAGTTTAGTGTCCGAGGACATGGGTGTTTTAGTTGGTTTGGAATCTTCAAGACCAAATTTCTTAAGCATGTCTTTTATATATTTAGATTGATTAAAGAAAATACCGTCTTCTAGTTGTTTAATTTGAAGTCCTAGAAAGAAGTTTAACTCACCCATCATACTCATTTCAAACTCGTCATGCATGATTTTAGAGAAATCATTACATAGTTCTTGACAAGTTGATCCGAATATAATGTCATCAACGTATATTTGAACAATAATAATTTGCGATTCCTTTTTCTTAGTAAAAAGAGTATTATCTACTAATCCCATAGTATATTTGTTATCAATAAGAAAAGTCTTAAGACGGTCGTACCAAGCTTTAGGTGCTTGTTTAAGGCCGTATAATGCTTTCTTGAGTTTGAAGACATGATGTGGTTTCTCAAAGTCGGTAAAACCGGGAGGTTGAGCAACATACACTTCTTCGTTAATAAACCCATTAAGAAAAGCACTTTTAACATCCATTTGAAATAATTTAAAATCATAAGCACATGCATAAGCAAGTAATATTCTAATAGATTCAAGTCTAGCTACCGGTGCATAAGTTTCATCATAGTCAATTCCTTCTTGTTGATTATAACATTGTGCAACAAGCCTAGCTTTGTTTCTAGATACTATACCATTTTCGTCCATTTTGTTTCGAAAGACCCATTTTGTTCCAATTATAGTTTGATCTTTAGGTTTTGGAACTAGTTTCCAAACATCATTTCTAACGAATTGGTTTAGTTCTTCTTGCATGGCCATTACCCATGACTCATCTTTTATTGCTTCATTTATGGTTTTTGGTTCAATGGTGGATACAAAACAAAAATGATTACTTTGATTTTGAGCTTGTGATCTTAAGGTTCTTTAATTAAGTTTTCCTATGACCTTTTCTAATGGATGACTTTTAGATTCTTTTATGTTGACAATTTCCTTATTTAATGGTTCATCTTCCTTGTTATTATTAATTTGACTTTCAATTATTTGACTTTCAACTAAGTCATCATCTACCAAAGGTGATGTCTTAGAGGGAGGTGGACTTTCGTCAAATGTTATGTTCAACGATTCCTCGACTATCATTGTTTCTTTATTTAGGACAATGTAAGCTTTACTAGTTTGAGAGTAACCAAGAAATACACCTTCATAAGACTTTGGGTCAAACTTGGTGAGATAATCCTTAGTGTTAAGAATAAAACATTTGCAACCAAAGACTTTAAAATATCCTAATGTTGGCTTTTTACCTTTATAAAGTTCATATGGTGTTTTGTTTAGGAAAGGACGTATTAGGACTCTATTTAAAATATATGTAGAAGTGTCAACGGCGTTACACCAAAACTTTTGAGGAATGTTTTGTTCATTAAGCATTGTTCTACTCATTTCTTGAATTGTTCTATTTTTACGTTCTACTACTCCATTTGATTGAGGTGTTCGTGGAGCGGAAAAGTTATGTGTTATACCATTTGTATCACAAAAGTTTCCAAATTGAGTTTCGTTGTCAAATTCACGACCATGATCCGTTCGGATCGACACAATTTTGACACCTAGAAGATTTTGAATTTTCTTGCTAAGTATTTCAAATTTATCAAAAGCTTCATTTTTAGTTTTCAAAAATAACGTCCAAGTAAACCTTGAGTAATCATCTACTATGACCAAAGTGTATAAGTTGCCTCCATAGCTTCTTATAGCGGATGGTCCAAACAAGTCCATATGTAATAATTCTAGACACTTAGATGTAGATACCATATTTTTAGATTTGTGACTACTATGTGTTTGTTTACCAATTTTGCAAGCGTCGCAAAAGTGTTGGTCATATTTTAGTTTTGGCAAATTCCTAACTAACTCTTTTGAAGATAGGTTTTGTATAAGTCTCATATTAGCGTGACCTAAGCGTCTATGCCAAAGAGATGAGCTATCGTCTAATGTTGTTAGGCAAAATTTGTCATTATATGTTTTATCTATTTTCATGACGTATATGTTATTTTTCCTAACTCCTTTAGCTATGGTGATACCATCTTTTAGTATTTTACTACCATTTTCATCAAATAGTACTTTATACTTTTTATCGCATAGTTGGCTAATACTAAGTAGATTAAATCCTAACCTATCTACATGAGCAACATTTTCAATAGTTAGAGAGTTATGAGCAATCGTACCTTTGCCAATGATTTTGCTTTTGAGATTGCTACCGAAAGTGACATTACCTCCGTCATACTCTTGGTATGATGAGAAGAGACTTTTGTTGCCCGTCATGTGTCGTGAGCATCCACTATCTTTTATCTATTCATCAGGTTCCAATCCAACTTTCAAACATACCTAAGAAGCGAATAACTCAAACATTTGGTCCCCAATATCTCATGGGTCCGTTTGGGTTAAACATACCATTTATTTGATTCATGTATGGAAATGATGGATAAGGGTTCCATGGCATGTAATCTGGAGTTTGATATGGTCTAGGAAAGTTTTGATTCCAACCGTTGTGTTGGTAGTTATGTTGAACGTTGTGGTTGCTCTTAGGAAAGGGGCGTTTGGCAAAAGAAGTTTTATGTCGTTGTTGAGTAGTTTTTGATCTAAATTCATTTTTAATAAGTCCTACTCCTGATATAATGGCTGGTTTTAGTTTAACATTATCATTGGTTTTCTTTGTTATTTTAACAAATTCAGTACGGTCCGTATTGCGAACATTCTGTTCTGCTGAAGTACCCGCGGTACCGTTTTGCACAACGGACGGAACCCTTTTTTTGGTTCCGTCTGGTCCGTGCTGTACAGCAGCAGTTTTGACAGAATGTTCGTCCTTTTCGGCCGTTTTGTTTTGACTCTTAGGAATTAAAACTTCATTAAACCCTAGCCCATTCATGTCTCCTGGTGTTTTATGGATTTTAACTATTTCATCGGCAATAGCGATGTTTTTGTTAAACCTTTTAAACTTAGAATTATTTTCTATTAAAACTTCTTGTGTGAGCTTTAGTTTTTCTATTTCAAGATTTAGCTCTTGACATGATTTACAATCATTGTCATTTGCTTTTCCTTTTTCAAGTCGTTTTGCTTTTTCTTTTAACTCATATACTTCATTTTCCAAAAACTCCTTTTTAGTTTTTAGAAATTTATTTTTAGTTATGATTTTTAGACTTAGCTCACACAATTGATTATATTGTTTTTGCAAGGTGTCATCATCTATGGAAGAATAAGAAGAATCGGAAAGTACCTCATTTGACTCATGTGCCATTAGAGCGATCTCTTCCTTGCTTGATTCTTCATCGTCTTCACTATCACTCCAAGCACCACTTACAAAAGCTCGTTGAGTTTTGCTCTTGGGAGGCTTGGGACATTCTCCTATGAGATGACTTGCATCACCACATCTAAAACACTTTCTTTCACCTTTGATCTTCTTATCATCCCGATCTTTTCGGAATGGCTTCTTTTCTTCTCGAGGTTGTCTTACAAACTTTCCTCTTCTTCTAAAGAACTTCTTGAAATCTCTAACGGCCATGGCATACTCCTCATCTTCACTATCGGAACAAGATTCACCATCATCGCTTGATTCCGCCTTTGCTTTAAGAGCAACGGATTTGATCTTCTCCTTTCTTCCTTTGATGATCTCAGAATCTTTCTCCATTACCATTTCGTGAACTTTGAGGTTGCCAATTAGCTCGTCTAGTGACATTATTGAGAGATCTTTTGATTCTTCAATAGCGGTCACTTTAGCTCTCCATTTGGGATGGAGTGCTCTAAGAAATTTCCTGACAAAGTTCTTACTACGAAAAGATTCGTCAAGTGCTTTAAGTGATGTAATGATAGTGTTAAAACGAGCAAAGCCACAATCAATGGTTTCATCTTCAGGGATAACAAATTGTTCATATTGTTGAACAAGAAGATCAATTTTGTTATCCTTGACTTGTGAATTACCTTGATGTGTAACAATTAAAGATTCCCAAATATCTTTGGCGGTTTCACACATAAAAATTCTTTCATATTCTTTTCTAGGTAAAGCATTATAAAGCATCATTTTAGCTTCATTATTTTTAGCAACTAATTTCTTTTGTTCATCAACGGAAATATCCTTTGTTGTAGAACTAAAATCTCCTTTAACAATAATAAACCAAAGATCTATATCTTTTGATTTTACATATGTTTCAAAACGGTTTTTCCAATAGATAAATCCATTGGTTTCAAAGAGTGGTGGTCTTTGCATAGATTGCCCTTCTTTAAAGTTTTCAGAATCCATGGATCGTTTCAAGTTTATAAAATACAAGTTATTTTAGAAATTCTTGAGCAACGAGGCTCTGGTACCAATTGTAGAAAACTAGAAGGGGGGTTGAATAGTTTACCGATTAAAAACTTTGTTTTGAAACTTATTGAAAGATCAATTGATATTGATCTTAAGTATGTTAATGAAATATGCAAGCAATATGTAATAAGTAAGTAAGGAAAGAAATGATCAAACCACAACAAGTTGTTTATAGTGGTTCGGCCTACAAGGACTCTTTTTCCTTGCCCTACTCCACTCCCCGAGTCTCACACTCGAGAGTTTAACTTCACTAGTCAACAAGCTCCTTTCACCGGTGGAGAAAACCTTTACACTTCGCTTACACTATTTCCGACACTAAGCTAGATGTCGAGTTCTTTCCAAGGGTACAACTACTCCCACACACAATGTATTTTGAGGACTAAAATACTAACCACTCACACTCACAAGATTATGATGGTTTGATACAACAATGAAGTATGGATCAACACTAGATCATACAACACTAAACAAACAAGACTTCCAACTTCTCGTTGAAGCTTGAATATGACTTGATCTTCTTTGCTACAAAAGAGATCACTAATATGATATGAAACTTAGTTAGAAAGGTTAGAGAGAAGATATGTATGAGAGTATGTTAGAAAGGGATGAGAAACTACTTGGCTTGGCATTGCTATTTATAGCCAATTTGGACAGGAGCGTCCACGGACCGCGGACCCCTAAAAAGGGTTCCGCCCGTGTACCAAATTGGTACCGCCAGTCTGACAGTCAAGATATCAAATCTTGCCTAAAGTCAACTCTATCTAAGTAAGATTGTGCAAGATATGAAGAGTACAAATCTTCACAAAATATCTAATGGAATCTTCCAATGATCTCCATGATGTAATACATGATATCAAATGTTGTATTACTATTAATAGAAATATGCAAATGCTTAAGTAGTGTTTGGTTTTAAGAACCTAACACATTCTACAAACTACTATCATACATAATGATTAGAGTCATATCAAGATGTTACTAATCATAAATGTAAATGCTTGAATGATGAATATATTGTTTGAGAAAGCTTGTTTTAATATCTAATAAACTTGACAAGCTTTAAGCTTTTATAAATTAAATTTACTTTTGTCGTGAACAAAACTTAGGCAAAGATCAAAAATATAAATAACGTTTAATGACGATATTTGTATTAACAGGTTCATCCCCTTCTCTTTCTCTTCTTTTGGTGAACTCGAGAAGGAGGCGGTGACCTTGCTGAAGCGAATCCGAAAGTTCTCGGTCACTCAGGATATTGGCGCGCGTGGTGCTAACTATATTTTTAGTAGGGTTTGTTTTGCTATTGCTAGAGGAGTGGGGCCCCAGTTAGTTTCTCGGCTCTCCACTAATTTCTTGTAATTTTCTTTGATTTTCTAATGAAGTGATGTTTTTATAATAATAATAATAATAATAATAATAATAATAATAATAATAATAATGATAATAATAATTTATTGTAAATCATTTGAGTTTTTAATAAAGTGATGTTTAATAAAAAATAATAATAATAATAATAATAATAAAGTAAAGTATAAAAGTAAATTGCAAAAAATACATCCCTTTTATAAGTAGAAAGACTGAAACAGCCTACCACTAGACTCCATTAGTAGTTAACGAAAAAATATTTGCGCTGTTCGCCTTATTGATGTATGATGGTAAATGTTTAACTAACAAAGGATGTAAAATGATAATAGTTTGTAACAATAAGGCTTCAAAAATTGAAAACCACAAAAATGTGTTTTGTAGTTTACTCTTTATTTTAAGATAGTGATAAAATAGGTGTGAACTACTAAACAGAAGAAAAGTCACTCAACGTGCAGAAGTATTTCTTTTTCTTTGATTGGTAGTCTGTCGTTTACTTCACAGTTCACACTCATCGTCTACGGTCTAACATTGACTAGCCTAGTTACAATTTTGTTCAATTTAATTTTACATAGTTGCAAGTTTTAGTACAATTCCAATAGCAGCTAGTCTTTTTTATTTATATTATAGTCTACACGAGCATATTAGCCCGCGCGTTGCCGCGGGATTGCCTTGTTGATATTGTCGAGAAAACGCTCGTTGTTGCGGGGATGTCGTGTTGAAATTTTTTATCTCATTCTTAATGTACTTTAAGATTACTTTGTGACTACAATAATAATGAACATAAAGATTCATCATTTACTACATAATACAGTCAGTTAAGTAATTACAATGTTCAGTTGAAATATTTTTGCAGACACATAACCTTCATATGCATTTTCCAACATTATTATACAATTATTTGTAGCTACGGGGCATCGTTTCACGGCACTGAAGCAATTCAAAATTCGATTCAAGGCTGAAATTGCATCACCTGGTTGGGAATAAAGTAACCTTACAGAGGATGCAAAGGTATTGGTTGCACAGAATGTTTGATCCCTATTACAAACCATATAAAAGAACAATTCAACATGAAGGCAACATAATAATAATAGCACAATAAAAGACTAAAACAAACCTGAAAAAACTCCATAGATAAAGAATTCGCATGTTTCGCGGTAATCTCTTCATGATGTGCATGTGTCGCATTCCAATAAATGGTGAGGTCATCACAAACAGTTGCACCGGTTGCGCGTGGTATTCGATGCTTGATCTAATCGTTTCAGAATCAGTAATTGCTGTACCATTATTTAGAGCGTCCGTTAAACGTTAGAAAATGACAATGTAAGTAATTACTAATGTAGATCCGAAAAGTAAAATGAATCTGATGTCATTATATTTGACACAAAATGGTGTTATTTTAAAAATGGACAAAAAGTGTTTTGGGTCAATGATGTCTGAATCAAAAAAATACCATTTTTGACATATTACCAACCTCTTTTAACTTGGTGTCAGCGACTGTTAGATGCTTGCTAAGCGAATTAATGGGCATCTATTAGTTTCTTAAACTGTTTTTTCCTTTAATCATTGCAACGACCAAGGAATGTCTTTTTAACAACAATTACAGTAGTATTGTCATAGTAGAATTAAACAAAGCAAAACTGTACATGTTTTCAAAACAAACTCACTTGAAATACAACATACAAACAGCTGCGCGAAAAGTTGGACCTAAAAGGTTTTCATACCAAGTCGACATAGAATGTACCTAAAAGTTAAGCGTTTTGGTCTTAACCCATTATTACACGGTTCTCAACTGCGCTGACTCGTATCTACAAATAATCATAATGTGGGAGTATTGAAGAGGGAGAAGAGGACATACAATTCTGGACGTAGTAAACGACAATAGTAATATCATCAAGCTTGCCACCATAATAGTGAATACCAGCTTCCTGGGCAGCAGCTGAGAAAGGTTTCCACCTATCCTTGTCCTGTAATTTTTTACCCAGAGACCAATCATTAGCTAGACATAGTAAATTTGTAGCATTTGGTATATCAAGACGTATATAGTCAGCTTAAAGACCCATAAACACTATCTGACCCACTATGTTCAACCTAAATTCTATGTATATTGCATAATTACTTATAAAGTATAGTTCCAGGCATTTTGTGAGTGAGCAACAATAGGTGTGATAACAAATGAAACATATTTATGAAGTTGGAACTATTTACAGTAAAGTAGGAATGTCGATAAATGAAGCCGAATTGTAACTTCATGTAATGCATTAATAATTGGTTTCTTTATATATTTCATTAGTCGGAAAAATTTTAAGACACAAAAAAATCAATTTTACTGACCAAATATAAAACACAACAAAAAACCCTTTTGGGTTGCAAGCCTCAGATGAGTATGTTTAGCTGCTGATATGGGGGCTGCAGTGGGGGTTTGCACAAATCATTATGTTACTACTTACTTTATTGCCAAACAATAACTACAGTTATATATGTTTGTATTGTTCGACTCACAATATAGTAAAACAATAGGTGCTGATATGGGGGCTGCAGTAGTTATATCTTTGCAATGAGACTCCATAATATATACAGTATGTTTATAACTGACATTCGTCGATTTTCAGGAATTCCCTTTGTAATCAGCAGTTTTTTTTTTATTGAAAGATACTAAAAGTAGTATTGATTCTAACATCCGAATGTAATCTAAACTACAATTTGACTTCTCTTCCTTATTAGGAAGAGAGTAGTTGCCGGAATAAAGATAAAAAAAGGTAAGAACTGTTACCTGCATAGACGAAAAGAATGAGCGTCTTTTGCCTTCGTAGTCCATCCTTTTGAAACCATCACCCTGATTTTACCCTCAACTGAATTATGCTCTTCAAATGATTTCTCCTCGTTAAAGGATTAAAAACAAATAGTTGTACAACCTTAATACTCGTGTGCACTCTCAAAGAAATCAACTTACACTGATAGAAATCATAAAAACTAAGAACTTTACATACCCATTATATGCCGCCACGATTTTCTCAGCTTCTTCAATTGTACTCATAGTCAGAAACCGAAACCCTTTACTTTATTCAGTATCCGTATTATATATCACCTAAAAACCAAACATTTTATCACAATCCTTCAGATTTAAGGTCATACCAAAACTATTAATATAATTATTTGGTTTCCATAGGAAGCAGTTTTAAATGACATAGTTGAATACCAAGGTCTTGTATATAAGTGACGTACCTTCGAAAGAAATATTCCAATTTTTCCTTGAGGTCAGCGTATCTGATATCAATCCACTACCACTCGTGCCCCCACTTCTGTCCATTTCATGACCCATGTACGTTATTTCAGTAGTCAAACGCGCCTACTTCGGTTCTCATTTCAGTAGCCAGATGCACTCGCGCACCAACAAAGATTTATCAACTAAAGTTGATTACAAATGTATTCAACAGCCTACAAATGCAACAAAAAGGCAGATAAATTAACCTATACATTTCAACACCAAAGTATCCAACTGAGACAAAGACAGCTCTTACGACTTTTAAAGCTATCGAATACGTCACCTACGTCCTTCTAGGATTCCTAGTTATAATTAAAATACATTTTTTGGATTTATATAAGCATAAATTAGATCAATAAAATGGCAATAAATCTTATCACAATTGGTTTGTTTTATAAAAAGGCCAAAGGTTAAACTGATTTTTTTTTGGCACAATTAGCTTAATATATCCAAAACAAACTCATAAATCCTAAACACACACATATGGGATGTTTGTTTAAGCTTATATGTGGCTTATGAGCTTATTTATGTTTCAGTCTATATTTCATAAGGTTCAAATTTGTGGCTTATTTTGAGACTTGTGGGCTTATCTAAGTTTATTACAATATGATAAACTTATATAAGCCCATGAGTCTCATAATAGGCCGGAAAATTGGTCTTATGTAATATAAACCAAAGTCAAATAAGCTTATAAACGCACATATAACCTTTAACAAACACCCCTATAATATCAACTGCGAATTAATAATGAGCACATATGACACCCGTAAGCTAAGCTCGTAATGACATAGTTGACACCAAAATCTTAATTAGCCTTTTTAACACCATGTATCTCAAGCATTTTATAAGACCACCAGATGTTTAACATTTTAACATTCATTATCCATTTTATTAGGCTCTTGGCATTACCACAAACACTTTGTAGGCTCACATCAGTACGACAGTCTCCAAAACAAATATAATGCATACCAACAGTCTAGAAGAAAAACAGTTTCAAAAACAAAACATCAAACATCTTAAACGCACTACATACATAGCATTGAAATGTGATAAAATTGCAACACAAAATCATATCCTCCATCTTCGACAAATCAATGTCGGAAAAACCAATAATTCAATTAACTTAACCAATAACCATTAATTATACAAAATAATTATAACCCATATAAAAAAACCAAAATTTAACTAAATTAAACATCTGCAATTAGGGTTCATAAACTTACCCAGCCGAGTTAGGCTTCAAGATTAGTAATTTTTCTTCTTCTTCTCCTTGATTTGGTTTGAATCCGCGTTTTTAAATTTGAATCCGAGTTTTGCTCTGAATCTGATGCTGTTTTGAGTATAAAATTAGCGGGACACCCTGGAAACTGAAGTGGGTTTTCATTGTGAATTTGTGATTTGTGTCATGGTGCAAGAGGAAGAGATAAATGACGCTGTACTTTGATATTTGATATGAAGAATAATAAATGGATGGTGTATCTGTCTTAAGGCGGTGGATGGTGTATCTGTTTTAAGGCGGTGGAAAAACTATACGTACTTCAACTGTGTAACTACAGTGGAAGGAGGTGAACAGTAATTCCCTCAACACACATTCACCAATAGTAATGTGCCACACACTCAATTTGTGTAGTATATCAATAAATGGACCAATAAAATTTGGACACCTACATGTATTTGTAACAAATTTATGTACGATCCGAAAACGGCTGTTAGTATATTATATAATATCATGTGATATCATTAATTACTTGACGCTTTCTATCTCAAGTGTCTTCGTCTCACAAGCTGGTTATATTTAACTAGCTTAAAGACCCGTCTAACGTCGAGTTATGTTTAAAGAGTTAACTTTTTTCTAAATATAATGTGTGAATAACAAAAAAAAGCAAAACACGTAACAATGTTGCATTAATATTTGAAATGATCAATCCTGTATTAATTCATACATCCGACAAACCAATTGAGTTTTGTAGCAATTAAAATAAAAACGTTCATGCATTATCGTCTTCAAACTTGTTGGTCTTGATGAGTATAGTGAGACATATTGAAGTAATATCCAAATGTGCCTTCCTTGAAAACCTAACAATTCATGCCAACAAAACAATGCAAGTTACATAATTATATAGCTTAAAGACCCGTGTAATTCCGGGTGTAGTGTACATAATTATTTTTTTAAGAAGTAACGCGTATGAATAACAAAAAAAAAAAGCAAAACCTTCATTAATATTTGAAAGGATGAATAAGTACTTCTTTGTATATGACATTTGTAGTAGTTCTATAGACATTACTATCCTCGTCACAAATGGCTACCTCCAAACCTCTTTTGCTTTTCACTATGTTCTCGAGTTGAGTAAAAGGGAGGAAGTAAAGTGAAAGTGAGGAAGTTTGTGTTCTCCAGTTTTTTTTAGGAAGTAAAGTGAGGTAAAGTGAAGTAAAGTGGCGATATTTTAGTTATAAAACTTTCACTTCACTTTTGGGGTGAAAGTCACTTTACTTCCTCTCTCTTACTTTACTTCCTCTTTCTTTCACTTTCATTCATTTTTTTTTCTTGAGAACGGAGCGTTTAACTCTTGAAACAATAACGTATAGTTGTCCATGTGTGATAACATGACGTGGCAGTAAAACCAACTTTTGAAAGTGATTGACCACGGCTCTTGCTAATTGTCATGTCAAATGAAACTCATAGAGAGTATTCTTTCTTGAAAATCTTAAGAGGTAAACGTTTTATAAGATAGAGTAATCTCAACCTTGGTAAAATAACATTTTTTTTCAAAGTTTGTTCCGTAATCAATTATGCCCGTATAGAAGTTCTTGTTAATTTATGAACTTGAAGTCTTGTGTTGTTACATAATCTATTTTCTCGATCAATATTTCTCAACAACATTATCGAGACTCCTTACTTTTAACACAAGTTTGTGGTTTGGAACACATGAGAACATCAATCCTATAATAAATCTCGGTAAGAATACGTAAATAGATATAATTATTTTTTAAGAAAATAATAAGGAATGTGTCAATAAATAAAGAATTTGGTGTGTATTTATCAAGAAAATAAACATACATGTATCGTCTATCTTCTCCAGTTGATAGATACTCTTGGGTAATAAAAATAAATAAATTGTGAAATAGATAGTCTCCAGTTGATAAAAATAAATAAATTCTCTAGTTGAAACGCATGTTTTTTGAATGTTAGTTTTATATATATACGGTGACTCCAAACCAAACCATAAGAGAAACCACTATATTGTTAAGAATGTTTCGAACTGATGAAAGAAAATTAACATTCAAAAAAAGACTATAATTTTTAACTTTAGAGGCAAAGTAGCATTTAAGTCATCTCGTTCTTGAATCTTTGTTCTTGGAGATCCACCAAATACTGAAGAAAGGTATTGAAGCAGACATTCAGATCCTGTAATACTCAAAGGTTAGTGTTCTTTCTTAAACGACTATATACATATCCACATACAAAACAAAATTTGCGGTTAAAGACACCATTTAATAAGCAATCCTAAACAACCCGTTTACACTATAATATATTTGCTCTATACACGTCACTTTCAGATTTCTTTTGACAACTCCATTGATATCAATCATTCAAGTATTTAGCATAGAACTTACCTGTTGAAGGGCCCGACCCTTCATAATAATTATATACACTTAATATCCCCTTCATAACGTTCGACATATCCATGATACCAACCATGTTTCTTTTAAGATAGAAACTGATACATATCGCCACCATGAAAAATAATATGATTAAACTCCATTCCAGGAGTAATTATCTATAGTAACTAACATAGTGAATATTATGCTTAGATGACATTTTAGTTAACAAAAGAAGGGCAATGTTGATATGAAATTGTAGTTAACAAAAGAAGGGCAATGCCTATTTTGACCCGTACTAAAAGTGTTGGAAATGTATATATTTACAAATACGTAAATGTCCGGATTCGAACTCGTGACCACGGGATTGCACACTTTACGTATGAGACTCGATGTTTAAATAATTAATATAAAATATTATGTTTAATTATTAAATTCACAATAAACGACTTAACGAGCGATATGTACTTATCGGTAGTGACTATCGGTCGTTAAATGTCAACGGGATATGAAGAAAAGTTAACGAGCCAAGAGAAGGTTTAAGGAACACTCTTTTGGGCTTGTTTTTGGCCGAAACTATGGAATCCCACATCGGAAACCATAGTAAACTTGACATCTACCATAAGGCTATAAATACATTCCCTTGTATTCATCCTTTGGTACACCAGATTTCAATAGAGGGCCAAACTTCTTCTTTTCTTCCCTTTTGTCTTGGTCGACGAGTGAATCCCCATTGTAAGGGATTTACGAGTGACCTTGAGCATAACTAAGATGTTTGGTTATTCTATTGTGATCAAGAACTAGCATTCGCATCGAATCGCTAATAGTACGTGTGTACAAGAACGTGGTTGTAAGACATTATTCTTACACCAATAAGTACTTCTTTGTTTTGCTTTGCTCGAGGGTTGTTTTGCTTTGCTCGAGGGATTTGAGATTCGCAAGAGGTACGTTACGCATACTTTCAGTTAATTAATTTATTTGTTATGATCTTAAGTCTTCCGCTGTGTACTCTTGATGTTTACTTGTTTATTGTATGTTATATATATCATAAACTCAACAGTGGCATCACGAGCCTTGTATAACAAGTAATTAATTACTGAAACACATAATTAAAATAAACATGAATGTGTTATTTTTTGTATGCTTAGATCTAGGGTTTGCAAAACCTAAACCCTAATTTTGAGGGGGGCGTTTTTTTGGTGCCCTAATTAGGGTTTTGTAAACTATTGTTTTAATTGGATTAGAAACCCTAAGATGCATGCAACTTTATGTGTATATGCGTAACTCTGTTTAATTGCATTAATTGTTAAGTGTAATTTTATGTCCATGATAATTATCTGCATGTTTTATCATGGATTTGCTTTTATTGTATGTCTTTCATGTTTAAGTGATATACACTAAATTATGATAGATCTAAAATTGGGGAAGACCTCAATAATTATTATTTAATCAATTATGTGCTATGTGGTATATATTTAGTTTTGACTTACGCAATCGATGAATCGATGCATGTGGTTCACCTTGTACATAGATGAAAACGGGTGAAAGTCTTAATTAAATATATGCATATTGACAGATCTAGAATTGGTTATTAATAAGATTTATCAAAACCGTTTGCATGTGGCTATTTGATATGCATGACTTTTATTTGTTATGCATTCATTGTTTATTTGTTTATTTTTATAAATACTTGCTTGTTTGTGTTTTGTAACAAGGGTATTTTTATAAGAAAAATAAACTGACCTAAACAATGGTGAAACATGTATTTTTAAGAATAGTAATCATAATCGTTTAATTGATTGATGACTTTGGTACAAATGACTGAACGGCTCACCCATGAGAATGAACTAATAAAAGGGGTTTAAAGAAGTGCGCACAGTCACACTGAAAGGATGTCTAAGGTTGTGCTCTAGCACGTACCTGGTCCTCTGCCCCCTGTAAGTTCGAGTGGAGCTACTTAGTAAGCCATTAAATGTGCAAGCTCATCTTAAGGGCGAATTAGTTTTAATTCCATGCGCCACTTCGGTGGTAATTATCCGAAACACTAAGTGTTTACACTTATGCAAAAGTACGGTATAATGGATGATAATTAACACTAAATTCCTTGATTGGTGAAACCAATACCTCAATTAAAGTTTGATGATGAAAAACTTAAACATTAAAACAAGATATAAATGTTTTAATAAAACCTATGTTACGAAGATGAATGCATGACATCTTTGTACATATTTGATTTTACATCAAAACTATTACCCTTTAATTTAAGTTATATGCCATCCAACGAAACGGAAACACCTAAGATTATTTTTTATTTGCGTGAGACCGTGACTTAGATCGTAATCAAAGGGTAAAATGTCCACGTGTCGTGAGAACGGGCATGGACGATTTTGCAGTTTCTTAAGTTGGACAACTTAATTGAGTTTTGTAGTGAGAACTGGCAACTCAAGGCATAAGATGGGATAAAACATGTTTACATGGCAATTGAAATTGGCTATATGTAAATCCCATAAATCTAGGAATTGCAAATGAAATTGGCAATTGAGCACAAGCTCTACCACTTTGTATAAGGTTCATTACTAGCAGATCAACTGACGTGATGAGATTATGACAATTTGGATCCTAGTTTTCAGTGAAAATTAAATGGTTATATGTTTATGAACCATGGGTGTTTAATTTTCTTGAAAAGGTTAATTATCGAAAATACTAAAATTGAATTTTGTAATTCTTTTGAATGTATAATTGCAACATTTAACCGTAAACGAAGTTTAGTCTTTGATCAATAAATTGTTCCATTCTGCTTTCAAACAAATGTTTGATCGAGAATAATTTACTGAAAAGACAAACGAAGTCTCTTTTCCATGGGAGAAGCATGAGACTCAATCCTATTCCTTTTCATGAATGAGAAAGGTATAATAGGAACATTTGAATTGTCTAAATTATAAATGTAACTCATAGCAATGAATTGCACATCTTATTTTCCATAAAGATTTCATTACCTTCATTTGGTGAATGAATTCTTTTGTAACAACATGAATGTTGGTTAACTGGAAAATATGTATGTGAGTTACTAAATTAGAAGCTAGACTAATTACCGCGAAAATTGGTAAAAGGCAAACTAGCATATTTTATCTAGTTGTTTTGCTTTAACCTTTAAAGGTGCTACATACCATTATGGGCATGGTAGGCCTGTTAAGGAAGAAATTGCATACCCAATTTTTCAAGTTAATAACTTTGATGGATAACCCATCATTCAAAGAGTAGAATACACCTTTTAGTACCTTAGTAATGATTACGTATGGTTCTTTAAAAGTGTAGGAAAGTAAAAAGCAAGCAAGTTGTTTTAACTGGTTATGCAACACTTACAATGTTGTCAGATTCAGTGGGAGCATTTGTGTTGCATTACTGAATAAGAAGTTGTTTTAATGATTTCTAATTCAGTGGGAGCTACAAGCCTTATTTCCTGTGTAGTAACCCAGATTATCTTCAAAGATAATTACTTTCCAATTGTAGACACTTATGTTTTAAGGATAGTCGTGTACGTTTCCTTACTAAACAATATAGTTCTACATCTACTTGTTATATCTATGACACAAATCATATTAATCAAATAAACGAACGTGCATCGTGTTGTTTATCTGCTACATGATGTTGTTCCATGCACAAGTGGGAGAAATCTTTATTGTGTGCAAGATACAACACATATAAATATGATTTAAATGGATTCTCTTGATCGCAAGGTAAGAGAGTTACGTTCTAATAGGAATTATATATTTTATATGTATGATTGCCTTATTAAGACAATGTGTCAAGATGATAACAAAGACTACTTTATTTTCAAAATTTATGTCATTCAATATTTAAGAAACACTTGTAGTTACAATTTATGTTACGTGAGAACGTGAACTAGATTATAGCCCAAGGTAAAATATCCACGTGTCGTGAGAACGAGCATGGATGATTTTGCAGTTTCTTACGTTGAATTTTCATGGAATGACATAATTAAATGAAGTAATCTAATACTACTTTGAATTTGAGTATTCGTTGAATGACTTAAATATATGTAGTAATTATTAACTTGAAATATTAATTGAAACCTGAGGTGGTATTCATAATTACTTTAATTATAAATGTTTATGATTTTGTAAAGTCACAAACATGAAGTCTTTTAATACAAGACTTACAATATAAAGTAAGACGTTAACTTGCTATGTTTTAAGACATATGCATGAAGTCAATGAGGTGATCAATGACTTATAACGTATAGTGGGATTATAACTGATATGTCTTTTGACTTGGTCAAAAATACTTGTGTTATAATACATGCAATTGACTTGGTAATTCTATTGTACCATTAAGTTTTACTTTGTTGGTAAATAGATGAGCCAAAGAGTAGATGGTTATCTTAAATATTGTTAGATTATCTTACAATATTAATTCTAATGAAATATCATAGTTTTATGGTATGTTCAGTTAGAAGAATCAAAATCTATTGGCATGTTTGATTCAAGATAACTATAGTTTCTTCCAAAAGTTATCAAGGTTAGAATATTGAGTATAGATTGAATATACTCAATAAGACTCCAACCTAGAAGATTAATAAGACGCCATTTGTTTATGGAATGTGATGAATCACATTAAGTCTTATAAATGAAGTTCTGAATTTGTTAAACAACTTATAAAGTGAGTTGTAACAAACTAATGTTAGGAACTGTCAATGTTTTTTGTAATATCCCAAAAGAGAACAATGTATTGTTGCTCTACTTGCTAAACTATTTAAAGGTAATCTTTAAATTTTTAAAATGCAAGTGGGAGTTTTGTTTAGATCTTGAAAGATTGAATTACAAAAATACATAATCTTCTAAAATGCACTAGCAAATATCATGATGAGGCTAAACATGAAAATGATAGACCTTAATATGATGGAATTGTCATTCATAGATCCGTAAGGATATCTCAGATATTTAATATGCTGAGTTACAGGATCATGGTAAGCCTGTTAATCATAATGATAAATTTACCAAATGTTGAATTGTGGAAAATCAATCATACTATGAATGTAGAGATGCTGTCCATAAAGATAATCAACTTTAGATACTTGGTTTATCTTAATGAAGATGATTTGCTTCAAAGGATGAAAACCCTAGTGGTTTAAATCTTTATGTAGAAATCATATGGACAATATTGTACACATATTTAATGCATGTCTAGTGATAATAATATTAATCATATTTAAGCAATTAACTATGATTGAATATTCTTTACTAGATACATTAAATAGAAGTATAAAGATTATAATTGTCATACTTAGTTTCATTGATATGAAATTTTGACAATGAATGTCATAACTCTTTGTTGTGGAATTACTTTTGCGAGGACGATAAGTAATACAAAGTAGTTTTATGAATTCAAATAATCTTTGAATATGTACAAACTGCAAGAATCCATGAATGGATATATGCATGCATCTATGAGATGATTCTTATGTTTAATATTAAATCAATGTTTGATTTAATAAATTAAAATAAGATAGCTCATAAGTATTCCTGAAAGCTAGTGGGAGTATTATTTTATTTTCTTAGATCTTATAAGTTGTATGGGCAACTACATTCCACATAAATTAAGTTTTAGTTGGGAATGAAACTTCGTTTGTAAGATTTGGAAATAAGACATACAATCTTGGAATATATGTTTATAAACATATGCGGTAAAATAAATGAGTCTAATAAAACATGATAAAAACATATCTTTGACAAGATATAATATGAATGAGATCTTAAAGTTTAACTTGAAGATTCATCATGTACATCATGTTGTGTATAAGATTGTTGTGTCATGCTTGGTTACAAGATGATTTGACAACATTGAAAGTTGTTAGTGTAATAAATATTTTAAAAGGAATATGTTTGGATTTAGAATCTCATTCCACAGTCTGGATATGCTCCTAGATTCTATGGACGAAAATATGGCAATTATTTCATAATTGTCATTGCCAACAAACTTGAGTTTGGTAGGCACCAACATTACACTATAACTGTTCGAAGTTTACGGATGTTTAAAGAGCATATTGTTGTACACAATGATGCTGATATAATTGAGATGACACTCAATTCTAGTCATGGTATCGTTGGTGATGACCATGTTGACTAGTTATGCTCAATTAAGAGCATAGTTGCATTATACATTAAAGAATAAAGAATACTTTAAAACTTTAAAGTTTTGAAAGATGATTGTCATAAAAGGGTGGTTCAGGTTATCACGCACCTTATGGAATGATATGACAATATCAAGATATGTGTAAACATATACAAGAAATTCACTTATTGAATTCTTGAAATAAGTATTCTCAAAATTCCTATGGATCAAAGTTAATTGAAATTATGCCTTGTCAACAAGTATGATTCTCATGACTTGTGGCAAAATTCATTAACTAGTATTATCATGCATTGATCTATTTAGTATTTGGATAAAGGATGTTAAACAATTATTATTTATAATGAATTAAAGTACGGTATACGTTTAATTTCATTTATAATATTGTGTCCTATGTTTGCATGTTTAAATCCATGAATAACTTAAGTTATTCTAAATAGTCCATTGTCGATCAATAACATGGGAATGATATTGAATTAAGACAAATCTGAGTATTAGTTAGAATATACTTGAAAGTATATTGATGCGTAGCATGACTAATTTCAGATGATATTCAATGTATTGAGTATAGGACTTATCCCACCCACATGATGATACTTTATGGATCTTTGTCATTAAGTATATCATGAATATTTATCCTCTGACTTGAGATACCAGAGATATGTCATGGATGTAGTGCATTTTTGTGAAGCAATCTAACGCTATACGTAACTGGTAGTTATAAGGGTTGTTTTCAGAAGTGTTGCGAAATTTATGATTTCTGCTTGTAGTCAAAACGGGATTTGTTTCCTTCAAATTTATTTTGAAGTATAATACTACTGGGCCCCTCGTAGGGTTGTTAAGATGTTTGCATGGCCATGCCCAAGGTCTTCTGGAATATGTTCAGAAGAATTGGTAATCTTGATCAATCACATAAAGCGAGAAACAGAATAGTTAATTAAGAAATGAGTGAGATCCATATTCTTATTAACATGGTATTAGAAACAAAAGGATGAATATGATGATGAATCATCAAACTTGGTTTTTCTCCAGAAAACCATACACGAGTTGTACCGGGGGCATTGGCGTGTTGCTAGACGCTAACTAATGTCATTTCACGTTTTGTAAACATATCCAAGTGGGAGCTGTTGGAAATGTATATATTTACAAATACGTAAATGTCCGGATTCGAACTCGTGACCACGGGATTGCACACTTTACGTATGAGACTCGATGTTTAAATAATTAATATAAAATATTATGTTTAATTATTAAATTCACAATAAACGACTTAACGAGCGATATGTACTTATCGGTAGTGACTATCGGTCGTTAAATGTCAACGGGAGATGAAGAAAAGTTAACGAGCCAAGAGAAGGTTTAAGGAACACTCTTTTGGGCTTGTTTTTGGCCGAAACTATGGAATCCCACATCGGAAACCATAGTAAACTTGACATCTACCATAAGGCTATAAATACATTCCCTTGTATTCATCCTTTGGTACACCAGATTTCAATAGAGGGCCAAACTTCTTCTTTTCTTCCCTTTTGTCTTGGTCGACGAGTGAATCCCCATTGTAAGGGATTTACGAGTGACCTTGAGCATAACTAAGATGTTTGGTTATTCTATTGTGATCAAGAACTAGCATTCGCATCGAATCGCTAATAGTACGTGTGTACAAGAACGTGGTTGTAAGACATTATTCTTACACCAATAAGTACTTCTTTGTTTTGCTTTGCTCGAGGGTTGTTTTGCTTTGCTCGAGGGATTTGAGATTCGCAAGAGGTACGTTACGCATACTTTCAGTTAATTAATTTATTTGTTATGATCTTAAGTCTTCCGCTGTGTACTCTTGATGTTTACTTGTTTATTGTATGTTATATATATCATAAACTCAACAAAAAGTAACCCATTACACTACCTTAAACCTGGTACATTAATTTTATTATTTTGCTAACAGTTTGAGAATAGTTCAATCACCTTGAATAGATTCTATAGTATTTATCGATTGGAATTCAATTGCAAGATAATGTGAAGCATATTTATGCAAGAGGCTGAATTTTGAGGTGGTTCATACACATTTTTTTTGCAGCTTTCCTGGAAGATAATCAACAAAAAAATTGTATTTGATTGAACCACTATGCAAGAAGATAAGAGTTGCATTCTATTTGTGCATCATTTCGACATATCTGTGTTCACTCAAGTATATAAGAATTCTTTAACAACAACACAAAACAATAATAATTCCAACACAAAAGTCATATATAATGTGTTCACATTGTTACCTTCGTTTAACTTCATTATTGAAAGTATTACTTCTTTATTAGAGGCTTCAAAGAACATGTTCAACAGGTATAATAGCAACGCTAATCAATTTAATAGTCAAATCAAATAAATGAGACTTGCTTATTCTTTCCTTATTGTAAAACTATGAGAACATCATTCATACAATTACTCACCTTTGACCAACAGGTAAGGCCTTGTACATGCATAAGTACGCCATGTGCCCACTACCTGTAAGAACAAATGTGTTTCATAAAGAAGACTTGAGGATCGATATATCAGGTACCGTGTAGTATCTTGTATCACCTTTATCAAATTCTAATTAAATACTACCTCCGTCCCAAAATTATAGTCCCCTATTGACTTTTTCGGTCTTTCTTTTTTAACTTTGACCTTAAATATTTTTGTTTGTATTATAGAGTAGTTGATGAAAAATATACTAATGAAAAATACGTTTAAAACATAATTCATTTATATAATTTGCATCAATTATTATATAACACAAACAAAAATATTTAAGGTCAAAGTTGTAAAAGAAAGACCGAAAAAGTCAATAGGGGACTATAATTTTGGGACGGAGGGAGTAATAATCTATATTAACTACCAATAACATAAAAAGCAAAACAATTATATCTTCACTCAAGCACAACAAAGACACACTAATATGATATACTAAGTAACTTAACTGGTAGTCTTTTCGTCTAAACCTTATACTAATAATTGTATATTTTACAAACTAAATATTTGATACTAAGCAATACACTAATAACCTTATATTAATAACTGGTAGTCTTTCAAAAAACATTAGCCATAAAAATTAGCAACCAAACACCCTTTTAGACAAAAATTTATAGCAACCAAAAGTTTTTAAATATAGACTTCTAATTGCCTTAGTTTGTGCAGAAACGAATTGCATAGTGGTGACAGCTTCTCACTCCAAAGTCTCCCAAACACAAAACAATCACCTTCAAACCAACGATATGAGTACTAATGTGCGAGTATTTGTCAAATGATAAATGTGTAAGAAATTGTTGCTATCAGTTTAATGCATTTTTTATGCGCCGCATATCATTAACGATATCAAAATCCAACAAAGATGCTTGAAAATCATGTACTATCTTACTGTTAAACATACTTAGTTATATCTCAAAAGCTCTCTCCTAGTTTTCGATCAAGCAATGTGAAATGCTAAACTTAGATAACATGCAGATTTAGACACCTCAATATCATGTTGCTTATTTTATGAGGGTGTAACAGTTATTGAAACCTCTCTTTATAAGCTCATGTAGTTTCTTCACCCGTGAACATCACATGTGTAAAAAAAATTATACAGATTATAAAAAATTTCCATCAAAGAAACCAATAAGCAACCTTGTTATGCGAACATACCTTATTTGCACCGCAAACTCTTATAGACAATAACACTTGCAAAGCGTCTTCAAGATCAACCATCATGCATTAAGCCAAATCCAAAACACCAAATATATGGTAATCTGAAACAAACCCAAGCAACCAAGTTCCAAATAGTAAATAAGTTCAATAAGTTTCCACAGTTAGAACATTCATTCACCAGTTACACAAACCACTAAAAGGAAACCATAAAGTTAAAAGTAAAAAGTCACAAAATATTGGCTTGAATTGGATATCTTGTAGTATCTTACTATCAATTTTTTAAAATTCTATTGTTTTAATCGACCCGGTCAAGTCACCGGGCACCGGTTCGACCAGTTTAACCGGTTCGACAGCGGGTCAACCCGGTTTTTCATTTATTATTATTTTATTTTTTTCCGACCGGGTCAACCGGTTCGATCACCGGGTCAACCGGTTCGACTCACGGGTCTACCCGGGTCAACCCAAATGTGAGATGAATTTGTGTGAATAAGATATCATCCATTTTTCAACCAACAACTTCATGGTTTAACATTATATTCTGATCGCATTAATATAAGCTTGAGTTTCAACAGTAGATATGAACACTGATGATATAGTAGTGACCTCGTCTCAATAAAGCAAATTTGACGGATATGCAAGGGTTAAAAAAGATTTATGACCTTTCTCTTGTGTGCTATCAAATGCAAGTATGCAACCTTGGGTCCTTGGTATACATTAGTTGATACTCATTTGTGTTAAATCTGTTTAGGTTCTACAGAAAGGATTTCCAGATTATTAGATACTCCTTTGTAAAGTCTTTCATAAATTCTCTAGCCACTTAACTAACACCAATAATTCTAAGAACTAAAGATGGACTTACAAATGTTATTAACTAATGTCTACAAATATATCTGATTTTATTGAAAACATAAGGATCCTAACTTTTGTTAAGTAGCCCTTTACCAAAATAACTATACCCACTTTCAAAGACAATTTGGAGGGCCATCTTTGTACAAAACATCAGCACAAATTTGTTAAAAAAAAAGAATGGAACAACAAATATTATCACATTAACGTCTCTGATAGCATGAGATGAAAGATGATACCCTTTTGAAGCTCAATAACTTCAGTTGACTTGATATCGATTCCATGTTTTTTGCAACGTTCAGTTAAAGCCTTCAGTAGTTCCTCGAGATCGGATTGGATACGATCGGTACGAACCTGGGTCAGTCGAATATATGTTTAATGATTTTTTATTTTATATTAATTTGTGATTAAAAAAAAGGTGAGAAAAAATGATGGGTCAGTCTAGCAGTCCTTAAAACTTACTAAAATCTGTTACCCGTGATCATATGGATGTAACTGAACTTACTTGAAGGATACCCGACAATATCAGATCTGTCAACAACTATTCCACCAATCTCATTTTATAGTATAACCCGACAATACAACCTTGAATACAATCAACAAACTCTTATTTAACTGCACCAGATAAATCAAAACATTAGAACAGTTGATGAACTTGCATGACTTGCACTTAAAGACCCATTTTGGTCCAAATCCATTTTGACCCGTTATCATCTTTATCAATTCCCTGAGCTTGTTTTGCATCCTCTAGTTATAACACTTTCACCTTATATTCGTGTCATTTAATAATATCATCAAAACGATATAAACTCGGAGAATCGATAAACTCTTATCCAACTGGACTAAATGAGCCAACAAATCAAAACATTCATCCAGTTTTCTTAAAAAAGTTATACCAAAATTCCAACTTTTTTTAACTGAAAACATCAAAACAACTAAAAATGTATTTAAATCAGTAACAAAAAGATCAAAACATCAATGAACTAATTTGAGTTTCAGTCAAATTCCAACTTTTTTATACGAAAACATAACAACATTTTAACGTCTCTAACAAATCAGTAACTAAAACAAAAATTACAAACCCTCAAGAATTCAGATAAAAGATGCAATCTTGATCCTAAAATATTGAAAAATCATCAAGATCTAAACTTTTATCTTTAATCATCCAAAGAACATCTTCATAATCAAAACCCAAGTTCTCGATTTCATCAATTAATCCTCGATTTGCAATTCTCATCCTGTCATCTAGAAACAAATGAGCAAAAGATATAATATATTGATTGTGTTAGGCTAAATTATAAGAGATATACATTAACAACCGATTCCTCTTTTGTTTAATCCTTTAGCTTAACCCAGTGGTACCGTTAAAGATATACTACCATAATATATAATCAACCCATTTATAGGTAGATGATATAAATGCAAAGAATTTACCTTTATCGACAACAATATGTGCTCTTCATTGTAGATTGATATTGGAAGCCTGCAAAATAAAAAAGTAAGAATGCAATCAGTTCAACTTCGACCTATATCTAAATCATAACATGTAAAAAGAGAATAAAGAATTGCAAATGTAGAGGATGAAGATATTTCGTTTTGGTTTTCAATCGTGTATTTATATGAGAAGGATGCACAGAGTTATAGCACAAATCTTGTGGAGGAAGAATGAGGAAGAAGAGGAGCGTATAGATTGATTGGTATTCAATACCTTACAAAAATAAACCAAAGAGGAGCGTCTTTGATTGTTTGTGTCTTAGTTTGATTTATGTTTGATGACCATTTAATGAGGTTTTGAAAATGTTGTAGCATTAAGGTCTTGTAAATTGGTGCCATAAAAGGAAGGTGTTTTAATAATAAAATTTAATGCCCTGCTTTAAAGTGCTTGTACAAAACCTTGTTTTATAAGTTAAAATAGATAAAAATTTCGTTTTCTAAAAATAGTATAAATAATATTGCATATAATAATACGTATTAGTTCAACTATTGCCACCGGTATTTTTCTTTAGTCAAGCTTAAATGTATGGTTGTACGTAAGTATATTTATGTTAAGTTGCCATCAATGATAAAAAAGTGATGACTGTCATGGTCACCAGAGGTGCCGGTGGATCATGGCGGCGTACATGTTCTTTCATGAGGACGTCGGTGGTGGCTGGAAGAGGTTTTGGACAAGAAATATTTATAGGAACGGCTGTCTATATTAGGGTTTTAGTTATCAAGGGTAATAGTGTCATTTGGTTGTTTAGGGTTTGCATAAAGTTGTAGATACATATATTGTTTTAAGAAAAATGATAAATGGACCTAACTAAAAAGACCTAAAAGGAGCTCTAATGCATAAATGAATTGTACAGTAACAGTACTGTACAATTCATTTATGCATTAGGTCTCATTTTAAATCTCTTTAGTTAGGCCTATATATCAAAGCTCTTGTTTTAATGCTTAGACTAGTGTGGTAACAATGGTTAATATTGTAAACTTTCCAAGTTAATAAGTTATGCCGCCTTCACTATCGAATTTTTTTACTTGTGTGGTAATTGTGTCTTGACGTACTTTTATGTATAATTTGATTGTAATTAGAATTTTCGTTCATGGTTTATATAATTACAAGTCATTTTCTGTTGAAAAAGAAATCTAATGATGACTAATCCAAAAGAAATCTTAAAACGACGTATTTTTAATAAATACAAACCCATATTTTCCTTACTTTATGTTATGATCAAACAAATTACTTTTTTTTTTTTTTTTTTGAAAGTTAACTTTTATTCACACCAAACACACTCACATCAAATCGATGGAGCAACTATACAACGACCGGTTACAAGATGTTAAAGTGGAACCAATCTTTCCAATCCAACTTACAATGATTAAACCGATTCCTAAACCATAAGAATTACTTAAGCACCTGTAATCCCGTCACTACAAGAAAAGGGGGCTTATAGGACGCCTGTTAGTGTCCTATAAAAATAGTTTATATGACCTTTAACATAATAGGACCAAAATAAAAGTGTCCCGTAGGAAGGGGTTGTAATAGATACTTAGGACATTTATCGGCGTCCTAATAAACTCGAACATTTTAAAACTAATTTTTTGGTCATATAAAATTGTTTATGCGACCAAAATGACTACCTAATAGATCACATTATGAGATGCTATCTGGTGTTCTGATATATGCTTACCCATTCGTTATGTTTTGGGACACTTTTACGGGTCCTAAGACACATTTTCATAGGACGAAAACATAATGGATAAAGTCATATTTTAGCACCAACAAAAGGGTCCTAATACATAAGTGCTTTGTTAGGACCAAATTTAGTGTTATAAAAGACATTTTGTCCCATGTTGAGTTAATAGCATTAGTGTCTTAATAAGTGACATCATAAATCACTTCCTTTCTACGTAACATATTTAACACTACTCAAAAGATAACAAAGGGTAAATAGAAGGCATATAATTCAATAAGCAAAAAAATATTTCATTTCCATAAGACAAGTTTTCAACCAAGTTATATTAATATCCAAGATAAAGGTCTTTCAAAATTCAACATAAATAGTAAGAAATAAAAGTAGCAGATGCTGATGGACTTGATCCATCATGCAACAATAACAGGAACAACTAGAGAATGATCTTGAGCCATCAGGCGACAATAACATGAAATAACAAAAAAAGTGTTTTCCTCGCTTTATACTGAACCAATTCAGCGCTAAGCCGTTCAGCAGTAGACTTCCACTGGATCTTATCTCTAGGAAGAGCAGAACGACTTGGAACCATACCCGAAACATTAGAAGCACGAACCCCTAGCCCATACATCTCTACGGTTCCATTCTTATCATTACCCGTTACTTTAGCATATATATCTAGAAGTCCAGGCTCATCCCGTTCATCTTCAGAAAGTTGTTAAGTCAATTTTTCCATTTGTTCCTGTATAAAAAAGTATTAAATATGTTAAACGTGACACCTTTATACTACTAAACTTGCAAGAAATGGAAATAAATCAATTTATAACTATGGAATTTATAAATATCTTTCAACACAAATGACATAGATATGTGATAATTGAAGCTATAAATCTGGTACATACAATGGCATTCGAAAAGCAAGCACAGAACAACACCTTTCTCGTTGGTGCACGTCCCAAGATTACCTGTTTCAAAAAAAAAGTGCTAATTCCAAAACAGCCCAAATGATCATTCATAGGACAAATAAAACACCAAAAATATGTGACAAAAATTGAAGTTAAGTGGCCTTGTGTTATTATTAAAGGTGAAAGTATCAAATCAGAGACAAACTACCTAAATTTATTTTTGCATCATACTTACATGCAACAATAAGTGACCATTTCAAAATGAGAAATGGCAACTATATACAGGTTAAAACACACACAAAACAAGATAGGGAGCATATTCTAAACAACATTAGTTATTTTATCCACACAGAAGTGACAAGCTGTTGAAGTATTTATTAAGTGCAAATATAATATACAAAGTGAAGACCCAAGTAATAACTAATAAGTGTGTAACTAGCTGAACTAACCCATGAAGCCTTTTAGTTGATATAATGGTGTCATATCCACATTGTGTGTCCACATACAGTTAGTTGCAGATGAGATACACATGAACTAAAGGTTAACTCAAGATTACAACTAACTACCTTTCTGTCCAAGTTCACCATTACGGTATTACCTTAGCTAAGGCTATCAGAAGAATGATTTTCTTAGTTTTTGTATTTGCACCTCATGCAATCTCTCAATACATTTGCATATATAACATCAACACTTGCACGGTAATATAGAAGTACCTTTTGTCTTTCACGAACATGAGCATAACTTGTTTACCCGTGACTGCACCATCTTCTTATTTGCTCTATTGGCCTTATTTTTTTCACCGAGTCTCTGAAGTAGAAGAGTAAGTAGTTAAACTAAAAATAAAAATTATTATTCAAAGTTAAAAATTATATCTCAAACTTAGAATTTCCTTTATTCCACGACTTGACAAGTTTCTTCCACTGAGACGCAAGCATGCGTTTTGGCTTGGAGTTAATCTGTTCATGAAATGAAAAAGTTGGATCATAGTAGTCCTTTTTAACTCTTGTCCTCCAGTTCTTCACTTTCCTTCCAAAAGATTTTAAAATCCAGTCATCAGAACTCCATTATCGATCCTTAATGGCATCCCTAAGTTATAATATAATAGATGAAAATACAACAAACCTCTAGTAAAAATAATATACATTCTAATTAAATGTAGTTATATTCATAAACTTTTATTGAAAAAGAAACAAGTACATAAATGGCACCAATAAGATATTTACTAATTAGTGTCAAATTTGACAATGCTACAGTTATAAAGCATCTCAGAATTATAAGCAAGTCTCAAAACCATTAAGATATCTAACACCGAATCGAGACACCATCCTAACCATAAGAAAGCACAACACTGAATAGTTAAGAAATTGTATATATCGCTAGAAAATATGATAGTAAAAACAGATCAAATTTAATTAATTCTTACATATTCAGCATAAGGTTTTTCTACTCAACATAAAGCGAACTAAAAAAGAAAGAACCTGCACATCAAAATCCCTTGCAATGCATAAAAAGATATAACATAACCACTAAATAATGTTTAACATTACTTCACATAACAGATTTAAAAATTCAATAAATTAGTTTGGTTGGAAGACTATAAAATAATAACCCAATTGGTTAATTAAAATAATAATCAATCTCAACCAGAATGAGTTTTACCAGTTGACCAATGCATTTATAAAATTGAAACATTGAAGCATCTTGCAAGGATCTAGCCATCACCAAAAACAGAGTTATAGATACAGTTACTTTGTTTGTTACCTATGTTGTTGAGCAAATTCACACACCTAACTACTGAAATGGCTTACTCAGTAAACAATATTATACTCTAAATTTAAACTCAAAAAAGAATACTTTACCTTTGAATTTGAAGACAAATCGAAACCCTAAATTCAATCCCGGCACCACAAACTGTAGCTATCATTTTGGTTTAATCAATATAACCTAACCTTAAAGGTGTTAGAAGAACGTGGAGCCTTCAATTTCGCAGCGCCAAAATTTGTAAATCCTGAATCGCAGTTTTAATTTTGCTAAAATAAATGGGGGGTTTGATATTCCCCCAATTTTGGTGAGTTACAGAGATTAGAGTTTACAAGATAAGTCCTCCATGTTCACTCTTTTAGACACTTATTCAGCTCAACATATATAGAATTATGTGTAAGTAGTACGTTAGTGGCTGAGCATATTGAACCGAAAACCGAACCGAACTGAAAAACTAAATTGAACCGATTATATTTAGTTCGGTTTTGGTTCTATATACTAACGGTTTTTTGTTTTGGTTAAGCTCGATTCAACCCAAAACCGAGAAAAACACACCTAAACCAAACAAACCGAACCGAACCGACAAAAAGCCAAACCGAACCAATCATATTCAGTTCAGTTTCGCTTTAATATACTAATGGTTTTCAGTTTCGATTCGGTTTGGTTTTGGACCGACGCTCCCACTGTGTCGTGGGACCCGATGAAAGTATGTTTGTAGCGTTTAATTTTCATAAGAAGCTATGATTTTTCCTATTTGCATCCGGTCTAAAAAGTTTTATCCCCTTATATTATTGCTAAAAAAATTTATGCATTCCATCTCTAATATAAAGAACACGAACCAAACTCGAGATTGATAAGATTCTCAGCTCTTTTAACTTAGAGAAGCTCAAGCTCAGTTCGTTAGAAGATTAAAAAAAAAAAAAAAAAACTCGAGTTCAACTTGGTCGCTATCCATTTATAATATTATTTTCTTTTATATAAGAATATTAAAATACATTAAAGGTAAGTTTATCTATCTTTGTGCGTAAAGCTAAAGGTTGAGCTCGTTTAATATTTTCAATTTAACATGTATGCAGTATATTTGGATATATATTTTAAAACTTATTAGATTCTCAAGCATAATCTATCTTTAGGTATAAAGGTCATACTCAAGTTTATTTAATAAATGAGTCCTAAATTGGGTTCAAGCTCAGGATCGGGCTCGATAATGCTCTAATTATATGAGATCGATACTGATAGGGTATAGGACCTTTAGCCCAACTAAATAAAGGCTCATACGCCCATATGTTTTAAACATGCCCATTACGATCGAAACTCGTCATAACACGCATGGGACGCAAACTCCCGGTCCCAGGCCAGGCTCAAAGGCTTGACAAACACAAACAGGCAATGATAGGACTAGATGCTTCTCACAAGACCGTTGCAACAAGCAAATACGTGTCACTACCTCATTATCTCAGAGGTAGTGTTGTAATCGTGCACGGATCATTCCATGCATTCGGCTAAGCCAAGGATGACACACCACATGTCATTCTTGTCTCCTTCATTGGATGTTCACCACGTGGACCATCTTCATGGATGGCTTTCTAAAAGGGCACAAAACCCTCGATCCATCCCTATAAACACCAAGTTCATTCTCACGGAATGAACTAAGTAACACATGGTGAATTCATTCACACACACTAGCTACACCGTGAGTGTTACCCCAACTCGTAACTTCAGTCATACTTTGGAGTCCTTACCGAACGTGGGAAACCAAACGATTAGCTACCCTCCTCTTCAATACGTACCTTACGTATACAAATACAATTATTTTATATTGCTTTGGTGTAAAAAGAACATAACCAAAAAACTTATTGCCACTAATGATAACATTAAATAAGATTGTTTCATGCACATCCATGGTGGGAGGTTATAAGACATTAAGAGAACCGGCCATGTCAAATTTAAGAATGTCAATCTCTGTTCATCATTATTTAAAACTTCCTCAAATTAATTATATCTAATACTAAAAGAAAAATTATAAATTACTAAAAGTGGAAAGGGATCCAGTGAGAAGAAAAACTAAAATGAGAAGAATAAGAAGAATTTATAGCCACACATTTTAAATAAAATGGAGAAATGTAAGGGGAGATGCATCTACTTTTGTAGGTGCATTTAAAATGTGTGTTTGTGGTTTTTTCTTACCATTTTTATTTTAATTTTTCTTCTTATTTGATCTTAACTCATCACTAAAATATAAATTAATTTGATAAAACACTTTGAGTATACAATTACAATATTCTCATTGAAACATTTCATCAAACACCTGACAGGCGTGTCAACAATTCCATCTTCTTATAGCTGGTAATCTGGTAGGAAAATGATTGAGATGCCGTGACTAATTTCATGCCTAATCTATTCATTTATTGGCACATGTATTCCACTTATTCACACTTCTCTTATTTACCATTGATTTTGCCATGTGTTTCAAGATCCTTGTTAAGCATCAAATTAGGCACATGAATTAGTCACGTCAATCACTACTCAATCTGGTATATTAAACCTGAACCTTCAACCGATATAGACATCAAGAATCGAGAACCTCACTGACTTGATATCAACAATATTGAGAACCAATACTTTCAACAAACAAGATCTTCTCTTATATTCACTCACAAGTCACAATATGAAAAACAGCTTCTTCAAATCGGTGGTTTGATAATCACAATAATCACAAGCCACAATAACACTTTTATTAAATATATATATATATATATATATATATATATATATATATATATAAAGTTTGTAGCTCATGTCAATGGTTTTGCAGTTTACAACTTATATCATACAACTTACAAATAGTTTTGCCAAACATACACGTACCCTTACAAGTTGAATAAAATTTATTTGTAGATTGAAGGTAATCGTTGATTTGGGCCCAATGTTCCCCAAATTAGTGGTTTGCTGTATTTTCGGAGATACATTTACAAGTTGTAATCCATGTGGACATGTGTCAAGGTAACACCACTTTTTAGAGCACAAGGTATCGTGGATACCAATAATACGTTATTGGTATGCTAACTCAGCGCCACATCATACACATCTCAATAACTCACAAATAACTAAAACACCCTCCCTCATAATACACCACTAACATCTTATTGGGTCCTACAAAATACCCCACTAAAAATATTCACACACTCACAATACATTATAAGGAAAAAAAAATGATATCTTTTTCCCTTTTGGCGTGAGCCATTCAAATGGCTGAAAATCAAGTGGCTTGGTTTTGGCATTTTCAGGAGGTTGGCGTGGTCACTTAAAGTTGTTTGCATGCATCTATCAGAAATTGAACTTGAGACCTTATACATTTTAGAATAATAGTCAAAAGCCCTTTTGCCACTAGGTCACCTTTAAGTAGTTATTACTCATTTGTTGTCCATTGCCTTTGATATATTAGAGTGTTTTATAAACATTCACTAAATATCAAATAAAATTATATAAAAGAAGATATGTTGCAAGTGTCGTATTCTATAATAACTAGCATGTTTTATAACGTAGTTTATTAAGACTTATATGCAAGTTGCAGTTATGTTAAATAAAACTAACATAAAAGAAACCACAAGAAATTTTGGTGGTATAGGACTTTTGTATCTAGTGTCCTATTATGTCTAATTAAAATAAAACCCCAACTAATAAGCGTCCTCTAATATACATGTGATAAGACAAACATAAAGAGTGTCATATAAAGTTTTAATCTAATACGACCACAAGAAATAAGTGTCCTATTAAACTTAACATAATAGGACTTTTTTATCAAGTGTCCTATTTGTCTCATGATAATAAGACCCTACTAAAAAAGTGTCTTGTAAATTAGTTTATTAGGATCCACGAATTAAGTGTCGTATTAGAAACCACTATAATAGAACTCAAAAGCTAGATGGTTGCATAAAATGTTTTATAGGACGCCATCTAAAAAAGGGTCCTAGAGAAAGGTCCTAAAAGCCCCCTTTTTTTGTAGTGCGTTAAGTACTTAAGTACGACCAGTTAATTGTTAGACGGCACATTGATTATTAGTGGACTCATTGTTAGTTTGGGCTCAAGCCTATGATCACCTAATAAATGCGTCGTCTAATATTAACTCTCTAAACTAAATCAAGTAGGCCGGTATTAAGATGTTTGATATCCACCCTGTCTTATACGGCTATGCTCTATTTGAGTGTTTATGGTGTGTTTTGCACATTGACCCTTTATTGTTGCCCATTAGTAACTTTACTATTAATGTTATAGATACTACAGTAATAATCACCATATCTAAGCTGTAGTTAATGCCATTAATGTTAACATTTTATGCATGGGACTCAATTTTTTTTATATACTAGCTAAAATACTCGTGACATTCATGGATACTTTTAAATAATGTCGAAAAAGTTAGTAAATGATATTATGTATTATGAAGTTATAAGTTAAATAGAACCACATCTAAATAAACAAACGTATGGTATAGCATACATTTGGTAATAATCGAACATACGTTATATGAAACACAATACTAAAATTATCCAATAAGGAAAACAAACATCTTCAATACTTTATTTCTAATAATGCAAGATATGTGTACATGTAGATGCGATCATATATTGAGTAGCACTTTTTTGTAAATCGCGTTGGTGGTGCTATTAGTGAGATTTTCGTCTTCGTTACGAATAACCATCTTCAATCATTATTTGCTCCTAATGCGAAAGAAGGCTACATATAGCTGGCCATGTGTAAAAACAGGTCGTGTCAAATACAAACCGATTTGCCGGAGAGATTGTCCTAACTTTTGTCGATTGTCATTAGAAAAGAGCGGACAAAGAGTTAAAAGTCTAAAACCCATAACATTATCTTTCCATGATTCCATACTCTATGTAATATCGATACAAAATTTCTTATAGATACTTACAATCGTTCCATCCTATAACCCTACTTGTTATATATCTAAACAAAATCAAATCAACGTTTACATTCTAAACAACATTAAGCATCATCAACATGCAAGATAACCAACATTACAATTCCAAAGCCACATAATTGAAGTAACCTGAAAAAAAACAATTAGCTCTATCATTTTGTAGTTGTATCTTTATAATTAGTGCTTATGTGTTTTGTTAGTTTCATACAAGTTGCAACAGTAGCAAAAGCTATAAACATGCATGAAAAAGAAACAACGTTTGATATTCCTTATGTGCTCATTGTCATTGATTTATTATCACATATAAACATATGATATCCGTGTAGGTGATTTTCCTTGACACTCTTTGTTGGAAGACATCATAGTTTAGTTGATCGACAAAGTATCAAACAGTGGATTGTATTGAACGATCTTTTGTTCTAGTTTACAGAAGTTGCATTAGAGTAACCGAAAAACTAAACCGGGACCGCGACATGTTACTCGGTCCAGTTCGCAGTTCCTTGACCATTGTTTTTTCGGTTTTCTGGGTCACCGAACCAAGCTCACACCTACAAAAAAACATGACAACTATAATTCAAACCAAACCAAGTAGCATATAACGTAAATGTAAAAAAAAAACACTTTAATAAATACACTTCTATACAAAAACACTACAGTGTGATAGGAACATTTTAATCTAAACATAAGGGAATGTCAAACATTATATCTATGTATAAGCAACCATAAAAACATTAAGAACAATAAAGGAATCGGACTATCGGAGTTGCTAATATTTAATCGGATTACATATATGAATTATATTTTACCTGTTAGTAAAAACATCACATTTCTTCTAAATATTACACTAATTTAAATCAGTTTGGAAAATTAAAATAAATAGAAAACTTAAAAAACAAAACCTAAACCTTTCTTACCTAAAATATTTCATTATGAACACATAATAAAATAATGAATCTGTATCAAATTTCTGCAATTAAAACACAATTTACAGTAATGTTTTGTCAGTAAATTATGCAAATGGACACAAAAGAAAATAAATGTGTGTTATATAAGAATGGGTAGAAGCTTAACAATTGAATTTTAAATGATAAGAAGGAAACAACGATGTTGTTATATAAGCAAAGTTATTATTTTTTCATTATATAAGTAAAGATGATGTGGTCTTATATGAAGAAGATATCAATTGCAAAAGTTTTTCTTAATTTACATATATTAGTTTTAAAACTTTCCAAAGTTAAAAACATTAACTAAAAAACATATACTATCAAATTGGAAATAATTAATTCACTCTTAAAACATTCAAACGCGTTTATTTCCGGTGCAAGGATTCAAGAAAATGCCTCGATATTTTCAGAAAAAAATTGGATGAGAGTTAAGCCAAAAATTACTCTCATTTCTTATATAAGTCTGAGGTATTTCATGTACATTATGCCATATTCATGAGACCAATCGAAATCGATATATTTTGTACTACTATATTTATATGTACCGGATGTAACTTCGTTGGTCATTTATGTTAGTCTCTTGTAATAACGTTCTTTCCTAAGTTGCTATCTTCTGAAAGTTAAAAGACTTTTCTATTCGTGTCAATACTGTCGGGCATCATCAACGTCCGCGTTTCGTGTTGATAGTGTAGAATATATTTATGAGACTATCCCACAACAAATTATAAGGTATGTGACTTAAGTTCTGTAATAGATACAACCCAACTGTACGAATTTAAATACAACAACGTCATATATGATTATATACACTTATGTGTTCCTTTACATAAAAAATCAATCCCAAAAAAACCCTAACATGATGCGTGAATCTCTTTATATCACTTCTTATTTCAGACCCTTTAAACATTCATACATCCGAACTAAAAAAGTGATTACATAGATGATATGCAAATCATTCATAATAATGAAGGAGCTATTTATTCCTTGTATGATTTCTGCAATTTTGTTTAATCTTTTCTAACAGCAAGTCAATGATACATCCGAACAAACATTCGTACAGAAACGTGTAAATCCGTTGTTATTATGAACACATTAAACCCACTGAACCTTAACTGCCGTTCAAAAAAAAATTAGAACCTTAACTACTTTTACAAAGGAGTTGGTAACGGGTCAAATGGGTTTGGGTTAAATTGGGTCTTTTTAGTATGGATCAAAATGGGTCGGTCAACGACTAGGAAGTACAAGTTTTTGAGGTTGTCTAATGAGAATCATATATTATTTCTCATTCCAGCTAACGCGTTTAGGTTTGCAAAGAAGCATGAGAAAGCAAAACTAGCCTTTGAGATACCTTCAAACGGACAATAAATACTCGCTTCTTGTCATTTAATGCATAAATTAAGCTTGCTTTTCTGTTGAGAATTGTTTAGTCTTAACAACAATAATAGTGATTGTGACGTTTATTACATTAGCTTGCGTTGGTTTATAACTTTATATAGTGGCATGATGAATTGATCCCACTTTTAGGGAGTCTTTGGGTAAGTTTATTGTAGAAGCATCATTACTTTTTCTACGCATCTGTTCCAGTAAGTACTCTATAACAATTATATTTTATATTTAACTTGAAACTCAAGCTAACCGTGTGCTTATTATCGTGATAGAAAAAATAAGATGGCCGGTTCTTGGAACTGCAATTTTTGCTGCAGTGGTTGGAAGCCAAGCCATCGTCACTGGAACGTTCTCTATTATCAAATGGTGTTCAGCGTTGGGTTGCTTTCTGAGGGTCAAAATCATCCACATGTCACCTACTAATAAGCATGGTAAAATGACGCAACAGGTACACACAATAGAACTCTTAACTAACTGAGTTAATCATATAAACAGTCCCTGATTCATATTCTTTCTAATATTTACCACCAGTAATAATGTTAGTTTTCAATTTAGCGGGGCAGGTTTGGCGGATATTACGATGATATGTTACTTTCTTCATTTTTTATTTAATCTTTTTTTCTTTCTTGCTTCATTTTTTAATGGTTATCGAAAATTCTAGAAGGCCTATGTTTTTTATTGAGGCAACAAGTTGTAGGATGGCCTCCAATTCGATCTTCTCTTAAGAACACCATGGCTGTTAGACAAACAAAGAACGAAGAAAAAGCAAATCCTAAGTACTGGGTTGCGTTTATTTTTTTTTGGTAAAAGGGATTCACCTGGTAAAATATATTAAAAAATCAACCAAATAAGATAAATGGGTTTATATGACAAATTCGATGTTTTAATTGGGTATATATGACATTATAAAATTTAGTTAAGTAAATATGACATTTTATTGTTTAAATAGGGGATATATGGAATTAACCCACCCGTTAATCTTTGTCTGCTATAATTAGCACATGCCACATGACTTTTTGTTAACATTGCTTATGGAAGGTGCAAGTTGCAAGTTGCAAAAAGACATCATGCACCTACCGCACCTAGATCAACCTATTTCAAAGAACACAACCCTTTCAGAGTCGCGATGGAATCACGAAAGAGGAAATTGGCGAGGCAGTGGTGAAGGAGACAAGTGAAGCGACACATATGATGACGATACACATGTATATGGAGATCACAATCCACATTAGTACACATGATTCAATAATAAAGCCAAATGTTTCCAACGTTGATGATAAAATTAAGATTGTTAAAAGATTCGTGTAAGCATCTTAATAAGTTTGGAAGCACAATATTTCTTTAGGGTGATGATGAAAGGTTTATGGAAAATTTTAATATGCGTATGACCGGACTCGAACTCGAGACTTCGGGATTGCACACATTACGTATGAGAGTTGATGTTAAAATAATTAATATATATAAACGTTATTATTATTAATTATTTGTCACGAAATAAAACTTAACGATAGTTAATATTTAACGAGTTTAGACTAATTGTCGTTAAATGTAAACTAAAAGGACTAGAGATAAAATTAGTGGACAAGAAGGATCTAGAACCATCTTGGGTCCTTATGGCCGGTCGTGGGTTTCAAAAGCCCAAGGGAGGCTTTTCTTGATCACCAAGTTATTAGATACCTATAAATACAAACCCCTTGTATTTATAAATCTAATTTCTTGGATCACCTAGAAACCTAATTTCTTTCTCCTCTCTTCTCCTCTTGGTTTGGCCGATCGTACACCATCCCTCCCTAAGGGATTCGATTTTTCCAACTCCAAGAAACAAGTGTTTGGTTGTATTTGTGATTCAAGAACCTAGCTTTTCACATCAAATCGATATTAGTACGTGTGTACAAGAACAAAGGACAAATACAATTGTGTTTGTGGTAATCTTGGGTGTCGACTTTAATTGGGTCGAATTGTATAAACCCTAATTTAGGGTTTGGGCTTTTGTTCCTTGTTCTTGATATCGTGTGTTTCTTGAATTGCTAAAAGGTACGCACTTTCTTTAATTCGGTTAATTAAATTACAAGTATTATTCCTATTACTTCGGTTGCATGCTTTGATGATGTTTACATGTTTTCTATAATTGTTATGATTAGTAAAACCCAACAGTGGTTTCAGAGCCAGGTTAATATGTTGTAATTAATTACCGAAACACATAAAAATTGAATCTTTGTGATTATTACATGCTTTTATTGGTTTCTAGGGTTTTGAAAATTGAAACCCTAATTATTTTATATATGGGTCGATTACCCTTTGATTTTTTAGTTAGGTTTTATTTTTTTTGTAAAACTTGTAGAAACCCTAGGATTGCATGTATATTTTATGTGGTTATCATGAATAATTGTTATGTGCCATGGTTATATGCGTATCTTGGGATTATAATTGTTATGAGGAATCCATGGTGGAACATGCATGTTTTGCCATGGATTATTTTTTATTGTTTGTTTTGATTAATTGTTAAGTAAAATTCACATGGTAATTAGTTTGATCAATATAAAATTGGGAAGACCTCAATATATCTAATAATAATTCGTTATGGGCAATATGGTATATCATTAACTTTGGCTTACGCAATCGACTTATCGATGTATGTGGCTCACTTGCACGGGTAGGTGAAAGCCCTAGTTAATATATGCATGGTTTTACGCCTAGAATTATTTATTAGGTTTTATCGAACAAATTATGCATGTGGCTAATTGGTTTTGCACATGTTAATTGTTAAGTTATATGTATATTATTTGAGTTCGTTTTAATTTTTATTAAAGTGCCTTTTGTTTATATTGTATGACACGTTTGTAAGCAAAAGGGTTTTTTGAGAATAGAAAATTAAATGGACTAAATAATGGCGAGAATTTGATTTGTTTTCTAAGTATTAAATCTTGAACTTTTAATCGACTGATGCGACTGTACTAAATGGTTAGAACGGCTCACCCACTAGAACAAACTAAAAAGGGGGTTCAAAGAAGTGCGCACAGTCACACTGAAAGGATGTCTAAGGTTATGCTTCAGCGCTTACCTGGTCCTCTGCCTCCCTGTGCGTTCGATTGGAGCTACCTAGTATAACTATTCTATGTACGAAGCATCTTAGTGCAAAGTTGTAAGTTTCTCAACGCATCGATTAAAACTTTGTAGAATTTAATCTTAGCAATTAAAATATAAGTAAGTTTTTTGTAAAATTTTAAGTTATGAAGATGTACGCATGCTTCTTCATACATAAGTTTTGATTACACATAAAAAAAATTGTACCATTTAAATTTAAGTTTATGCCATATAATGATATGAAACACTTGAAGTTGTAATTTAGTTATGTGAGACCTTGAACTAGATTACAATAACAAGGTGAATCTTTATGTTGTGTGAGACCTCAGCTTAAATAATTTATAGTTTCTAAATTAGACAACTTAATTAAGTTAGTTAGTGAGACCTATAACTTAAGGCATAAGATGGGATAAAACATGCTTACGTTTTGCATAATTGTTTGGCAAAATTGTAAATCCCATATTTTCTAGGAATTGAAAACTTGTTTGTCAATTATTGTTCTTCGACAATTACCTATTCTATACTTTCATCACTAGCAGATCAACTGATGTGGTAAAACTATGTTAATGAGGGTCCTAGATTCAAGGAAAATTCTATGGTTAGTATGAATATTGACCTAAGGGTATTTTATTTTCTTGAAAGATTTAATTATCAAAAATACTAAAAATTGAATTTTGTTAATTCTTTTGATTGTATTAATGCAACATTAAACCGTAAATGTGGTTTGGGCTTTGGTAAATTGATCTAGTTCTGTTTTCAAACAAATGTTTGATCAAGAAAAATTTACTAAAAAGACAAACATAGACTCTTTTCTATGGAAGAAGAGTGAGACTCAATCCTATTCCTTTTCATGATTGAGAAAGGTATGTTAGGAACATTAGAATTGTCTAAATTCTAATATAACTCATAGCAACTTTAATAGTTAAGAAAATTGCACACCATGTTTTCCTTATGAGATTTCATTACCCTCTGTTGGTGATTGAATTCTTATATGACATTTTGGTCAACTAGAAAACATGTTTGACATTTTACGAGTTATTAAATTAGAAGCTAGACTAATTACCGCAAAATTGGTAAAAGACAAACTAGTATAGTTTATCTAGTTGTTTTGCTTTGACCAATTAAAAGTGCTACACACCATTGTCGGGATAGTAGACCTATTAAGGAAGAAATTGCATGCTCAATTTTTCAAGTTAATAGCATTGATGGATGATTTATCATCTACAGAGTAGAATACACTCTTTTAGTACCTAAGTAATTGTTATGAATGGTCTTTAAAAGGGGTAACAACGTAATAGCACGCTATTTTCACTAGTTAATGAAACACTTACAATGTTGTCAAATCCAGTGGGAGTATGGTGTATTACTGAATAATACATTATTGTAACGTTGTCTAATTCAGTGGGAGTTACAAGATTTATAATCTTGGTAGTAACTCAGATTATTTCTAGATTTTCTTGAAATAATACATTACGTTCAAAAATGTAGACATTCATATTCTCAAGGATAGTTATGAACGTTTCCTTGATAATTAAGTGCTCCTACATCTACTTGTAATGCTTATATATCTATGACACTATCATATTGCTCACATAAACAAATGAATGTCATGGTGTTTATCTACTATATGATGTTGTTCTATGCATGTGGGAGAAGTATTTATTGTGTGCAAAGGAACGACACATACAAATATGATTAATGGATTCACTTGATCGTAAGGTAAGAGATTAACGTTCTAATAAGATTGTCTTGTTTAAAGAACATGTGTCAAGATTATAGCATAGACTACTTTTATGTCTTATGTCATTCAAAATTATAGAAACACTTGAAGTTACATTTTAGGTTAAGTGAGATCTTGGCTAGATTGTAATCTCAAGGTAAATCTCCACTTGTCGTGGGATCGGGCGTGGATGCTTTTGCAGTTTCTTAAGTTGGACACTTCAAGGGATGACATAATTAAAATAAAGTAATCTAATGCTACTTTAAATATGTGTGTATTCTTGGAATGACATAAATAGTAAATTAACTTAAAAATAAATTAATTGAAACCAAGATGCGGTGTTCATGATTACTTTAAATTATAAATGTTTATGTGTTTCTTTGTAAAGTCACAAACATGAAGTCTTTTAATTATTACAAGACTTATAATATAAACTAAGACATTATAACTGTTATGTCTTTTGACATGGTCAAAGAATACTTATGTTATAAAATATGCAATTGGCTTGAATATTCTATTATACCATTAAGTTGACTTAGTTGGTAAATAGGTAGGCTAAAAGGAATAAGTTTATCTTACATATTGTTAGATTGTCTTACAATATTTATTCTAATGAAATATTGTATGTATATGGTAATGTCAGTTAGAAGAATCAAATTTTGTCATATTATTTGATTCAAGATAACTATATCCTCTTTTCTTCCAAAAGTTATCAAGGTTAGAAAATTGGGTATTGATTGGATATACTTAATAAAACTCAAAACCTAGAAGATTAATAATACACAATTTTAGTATGGAATGTGATGAATCACATTGAGTCTTATATTGAAGTTCTGATTTGTTAAAACTACTTATGAAGTAGGTTATTAACGAACAAGATTTACGAACTGTTAATGTGATTTGTAATATCCCAAAAGAAAACAATTTAGTGTTGTTCTAATTGCTAAAGTATTTATAGATAGTCTTTAAATTACAAAAGCAAGTGGGAGTTTTGTTTAGATCTTGAAGAGATTAAATTACAATTACAAAACACATAATCTTTTAAAATACACTAGTGAATAACATGATGAGGCTAAACATGTAAATGATAGACCTCAAGATGGTGGAATTCTCATTCATAGATCCGCAAGGATATCTCAGATATTTGATATGATGAGAAATATGAATTACAGGATCATGGTAAACCTGTTAATCATAATGATATATTACCTAATATTGAATTGTGGTAAATTATTCATACTATGAATGTTAAGATGCTGTAAAAAAAAGATAATCAATTTTGGAAACTTGGTTTATCTTAATAAAGATGAGTTTCTTCAAAGAGAAGGAAAACCCTAGTGGTTTAAATCTTTGTGTAGAAAGCATATGTACAATATTGTACACGTGTTTAATGCATGACTTGTGACAAAATTATTAATCACACTTAAGCAATTAACTCTGATTGAATATTCTTTTCTTGGCACATTAAATATATAATGATTATAATTGTCATACTTATTTTCATTGATATGAGAAATGACAATGGAATATTAAAACTATTTCTTGTGTGATTGCTTTTGCGAGGACGATAAGAAATCGAAAGGATTTTTATGAATTCACATAATCTTTGGAAATATACAAACGGCAAGAATCCATGAATGGATATATGCATGCATGTAGGAGATGATTCTTATGTTTAACTATTAAATCCAAGTTTTGGTTTAAAATTAAAATAAGATAATTTCTAAGTATTCCTGAAAGCTAGTGGGAGTATTATATTTATTTTATTTAAATCTTATATGTTGTGGGTAGTAACATTCCATCTAAGATAAATGTTAGTTCTAGTTTGAAATGGAACTTCACTTGAAAGATTTTGAAAATAAGAGAAACGACCTTGGAATATATGTTTATTATTAATAAACATGTGCGGTATTAAATAAATAAGTCTAATAGAACATGATATATCATTTGAAAAATTGATATGTAGAACATGAATGAAATCTTAGTTTGACACAAGGATTTTTCATGTACATCATGTTATTGTTGTATCATGCTTGAATGCAAGATGATTTAACAACATTGATATCTAATGAAGTTATTAGATAACTAGTGTAATGAATATTCTAATAGAATATGTTTGAATCTAGAATTACATTCCTCAGCCTGGAATTGCTCTCAAAATTCTATGGATGAGCAATACAACAATTATTGCGTAATTTTCATAGCCAACAAACTTGAAAGTTTTGGAAGGCACCAAACATTACACTGTAGATATTGAAGTTTACGGAGATTATTTTAAAGAGCATATTGTTGTTTGTATACAATGATGCTGGTTTAATTGAGATGACACTCAATACTAGTCATGGGAGGATTTCTTCCTTGTAAATGGCCATGTGAACTAGTTGTGCTCAACTAAGAGCATAGGTGCATTATACAATAAAGAATAAGAATACTTTAAACTTTAAAATGTTTGAAAGTTTGATTGTCATAAATTGGTGGTTGAGGATGTCACACACTTTATGAAATATTATGTGGCAATATCAAGATATTTTGAATTCACACATACAAGAACTTCACTAGTTGAATTCTTGAAACAAGTATTCTCAAAATTCCGATAGATCAAAGTTAGTTGAAATTATGCCTTGTCAACAAGTATGATTGTCATTACTTGAGACATAATTCATTAACCAGTATTATCATGCATTGATCTATTTAGTATTTGGATAAGGGATGTTTTGAAAAAATATTATTTAAATGAAATAAAATATTGGTTATGTTTATTTTTCATTTTCTTAATATTATATCCTATATTTGCATGTTTAATCCATGAATATTTTATATTATTCTAAAAGTCCGTTGTCGATCAATGATGTGGGAATGTCATTGAATTAAGACAAATCTGAGTTTTGGTAGAATATACTTAAAGTATATTGATGCGTGGGACATGCCAAATTCACATGATATTCAATGAATTGAATATACGACATATCCCAACTTAAAATGATTGTACTTTATGGATCTTTGTCATTAAGTAGATCATGTATATTTATCCTCAGACTTGAGATACCAGATAACTGTTATGAATGTAGTACACTTGTGTGAAATAGTCTAACGCTATCCGTAAAACGTGGTTATAAGGGCTATTTTCAGAAATGTTGCAAAGTTCATGAGTTTTGCTTGTAGTCAAGAGAATTTGCTCTTTTGAATTTGTTTCAAAGCATAATACTGTTTGGGCCCCTTGTAGGGTTGGCAAGATGTTTGTAAGGCCTTACCCAAGATCTATCTGAAATACGTTCAGATGATTTGGTAATCTTGTTCAATAAGATATAACGAGAAACAAAATATTAACTTGTGAAATGACTCGATCCATATTCACAGTTAATGAAGTATTAGAAGTAAAAAGATAAGTATTAATGATGAATCATTAAAATGGTTTTTCCAGGGAACCATACTCGATTCGATCTGGGGGCATTGGCGTGTTAAGCTAGACTAAACCAATGTCATTACTATATTAAGTAATATCCAAGTGGGAGCTGAAAGGTTTATGGATATTTTTAATATGCATATGACCGGACTCGAACTCAAGACTTTGGGATTGCACACATTACGTATGAGAGTTGATGTTAAAATAATTAATATATATAAACGTTATTATTATTAATTATTTGTCACGAAATAAAACTTAACGATAGTTAATATTTAACGAGTTTAGACTAACGATCGTTAAATGTAAACTAAAAGGACTAGAGATAAAATTAGTGGACAAGAAGGATCTAGAACCCCTCTTGGGTCCTTATGGCCGGCCGTGGGTTTCAAAAGCCCAAGGGAGGCTTTTCTTGATCACCAAGTTATTAGATACCTATATATACAAACCCCTTGTATTCATAAATCTAATTTCTTGGATCACCTAGAAACCTAATTTCTTTCTCCTCTCCTCTCCTCTCCTCTTGGTTTGGCCGATCGTACACCATCCCTCCCCAAGGGATTCGATTTTTCCAACTCCAAGAAACAAGTGTTTGGTTTTATTTGTGATTCAAGAACCTAGCTTTTCACATCAAATTGATATTAGTACGTGCGTACAAGAACGAAGGACAAATACAATTGTGTTTGTGGTTATCTTGGGTGTCGATTTTAATTGGGTCGAATTGTATAAACCCTAATTTAGGGTTTGGGTTTTTGTTCCTTGTTCTTGATATCGTGTGTTTCTTGAATTGCTAAAAGGTACGTGTTGGATATTAGTTTTCACATACACATCAAACCATAACACAAAGTGGCGTATAAATGAGGTTCTAGAGAGAGAAAGTTAGAGGTTTAGGGAACTTAGTGAGAGAAAGTGAAAGATATTATTATGAGCTCCAACTCTCTACCTTGGAAGGTAGAGAGTATTTATAGTCTTACATAAATCGCCACACATCGGGCTGTGGATCAGGCATACAGTGGGTAAAGACCCGTCCGTCCTCCACGGTGTTACTTAACTAAATACTACTTAACTTAAAATAACTACGACTACGAGCTTTCTAACGATTACATATACTTGAGGTGACCGACTCTTTAATACCTGGAATTTCTAATTCCTAACAATCTCCCCCTAAGGGAGGTCACCTCAATCATGTACCAAAATTACATTGAATACAAATAGATATTACATTAAAAAATTGTTCTTGAATTCTTGATGTAGTCCTTTGCTTCCTAAGCTCGTAGTCATTGATTCTTCACATTGCATGTTTGGTTACTTCAAGTGGAGGTCTTTTACTGATCCACGTGATAGTAAATTTGAGCCAGCTATTAGAGATCATCAGCTAATCAAAGATCTCTGTGACATCCATTGTGGTGTTGGTATTATGTGATGTTGTGACATTAGGACCGACATGCTCACATTCTGGATCATGATATCTTCTCATCAGAGTAGCGGAAGCTTTTGTTGAATCATGATATTGGCAGCAGCGTAGCAGAAGCATGGAGTGAAAATATCAGAGTCATTGATGCACTAATCATGATTTCTTTATGAGATGAATGTGTTAAGTGAGCATGCGGCTATGGATTGACCGCTTCATTCTGATCAGCTGCAAACGTCGGGTGTACCTGCATACAACTGTTAGTAATAAATCGCACGAAAGTGTCTTTGATCACTTTCGTTGAATTGAGGTACACGGCCCACGGTTCCCCGTTGATCAGTACATGTACTGCCTGTGATCAGGTATAATTCCGAAGAATTTCCTTGACAGGGTTTCGCAGCTGCTCTAGCTGTTCTCAAACCGGAACGTCTCAAAGAAGACAACACGGAGTGAGTGAACCAGCGAATTTTAAGTTCACTGATTGATGAAAAGAGATTTGATAAAACAATCGTGTATTGCTCAATAGAAATTGTTTTTACAATACAACGAAGGTTTTATTGAAAATCAATTATCAATCATAAAAACACCTTTTGGTTTGAAAAATGAGTACACGGTCGATGTGCTAAAGAAAAGAGTTTTTAAGCACAACGACCGGTTTTTCAAAGGTATCTGTCAATCCATAACCTGAACCAGGATTGATTCAAGAGATTGAATCGCCCCATTGTTTCTGTTCAGTTGTCACATGGTTGATCCATATAATAGATCTCACATGCCACCTACCAGGAGCTTGTTTGATGTTGGCTCCAGAAGGCTTTCCATCTTCTTTGTGAATATGAATACACATCACTCAGATGTTCTGGCAATACCGCAAGGATAATGCGTAGGACTCAAGATATAATCTCTCTTTCCACATTGTGTGAAACAGAGAGTCTTCATTGAAAGTGTCCTAATGAGATTTATTGATGATCTCGTGGCTCTAGACTCAATTTGTGCATATTTGGATCCTGTGCCGGAGACTAGGGACAGGGTCTCCTTCTTCAATATCAACAATCTCTAAGAGAGAGTCGATAGATAATGTCGGTTCCTCGTGAGAATGAAACAAGCCCTTTTAAGAGGAACTTGAGTGGTTTAGGAAGTTGTAGTGCAGTGCGTCACTGGGTCCATGACGTCTTGTCTTCAATACTGATGTTACCATCAGTAGCATATGAGTTGAACCCGGTTTCTGCCCTAAGGTTGAATAAATGGAGGGCTATTTGTTTTTACCCTTTTCTCATTCAATTCTTTTTAATTCTTCAACCCCTTCAGTGCTTACCGAGACTTCATAGCAAGAACCTTGTTGGGTTTGTTCTAGTTCTTGCTCCATCTCAGTCCGCACTCTTCCCATATCTCATTTTTCTCCTTTTATCATCATACCTAAGGACTTCTACACTAACTAGTGGATTATCCCTGGGTAGATCCCTCCGGTTCTGGCGGATCATGGGAACAAACCTAACCTTATCATCCTTATATCACCGTACATAAAGTAAAGTTGGTCGGTCTATTTGGTATTGTTCTTCTGCCATTGGAACCAATTGAAAACCATTTGAAAATCAATTTAGATACTTGTGATATATTATCAAAGCATTTTGTACCTGAATTGTTTTTGATAATTTTAGAACGAGAACTCCCCCTCAACATGTGCATCAAGTATTTGAAAATGTTTTGCACACGGAGGCAAGAGAAAGAATTAACTTCTTTGATTACCATTTTCTAAAAGATATCAACATCACTTCCCACATCAGATCAAGTAGATAGAGCATTTCCGGGAAGGATGAGGTTTTCATGATTTTGCTCCCCCTCAATATGTGCCTCGAGTTTGAAAAGAGTTTTGCACATAATAGAGGAAACCTGCACATTGAGATAAGTTGATCACATTTCAAATCATAGGTTTAAGATAGATGCTCCCCCTCAACATGTGCATGGAAAATTTGAAATCGTTTGTCACATGTGGGAAGGATAGCATGTACATCCTTATAAAACCATTTACCTAATTATCAGTTTAAATCCAATTTAAATCACACATTCTCCCCCGATCACAATTATCAAATCATTTGAGATTTGTGATCTCTTATTGATTTAAATTGATTTTGAAAGCTTTTAAGGGGAATTGTGACTTGATTATGAAAGCGATTTGACTGATAAGAATCGGATTTTAAGACTTTAAACTCCATTGATAAAACATGCATGTACATCTTTTGAAAACAATTTAATGCCAAATAACTTTCTAATTTAATTGAAATCATTCTCCCCCTCAATCAATGACATGGGTTGTTGATTGAGAGATAGAGATTTTGCAAATAAGTCCTGATGATTATCAAAAAATAGAGACCGAGTTATTTTTCAAAGCAGTTAGTTTTCAGCAGATAAATGTTTATAGAATCAGAGCATGGAATTTGAAAGTATGGAAAAGCATAGCTCTGTTCATTCTTTGAAAAACGGGTTACTGCCTGAAATGACAATAAACCATAGTTTCTCTCTCTCCCAAAAATTTTTTTTGATTTTTTTTTTTTTTTTTTTTTTTTTTATATATAAAAATTCGAACAACATCTAAAGTCCCATGTCATTCTTTGAATGACAGCATCAAGACCGTAGATATTATCGAATCGAGAGAAGCAGGACAAAATGACAATATTTTTTGAAGATTTTTTGAATTTTTCAAATTTTTTATGGATTTTGAAAGTTTTATATTTTTCTATTTGATTTTTGAGGGTTTTATAATTCTGTATTTTGATTTTTCGAATAGATATATACAAGAGAAAGATGAAGATAGACCTTTACTCTTCGTCTTCCTCCTGAATACGTTTGAGTGTTTCTGGTTGAAGGCTTTTCAAGCCAAGACGTGGAAGAATAAACTCAAAACGTTCTCTTGGAAGAGCTTTGGTGAAGATGTCAGCTAACTGGTATTCAGACCTCACAAAATAGAGTTCCACACCTTTTTCTACTTGTTCCCTGATGAAATGATGTCGAATGTCGATATGCTTTGCTCTTGAGTGTTGAACATTGTTGCATGAGAGAGCAATAGCACTTTTATTATCACAGTACAGAGGGATTTTGTTGAATACAAAGCCATAGTCAGATAATTGAGATCTCATCCATAAGATTTGAGCACAACAGGATGACATGGCTATGTATTCAGCCTCTGTTGAGGAAATAGAAGTGCTCATTTGCTTCTTTGAAGACCAGCTCACAAGTTTATCACCCAAAAACTGAGCACCTCCAGACGTACTTCGACGTGTATCTTGACAACCTGCATGATCAGCATCTGCATAGGCCGTTAGTGACATACCGGTGTCCTTCGAGTACCAAAGACCCATAGTGATGGTTCCTTGGAGATACCGAAAGACCCGTTTAACTGCTTCAAGGTGCTTTTTAGTAGGCTTAGCCTGGTATCTAGCACACATGCAAACAGCGAACAAGATGTCTGGTCTACTAGCAGTGAGGTACATCAGGGATCCAATCATACTACGATATTTCGTTTGGTCAATCATGATCCCTGAGTGGTCCTCATCTAGTTTAGTTCGGTCAATCATGGGGGTGTCAACAGGGTCACTTGAATCAAATCCAAATTTCTTTAAAATCTCTGTTGCATATTTAGATTGATTTATGAAAATGCCTCCGGGACTTTGTGAAATTTGTAATCCCAAGAAAAATGACATTTGTCCCATCATTGACATTTGAAATTTTGAACTCATTTCATTTGAAAAACGATCACATTTCATTGGGTCTGTCGAGGCAAAAATAATATCATCAACATAAATTTGAACATGAATTAAATGTTTGCCTGACTTCCTGGTGAACAATGTAGGATCAACTGCTCCTTTGCTGAATCCGGTTGATAGAAGAAACTTTGACAGTGTATCATACCATGCCCTTGGAGCTTGCTTTAAACCGTAAAGAGCCTTCTTCAAACGATAAACGTGAGTAGGATGCTCTTGATTCACAAATCCTTCAGGTTGGCTGACGTAGACGACTTCTTTAAGATCTCCGTTCAGAAATGCCGTCTTCACATCCATCTGATAGACTACCATGTTCTTACTAGCAGCATTAGCCAGAAAGATTCTGATTGCCTCGATTCGAGCAACTGGAGCAAAAGATTCTTCAAAGTCAATACCCTCCTCTTGACGGTATCCTTTAGCAACTAATCGAGCCTTGTTCTTCAACACATCACCATGCTCATCAAGTTTCACTTTGAAGATCCATTTAAGAGCAATAATCATAGCACAGTCTGGAGCAGGTACTAACTCCCATACATCAAGTCGATCAAACTCATGAATTTCATCTTGCATGGCATTGAACCAGCTATCTTCATTCATGGCGGTTTTAACATCTTTTGGTTCGATCTTAGAAAGTACGGTGTTGAAGAAGCACCATAAGGCATCGGTTGCAAGTTGTTTCCGGGTTGATACAGGACGAGAGGGATTTCCAATGATGTTGTCTAATGGATGATCATGAGTCCATTTTCTGAGGTGTTCATGTGGCAGTTGTTGAGGGACTGAGGTAGCTGAGTCGATGTCTCCTGAAGAAGATGGTTCTGATGATGATTCAGGAGCAAATATGTTTTCAAATGGAGCATCTTCAGGAGTAGCAAAGGGATTAACTTCATCATTGATGCCAGAAACATTTCCATGATGTACATTTGAGGAATGATGATTTGTTGATGAGACTGAAGGATTAGCAGCAGGTGCTTCTTGACTTAAAGATATTGAGACTGAGGGATTGACTTCATTCACAGGAATATGAGCATCCTCTGTTGTAGGGATCAACACCTCATTAGTAATTGAATCATACAGTTCATCAAACATAGGATCAAACAATTTCTTTAAATCATCTTCAGACGGAGGTACATATGGAGTTTCTTGAGAGGAGTTTGGAACAAGGGATGACCCAATGGGACTGTTTTGAAGTGCGGGTCCTGAGCTGGAGTGTCCAGGAGCCATTTGACCGGTCAGCTCATCAAACGTAACGTGAATTGTTTCCATGATATTTCGGGTTCTTTTGTTGTAGATTCGGTATCCCTTTTTGTTTGGTGCATATCCTACAAATACTCCAATGTCAGCTTTAGCCCTAAGTTTGCCTAAGTCTTGACCCTCATTAGTTGGATAACACAATGCACCAAACACACGAAGGAAAGAGAGATTAGGTTTTCTGTTGTGGACAAGTTCATATGGAGTTTTTCCATGAACAGTGTGAATCAGGGAACGATTTTGTGTGTAGCATGCAGTGGCAATTGCTTCAGCCCAGAGAAACATTGGAACCTTTGAGTAAATCAGCATTGTTCTAGCGGCTTCAACAAGAGTTCGATTTCGTCTTTCAACTACACCGTTCTGTTGAGGAGTTCGTGGAACACTTCTTTGATGGCTGATTCCAACGCTTTCATAGAATTCACTAAGTTGTTTGTTGACAAACTCAGTTCCATTGTCTGTTCTGATAATTCTGACGGTTTTGTTGAGTCGAACCTGCAGCTGTTTGATGAGTTTGATGATGATATCAGGAGTTTCATCCTTTGTCCTTAAGAACTTGACCCAGGTGAATCTAGAGTAATCATCAACCACAACTAACACATATTTCTTCCCAAAGATATTCTGCACCCTCATTGGTCCACATAAATCCATATGAATCATATGAAGAACTTCTGTGACAGAGTTAGTAGGTTTGGGTTTATGGGCATACTTCTTGCTTTTTCCCAATTGACATGCTGAACAAAGATGATCCTTTTCACACTTGAGTCTAGGTAAACCTACAACTAAGTCCTTTCTGGTGAGATCATTGATGGTGCCGAAGTTCAGGTGATTGAGACGACGATGCCATAACCATGACTTTGTTTTAGAAGCCTTTGATAACAAGCAGATTGGAGATGACCTCATCATGTCATCGATGGAGATGGTGTAAAGATTTGAGCCACGAGTTCCTTTTAATAGTTCCTTACCATTAAGATCTCTAACAAAGCAGGTATGTTTTCTGAAGGCTACTTCTAGATCAGAATCACAGAATTGACCAACAGAGAACAGATTATGACCCAGACCTTCCACATAGTATACTCTAGAGATGACACTATCACCAACAACGTAATCTCCATAACCCATGATTGCACCGAAATGATCATTACCGAATCTAACAGTCCCGATGAATTTGCTCAGGCGAGTTATTTATTTTCTGATCATTATAACTCAAAAACGAGAAGTTATCTCGTGTTTTCCGAAGTCTTGGCACCACACGCGTACCGACACCATAATGAAATTGACGCAAAAATTTACTTTCAAATTTCAAAGTAATAATAATAGCATAATATTTCGCTCGTCAAAACGTCTCCGAAAGTATAAAATTTATAAAATATGGATACCCGAATAATATTCTACATCAGAATACGTTACTTTCACGGTACAGTTTATACAGTACAGGATACAGTTAATAATAATAAAACAAATAATAAAAATAAATATACTCCTAGCCGACTCTATCTTTCTTTCTTCTGTCTCCCCTAGCACGCTCCTACCCAAACACACAGTATCATCTTCAGTGATAAGAATGTCTCCTTTTTTACTTCAACCCAAGAAATCAATCCTGTCTTCACCCCAAATTCGTCACCTACATCCTAGAGGTCACAAGCATTCTACAAAGCGTGGAAATCATGAAGAGATGTTAGCTAAGAATGGCAATTCGAGGCCAAGGAGGAGCTAGGTTCCCATCCCACAACTTCACCTATAACAAGGAGTGATTTATTATGGTTTTCTTCATCATCCTCACAAAATCAAAAATTAAGGTTTCATCAACCAAAGGGCTTTTCAAAAATTGTTTAGGGGTTTTATTCTTGGGTGAAAGAGAAAGCTATCCCAGAAGTTAATTGGTCTAAATCGAAATGGGTCACCTTCAATTGGAGTTTTTGTGTTTCGGTGTTCATACTATTCGACCCACGAGTTTGATTGTAAGAACACATTATTTTGCTATCTTTCAATACATTGAACCTTGTAATTTGTTATATAATTCGGATTTTTTTTATATGTCGAATTGATAATGGTGTTGTGGGATTAATAAATAAAAATGGTTTTGCTATTTGTTGTTGTTGCTGTCGAAAATCAAGATGAAGCAGAAGCCTTTTTTAGGTTTGATTATTTTAACTTTCGGCTTATTTTCATTCTTACAAGATGATATAGAACCGTTGCGTAAAAAAAAATCTGGATATCACGACATAGGTTTTTCCCAGCTCACTCTTATGCTTGTTTTATTTCGGTGGTGACTTAGGACCGATTAGAAAAGTCCTAAGTAGCTTACGATTTTGGTTTGAGTCTCTTTCGACCCTAAAACGTTATGTTATAAGTCTTGTTGCGTTTTGAGTATGAGAGTAAATGGAGTCTAGTCTCAACTGCTCGAGTCTTCGACTCATAGAGAAACATGTCGAGACACCAAGTCTCGAGTCGTATGTTTATTTCCCGAGCCGGTTGTTTGTCCTAGATTAGTAGTCTTGTTTCATGTTGCCAAATTCCCCAAAAATCTGTTTTGATACAAGAGGTCTGTTAAAAATCAAGGGTGCATTCGTTTTGCTTGTTTCGAGTCAAGGAAAGCACCCGGAAGTGCTTCTACCCAGCCTGATGCTAGCCTACGACATGGTCGTAAAGAACTCATAAAAAAGTTTCGTTATATGAAAATATAATGTCTTGGTTTATGTTAGCATTTTGGTGGTACTGCTCGTATTCAAAAACTGTGGCAAAAGATTTAATTTCAAAAGTATTGTTTTGTGTTATAATCCTTTGGGCCTCCAAGGGGTGTAATTGATTGACAGTTGGGCTGCTAAGCCCATTCCTCATAGGGTGCGTTTGGTTTTGTTATAACATCAAGCCCAGGTGGGTGTAGCGTTTGGGCCGAAGCCAAATTGTAACTAGGGTCTGTTTGATTTAACTGCCGCTCGGGCATTAAACTTCGTGTTGTCTCAAGTTTCCTTACAACTCAAATCCCGTTATGTTCGTCTCCTCAACTCTCGTCGACTAGATACAATCATATGCACCGTTACAAATAAATATCGAACACATATACATAATATATACTCAAACAACGAGTAATAGAAACATTTACAAATAATAATTAGGATACATTGTTTTATAAATAGCATAAGATCAATTATTTTCCAAAATGAGAAATTGAAAATGTCATACATGTTTGTAGATATATATATAAATATACATACACTTTACTCATATCGATAAAACATAGATGCATATAATTTCATAAATATATATACTTTACTTATAACGTTATTAAGCCAAACCTTCTTTATACATCAAACATTATATAAAGATTTTGTTTAAACACTATACATGACCTATTTCTAGCCAAATTATATAATTTTCAACATAGTTTTCAAGACAAATTATATTAGTCAAAATATATACATCATTTTGAAGATGGCATTTTTTATAAAAAACCTAACGTCGACACAACAACAACAACAAAACTTTTATTAAACCTTGTCGAGTCATAATCATGAATAAAGACTAAAATTGCCATACTAATCTAGGTCGCGTGTCGGTGCCATCCCATAATTCTTTTTGACTGCTGCTTTAGACTGCTAATTGCCAAGGTGAGTATTCACAGCCCCCTTTTTACTGTTTTACTTATTTGGGGTGAAATGCATGAATATAAACTTAAATTGTTTTCCTTGAACTATTTGATATATTTTGAACCATTAGACTTAATTATAAATTTATGACTTGTTTGAACCTGATGGACCGTACGTCCTTGACCTAAAGTCTCCCCTGTTCGGAGCAGTGCCGAGTCTCCCATGTTCGGAGCAGTCTTAATTGATAGTATATAATAGTTGTTATGATGTACTGTTCGTACATTCGCATTGTTAGTCCCCTATTGGTTTGCCGTTCGCACTCCAATTATACGTACCGTTCGTACGGCTCCCTTGTGCGGAGCAGTAGATAGTATGGATAGCGCTATTAGAGGTCGGCCAACCTCTCGTTCCCCTGTCTACGGAACGCATATTATTTATTTTAGGGGCTTTGCCGCATACTTTATTATATACGAGGCGTTATTGTGACCATATGTGCATTATTTACTAGACCTAAAATATGGAAATGTATGTGAATTCATATGTTACAAGTCTTGTATGGGCGGGATTTGTAACATAGTGAGTTGACAGGACATTTGCCAGTCAGACCTTCAAATCGGTATTTATTTTACATAAAACCTGTGTACTCACCAACTATTTTCATAGTTGACCCGTTTTCTCATGCATTTCAGGTGATCGTTGTTTAGCTTATATTATGAAGATTTTAAATAAAGGAGTCGTCACAAGTTATCTGGGTCGTCATGTAGTATAATGTTATCCTTTGGAAGTCAAACTTTATGTTTCAATTGCCAAGGTCGGCTAGAACCTTGTTGTAATGTTACAATGTTTCTTTAAATTTAAATTATGGTATTGTACTATATCTCTTTGCGATGTATATTGATTATGTTACACCTCGCGTTTCCGCCTCCGGCGGGGTGTGACACATTTTATGTGAAGTATGAAAAATCGGATTTACTTGATTAGAAAGCATCTTGTTTGTTTTAGCGGAATGACCCGTTGTAAGGAGTAAATTATCCAATTTTTTGATCGTTTCAGTTTTATCCAGAATCTCATCAAGAAGAGAATCTTCTCGTTTTGCAAAATCAATTATCAACTTCTTCTTCTCTTTTTCAAGATCAGAATATGTTGCTTTTTGTTTTGAAATTTGGTTATTTAGTTCAGAAATTTCCTTGTTTAAAGATTTGATTTTCAAATTCAGATTCACATCAAGTGTGTCATACTTGAGTTGCAAATCTTTTTCTCTTAAAACAGAATCTCGATAACCAATTTCTAACTCTGAAATTTTGTTTGTATGAAATTCAAAAGCTCTGGCGTTCTCTTTGTAACTCTCAAGCTCAGCGGTCAATTTAGCATTCGCGGCCTTAACATCGCGATTGACCGTTCTAACTTTCTCAACTTCAATGCCACATTGATTGATTAATGATTCAACATAAGCACGTGTTTCCTCATCAGTCTCAGTATTTTGTGCCACACAGCCTCCACTAGGATCCACATCTGGAGTTTCGGAGTTCGTATTGCTACAACTGGGATTGTCCAGGTATGTATCATAAGTGGGTGCTGGCGTCACAGAATTCTGTTCGTCATGAGTAGATGATAACGCTACACGCGTCGTTCGGGGTCAAGGAAACTTCCTTTTCTTCGAGCAAGTTTTATAACACCCTAGGCAGTGAACCTAATCTTTGTAGTGTAGTAATTAGGGTAAGCCACGGGTATTGATATCGTTCTCTAGGGGAATAGGAATGCTAGTAAGGAGATACTACGCTAAGGTTAAGGTTGAGGAAGATTATTTTTTATCTTTTTATGTTTTATGAAATGGAAAGGTACGAATCTCGGGTATTGGATTTGGGGGGTTGGTATTTCTACCGATTACTCTACTATTATCTAATTATCTAAACTAAGGTTGTGGGAGTCTATGTCTAATTAATGTGTGCTCGTATGATAGTTTAAAGATGTGTTTACTTAGGTTGTACTACTCCTTAATTATCTCCTACTGATGGTTGAGTTGTCACGTCTTATTCTTAGTTGCGTTGTGTGTCTAAAGTTGTAGGGTATGCGTTTCTCCCTAACTCTTTGAACTTACCAAAGGGTCTCGTCTACAAACCCACTAGGGATGATAAACTCCTACTCTAAGGCGCTCTTTGGATGGTTTAGCCTACAACTACTCAGGTAATTATATTCTAAGGTTCACAAAGATGAATCAAGCATTAAGTACACAACGAATGACCTATCGCATTACTAGATCATTAATCAACTAAGATAAGAAACAACCAATCAATATTCAATAATTAAGTTTCATACTTCCTAAGCAAACACACAAATAAATTAGCCGGACATGGAGAACATGCAAGCATACACACAGATAATCAAAGACATAATTGAATTAATGAAGTAAAGACTTATCTTGATGTAAGATAGGGTTTAAAACCCTAAAATACTGTATAAGACACCTTAGGTTCGGTTTTAGGTTTTCACTCCAAAAGACTCTCCACCAAAGACTGAAAAATTCGGATTCTATATATAAGATTACATATGCGACGGCGTCACCTTATGTTTCGTGACGCCGTCGTGTCGCCGTCATTAGGGTTTCGTCTTGGCCACGTTAACCTTGCGACGGCGTCACCTTATGTCCGTGACGCCGTCCTCTTCAGCTTCTGACGTCGTCTGGATTGCATCTAGGCCGTCTGAGTAGCGACGGCCTACTCTTTCACAACTAGACGTCGTCGCTTGAAAATACGAGTTTTGGGTTCTGGATCGTCACGACAATTTTGGGATGGCGTCGCCATTAGCACCTGACGCCGTCGCCTTCTAATTTCAGCAACTGTGAGTGTCTCGATTTTGACTTTGGCCATTTTCGTCATATATTCGCGCCTTTTCGTCCAAATAAGTGCCATTCCAGCATTTTGCCTTCAAGAGACCTAAAAAGTGAAAAGGAACGATATTAAGCAATAACGGATACAAAAGTGATCAAATAAGGACTTAAACGACCCCTCAAAATGGTACCTTTTAAAACCTTATCAAATATCCCTACACTTGTTATTTGCTTGTCCTCAAGCAAATGTGCTTTTAGCCAATTAATTTATAAGTTAGGGGTCATGAAGCATTAATTCAAAACGGTCCACAACACATATAAGCCCCGCAAAAGTCATAACAAGCACGGAAATTACATACTAGCACCTCACATGGGGTGTTTGGATACTCACATCTCTCTCGGGTGTATATATGAAATATAACAAATAGGAAATGGAAGATAAACACTCATTAACCGGTCCTAGTACATAGATTACCATAGGCTTGAGAATAGATCAAACCTCTATCGTTTTGGCGTAAGCACCTAGGAAAGACTATCAAAGAGGTCTTTAAGGGGTTGTAATGTTAGGCTTACGGTAGGGAAACAAAGGGTTTGGTGGGATAGGCTTTTTAGTGGTGGCAAGTCAAAAATCTCTATGTTAAATGCATACGAAGAATGGCGTTGCTAAGCCAAGACTCGACACTCTAAAACTCTAGGTAACGGAAATAAACAAACATAAATTTAAAGATAGATGTAGGATGGTAGCCCGTATGTTTTGTTTTTTTTTTCACACTCTATTTTTTTCTTTTCTCTTTTTCTATTTTTTTTTCGATTTTTTTTTTTTTTTTTTTTTTTTTTTTCATACACTTTTACTCTACCATCCTCTACGATAACATCAAAATACTAGGGATTTATAAGCATATCCCTACACTTGAGTTTTTATTACTCTAACACTAATTTGACCCGATTTGAAAATATCAAAACACTTGGGGCACATTATTATGCAAACAAAGGGAATTTGAATTTTTAACGTTCCCTTCCCGTCATTTCATAAACTTTAACTTTTCCCATGAATCCCAATCATCCCAAAACTGTATACAAAGGATATGACTCGACTTAGCAACTTATGCAAGCAACTAGATAATTGAACTAAGGGTTTGGGGTGATGACAAACATTTGCACTAAAAGTGAGTGCATAAGGGGTAGGCTAAGGCGATTTGGGTGTATATTTGGGGGTGGGGTGTAAACAATGTTCTTCATTGATATTCCGGAAAAACCGAAACATCACGAGAACCGCGAAAAGGATAGGCTCTGAGGGGTTAACTAGGGGTATCGCGTACTAAAGATGAGTACAACGCAAAAGGTGTGTGGGAATTACTCAACCGATATGGAAGAAGTAATTATATTACAGGTATCAAACAAGGGTTATCCTAATGCCTCTTATCATTTAGTTATTCCTAACTACACAAGTGTAGCCTCACTTGCGATCTCGGAATGCATCACAAAACAAGTTCTAGAATCTAATATACTACCGGTTCATACTCTAAGCATTGAAGATGAATGCTTTAATTCCTACTAATCTAAGGGCGATCCTCACATTTTGGTGGAATTTGGGTGGTAAAGGGTTTTTGTGCTAGTCATGCAACTTCCTATCCATGAGACGCTTTTGTTAAGACTAATGGCCCACTCCTATATGTCATAAAAAATTTTAAATTTGGTGCCAAAATTACCCTAACCGACATTTTCTCATGGTTTATTACACAATCACAATTGGACAAAGCAAATAGTCAAGGATAAGCATAGTTTCAAAGTTCCCGTTTTATTTTCCCTCCCTACACTTAAACTGAACATTGTCCCCAATGTTCCCCGAAAGTATCAAAGTTATGATAAAAGAAGGTAATCAAAAACGAAAGAAACTAGTACTCCCCTGATTAGCTCGGTAGGATCCGTATAAAGTGGTGGTTAAATCCTTTTCAAGAAGAATTATTGCGTGAAAAGCTCCTTCCAATCTTATGTAACTTCTTCTTGACAAACTAAACCTGCACATTTGAAGAAAACAAACGAAACATTCGCGTAAAATCGGCGGTAATAATATATATAAGACTCGATTTAAACTAGGATATAATGCTTTTGGAATGGATGTTTACAGAATTTCTAAGAAAATTAAGACCTGGAAAATTCCAAAAATTTATAAGTAGCTCAGAAAACGAGAAAAAAATAATCTGATGCTTTTACTCCTTCCTGACGCCGTCAGGTTGCAATCCTGACGCCGTCAGGTTATCCTGACAAAAACTGGTCTGCGATTTTCTGGAAAAAATTCTAGAAAATTTACATCTTTAGAATCTGGACAAATTTCTGCAAAACATCCATTATGACTCGATACAAGCATTTGACTCGAACAAACAAACATAAATATGTTTTAATTAATTGTTATTCTCATGTTTACGTTTCTTTTGAAAACGTGTGTAATCCTCCCTACACTTATCCTTTATGTAAAATACCTTTATATGCAATTAAGACGAGGTTAAAAACAAAATAAAGCATTTTTACAAATTTAAACATGAGGATAAACAATTAATAAAAGATATATGACACTAACAAGCAAACAATTAAACATGGGCTGCCTCCCACGAAGCGCTTTTCTTTATTTAAGAGTCTTGTAGCTAGACTGTTGGATATTAGTTTTCACATACACATCAAACCATAACACAAAGTGGCGTATAAATGAGGTTCTAGAGAGAGAAAGTTAGAGGTTTAGGGAACTTAGTGAGAGAAAGTGAAAGATATTATTATGAGCTCCAACTCTCTACCTTGGGAGGTAGAGAGTATTTATAGTCTTACATAAATCGCCACACATCGGGCTGTGGATCAGGCATACAGTGGGTAAAGACCCGTCCGTCCTCCACGGTGTTACATAATTAAATACTACTTAACATAAAAGAACTGCGACTACGAGCTTTCTAACGATTACATATACTTGAGGTGACCGACTCTTTAATACCTGGAATTTCTAATTCCTAACAATCTCCCCCTAAGGGAGGTCACCTCAATCATGTACCAAAATTACATTGAATACAAATAGATATTACATTAAAAATTGTTCTTGCATTCTTGATGTAGTCCTTTGCTTCTAAGCTCGTAGTCATTGATTCTTCACATTGCATGTTTGGTTACTCCAAGTGGAGGTCTTTTACTGATCCACGTGATAATAATTTTGAGCCATCTTTTGAGATCATCAGCTATCAAAAATCTCTGACACATCCTTTGTGGTGTTGGTATTATATGATGTTGTGACTTTAGGACCGACATGCTCACATTCTGGATCATGATATCTTCTCATCAGAGTAGCGGAAGCTTTTGTTGAATCATGATATTGGCAGCAGCGTAGCAGAAGCATGGAGTGAAAATATCAGAGTCATTGATGCACTAATCATGATTTCTTTTGAGATGAATGTGTTAAGTGAGCATGCGGCTATGGATTGACCGCTTCATTCTGATCAGCTGCAAACGTCGGGTGTACCTGCATACAACTGTTAGTAATAAATCGCACGAAAGTGTCTTTGATCACTTTCGTTGAATTGAGGTACACGGCCCACGGTTCCCCGTTGATCAGTACATGTACTGCCTGTGATCAGGTATAATTCCGAAGAATTTCCTTGACAGGGTTTCGCAGCTGCTCTAGCTGTTCTCAAACCGGAACGTCTCAAAGAAGACAACACGGAGTGAGTGAACCAGCGAATTTTAAGTTCACTGATTGATGAAAAGAGATTTGAAAAACAATCGTGTATTGCTCAATAGAAATTGTTTTTACAATACAACGAAGGTTTTATTGAAAATCAATTATCAATCATAAAAACACCTTTTGGTTTGAAAAATGAGTACACGGTCGATGTGCTAAAGAAAAGAGTTTTTAAGCACAACGACCGGTTTTTCAAAGGTATCTGTCAATCCATAACCTGAACCAGGATTGATTCAAGAGATTGAATCGCCCCATTGTTTCTGTTCAGTTGTCACATGGTTGATCCATATAATAGATCTCACATGCCACCTACCAGGAGCTTGTTTGATGTTGGCTCCAGAAGGCTTTCCATCTTCTTTGTGAATATGAATACACATCACTCAGATGTTCTGGCAATACCGCAAGGATAATGCGTAGGACTCAAGATATAATCTCTCTTTCCACATTGTGTGAAACAGAGAGTCTTCATTGAAAGTGTCCTAATGAGATTTATTGATGATCTCGTGGCTCTAGACTCAATTTGTGCATATTTGGATCCTGTGCCGGAGACTAGGGACAGGGTCTCCTTCTTCAATATCAACAATCTCTAAGAGAGAGTCGATAGATAATGTCGGTTCCTCGTGAGAATGAAACAAGCCCTTTTAAGAGGAACTTGAGTGGTTTGGGAAGTTGTAGTGCAGTGCGTCACTGGGTCCATGACGTCTTGTCTTCAATACTGATGTTACCATCAGTAGCATATGAGTTGAACCCGGTTTCTGCCCTAAGGTTGAATAAATGGAGGGCTATTTGTTTTTACCCTTTTCTCATTCAATTCTTTTTAATTCTTCAACCCCTTCAGTGCTTACCGAGACTTCATAGCAAGAACCTTGTTGGGTTTGTTCTAGTTCTTGCTCCATCTCAGTCCGCACTCTTCCCATATCTCATTTTTCTCCTTTTATCATCATACCTAAGGACTTCTACACTAACTAGTGGATTGTCCCTGGGTAGATCCCTCCGGTTCTGGCGGATCATGGGAACAAACCTAACCTTATCATCCTTATATCACCGTACATAAAGTAAAGTTGGTCGGTCTATTTGGTATTGTTCTTCTGCCATTGGAACCAATTGAAAACCATTTGAAAATCAATTCAGATACTTGTGATATATTATCAAAGCATTTTGTACCTGAATTGTTTTTGATAATTTTAGAACGAGAACTCCCCCTCAACATGTGCATCAAGTATTTGAAAATGTTTTGCACACGGAGGCAAGAGAAAGAATTAACTTCTTTGATTACCATTTTCTAAAAGATATCAACATCACTTCCCACATCAGATCAAGTAGATAGAGCATTTCCGGGAAGGATGAGGTTTTCATGATTTTGCTCCCCCTCAATATGTGCCTCGAGTTTGAAAAGAGTTTTGCACATAATAGAGGAAACCTGCACATTGAGATAAGTTGATCACATTTCAAATCATAGGTTTAAGATAGATGCTCCCCCTCAACATGTGCATGGAAAATTTGAAATCGTTTGTCACATGTGGGAAGGATAGCATGTACATCCTTATAAAACCATTTACCTAATTATCAGTTTAAATCCAATTTAAATCACACATTCTCCCCCGATCACAATTATCAAATCATTTGAGATTTGTGATCTCTTATTGATTTAAATTGATTTTGAAAGCTTTTAAGGGGAATTGTGACTTGATTATGAAAGCGATTTGACTGATAAGAATCGGATTTTAAGACTTTAAACTCCATTGATAAAACATGCATGTACATCTTTTGAAAACAATTTAATGCCAAATAACTTTCTAATTTAATTGAAATCATTCTCCCCCTCAATCAATGACATGGGTTGTTGATTGAGAGATAGAGATTTTGCAAATAAGTCCTGATGATTATCAAAAAATAGAGACCGAGTTATTTTTCAAAGCAGTTAGTTTTCAGCAGATAAATGTTTATAGAATCAGAGCATGGAATTTGAAAGTATGGAAAAGCATAGCTCTGTTCATTCTTTGAAAAACGGGTTACTGCCTGAAATGACAATAAACCATAGTTTCTCTCTCTCCCAAAAATTTTTTTTGATTTTTTTTTTTTTTTTTTTTTATATATAAAAATTCGAACAACATCTAAAGTCCCATGTCATTCTTTGAATGACAGCATCAAGACCGTAGATATTATCGAATCGAGAGAAGCAGGACAAAATGACAATATTTTTTGAAGATTTTTCGAATTTTTCAAATTTTTTATGGATTTTGAAAGTTTTATATTTTTCTATTTGATTTTTGAGGGTTTTATAATTCTGTATTTTGATTTTTCGAATAGATATATACAAGAGAAAGATGAAGATAGACCTTTACTCTTCGTCTTCCTCCTGAATACGTTTGAGTGTTTCTGGTTGAAGGCTTTTCAAGCCAAGACGTGGAAGAATAAACTCAAAACGTTCTCTTGGAAGAGCTTTGGTGAAGATGTCAGCTAACTGGTATTCAGACCTCACAAAATAGAGTTCCACACCTTTTTCTACTTGTTCCCTGATGAAATGATGTCGAATGTCGATATGCTTTGCTCTTGAGTGTTGAACATTGTTGCATGAGAGAGCAATAGCACTTTTATTATCACAGTACAGAGGGATTTTGTTGAATACAAAGCCATAGTCAGATAATTGAGATCTCATCCATAAGATTTGAGCACAACAGGATGACATGGCTATGTATTCAGCCTCTGTTGAGGAAATAGAAGTGCTCATTTGCTTCTTTGAAGACCAGCTCACAAGTTTATCACCCAAAAACTGAGCACCTCCAGACGTACTTCGACGTGTATCTTGACAACCTGCATGATCAGCATCTGCATAGGCCGTTAGTGACATACCGGTGTCCTTCGAGTACCAAAGACCCATAGTGATGGTTCCTTGGAGATACCGAAAGACCCGTTTAACTGCTTCAAGGTGCTTTTTAGTAGGCTTAGCCTGGTATCTAGCACACATGCAAACAGCGAACAAGATGCCTGGTCTACTAGCAGTGAGGTACATCAGGGATCCAATCATACTACGATATTTCGTTTGGTCAATCATGATCCCTGAGTGGTCCTCATCTAGTTTAGTTCGGTCAATCATGGGGGTGTCAACAGGGTCACTTGAATCAAATCCAAATTTCTTTAAAATCTCTGTTGCATATTTAGATTGATTTATGAAAATGCCTCCGGGACTTTGTGAAATTTGTAATCCCAAGAAAAATGACATTTGTCCCATCATTGACATTTGAAATTTTGAACTCATTTCATTTGAAAAACGATCACATTTCATTGGGTCTGTCGAGGCAAAAATAATATCATCAACATAAATTTGAACATGAATTAAATGTTTGCCTGACTTCCTGGTGAACAATGTAGGATCAACTGCTCCTTTGCTGAATCCGGTTGATAGAAGAAACTTTGACAGTGTATCATACCATGCCCTTGGAGCTTGCTTTAAACCGTAAAGAGCCTTCTTCAAACGATAAACGTGAGTAGGATGCTCTTGATTCACAAATCCTTCAGGTTGGCTGACGTAGACGACTTCTTTAAGATCTCCGTTCAGAAATGCCGTCTTCACATCCATCTGATAGACTACCATGTTCTTACTAGCAGCATTAGCCAGAAAGATTCTGATTGCCTCGATTCGAGCAACTGGAGCAAAAGATTCTTCAAAGTCAATACCCTCCTCTTGACGGTATCCTTTAGCAACTAATCGAGCCTTGTTCTTCAACACATCACCATGCTCATCAAGTTTCACTTTGAAGATCCATTTAAGAGCAATAATCATAGCACAGTCTGGAGCAGGTACTAACTCCCATACATCAAGTCGATCAAACTCATGAATTTCATCTTGCATGGCATTGAACCAGCTATCTTCATTCATGGCGGTTTTAACATCTTTTGGTTCGATCTTAGAAAGTACGGTGTTGAAGAAGCACCATAAGGCATCGGTTGCAAGTTGTTTCCGGGTTGATACAGGACGAGAGGGATTTCCAATGATGTTGTCTAATGGATGATCGTGAGTCCATTTTCTGAGGTGTTCATGTGGCAGTTGTTGAGGGACTGAGGTAGCTGAGTCGATGTCTCCTGAAGAAGATGGTTCTGATGATGATTCAGGAGCAAATATGTTTTCAAATGGAGCATCTTCAGGAGTAGCAAAGGGATTAACTTCATCATTGATGCCAGAAACATTTCCATGATGTACATTTGAGGAATGATGATTTGTTGATGAGACTGAAGGATCAGCAGCAGGTGCTTCTTGACTTAAAGATATTGAGACTGAGGGATTGACTTCATTCACAGGAATATGAGCATCCTCTGTTGTAGGGATCAACACCTCATTAGTAATTGAATCATACAGTTCATCAAACATAGGATCAAACAATTTCTTTAAATCATCTTCAGACGGAGGTACATATGGAGTTTCTTGAGAGGAGTTTGGAACAAGGGATGACCCAATGGGACTGTTTTGAAGTGCGGGTCCTGAGCTGGAGTGTCCAGGAGCCATTTGACCGGTCAGCTCATCAAACGTAACGTGAATTGTTTCCATGATATTTCGGGTTCTTTTGTTGTAGATTCGGTATCCCTTTTTGTTTGGTGCATATCCTACAAATACTCCAATGTCAGCTTTAGCCCTAAGTTTGCCTAAGTCTTGACCCTCATTAGTTGGATAACACAATGCACCAAACACACGAAGGAAAGAGAGATTAGGTTTTCTGTTGTGGACAAGTTCATATGGAGTTTTTCCATGAACAGTGTGAATCAGGGAACGATTTTGTGTGTAGCATGCAGTGGCAATTGCTTCAGCCCAGAGAAACATTGGAACCTTTGAGTAAATCAGCATTGTTCTAGCGGCTTCAACAAGAGTTCGATTTCGTCTTTCAACTACACCGTTCTGTTGAGGAGTTCGTGGAACACTTCTTTGATGGCTGATTCCAACGCTTTCATAGAATTCACTAAGTTGTTTGTTGACAAACTCAGTTCCATTGTCTGTTCTGATAATTCTGACGGTTTTGTTGAGTCGAACCTGCAGCTGTTTGATGAGTTTGATGATGATATCAGGAGTTTCATCCTTTGTCCTTAAGAACTTGACCCAGGTGAATCTAGAGTAATCATCAACCACAACTAACACATATTTCTTCCCAAAGATATTCTGCACCCTCATTGGTCCACATAAATCCATATGAATCATATGAAGAACTTCTGTGACAGAGTTAGTAGGTTTGGGTTTATGGGCATACTTCTTGCTTTTTCCCAATTGACATGCTGAACAAAGATGATCCTTTTCGCACTTGAGTCTAGGTAAACCTACAACTAAGTCCTTTCTGGTGAGATCATTGATGGTGCCGAAGTTCAGGTGATTGAGACGACGATGCCATAACCATGACTTTGTTTTAGAAGCCTTTGATAACAAGCAGATTGGAGATGACCTCATCATGTCATCGATGGAGATGGTGTAAAGATTTGAGCCACGAGTTCCTTTTAATAGTTCCTTACCATTAAGATCTCTAACAAAGCAGGTATGTTTTCTGAAGGCTACTTCTAGATCAGAATCACAGAATTGACCAACAGAGAACAGATTATGACCCAGACCTTCCACATAGTATACTCTAGAGATGACACTATCACCAACAACGTAATCTCCATAACCCATGATTGCACCGAAATGATCATTACCGAATCTAACAGTCCCGATGAATTTGCTCACGAAGTTCATGAGCCGCGACCGGTCTCCAGTCATATGCTTGGAACAGCCTGAGTCCAGGTACCACAGAACGATTTGAACGATCTGCAGTTGAACACAGACAAGAATGGATAACTGGATAATTGGGATCCCCATGCAAGAATGGGTTCCATTTGGTTAGTAGCAACAGTTGGAACACCCACATAAGAGAAAGGAGCATTCATATCAGAAATTAAGGCACTGGATTCATTGTGAATAGATGCAGTACTAGTGTCCGTATTAGCCATGTTCACAGTGTGCTCACTTCTTATGGGAAAAGTTCTACCAGTAGGCATCCATTTTCTAGTGGGCATTGTCTGATTATTCTTATGACCAACAGGTATCCAATAAAAGCCTATCTTACTAAATGTTCTTCCTGTGGGTTTCCACTGTTTTCTAACTCTCATTCATTTTTGCCTTTTTGCCTTTTTTGCATGAACATAAGCAACATTAACTGGACCATTATCATCATTAGAAAAAACATTAACACCACATTCATGATTAGAAACAGAATTCAAGCAGACATCAGTACAAGGTTTGCAAATAGTATCAGAATTCGAATTAATTACAGTACGCCTATGGCTAATACTAGAATCAACACGATTCGTTTTATTCGATTCAAACTTAAAGTTCCTAGATTGTTTTTCTACTCTTTTCCAGTGCACATTCTTAGCTTGCGAGGTCCTATCATTCCTTGTATTATCTTGAGACTTTGACCTGCTCCCTTTAATGTCACTGATTACTCCTGTAGAGGGAATGGGAACATTAGTTGGTTTTACTACTCTTTGCATCACCTGTTTAGATGTGCTGGGATCTGAACTACATGCAGGTGCACTAAGGTTCACTTTCTTAAAACTAGAGGTACTGAGATTTGTACTCCTAGAAGGCACACTTGAGTTCTCTTTCTTAGCATTGACAGATCTGGAATCTGAACTACTTAAAGGCACACAACGGTTCACATTCAAAACATTGGGAATCGAATGCATATCATACTTGGCATTAGGCATCGAGCATGGAATCAAAGGATTAACTCTCTCACCTAATGACTTTGGGCATATTGTGATCAAGCATTCTAAGATTTCTTGAGATCGTTTGGCATATAAGCATGCATGTCCAATTGCATTATCATGAGGTTTCTCTAGCTTATCCTCTTCAACAATCTCACGCAGACATTCTAAGCAATCCTTAAGAGATGAGAAGTATGTTTGAATAGCAAGTTTGTTGTTCCTTAGATGAGGAGGGACATATGTCACAGACAAAGCATATTTATTACAAGAGTGAACCTTTGATACACCATTCTCCCCATTGGTCATTGGCATTTTCCCTTTTACCTGACTCTTCAGATTCTCAATTTCCTTTTGCAATGAAGCTATTTGTTCGTTATTTTTGTTACGAGTGACCTTAATTGATTCAAATAACTCATTGAAATGACGTTTAACCTTTTCATTTTCTTCTAGAAAGCTTTCGTTTTCCTTTTGTAAAGCATTTACTAGGTTTTGAAGATGAAACGTTTGAGAATTCTGAGAATCTAAAGGAGGAGGCATTTGGGAGCCTGTCATATTGTTCGTTTGACCCTTTAATTGAGAGATTTGGGCTTTCAACTTTCTGATCGTGTTGCACTGAGCTTGAATCTGTTCATCACGTTTGTTAATTTGAAAAACTGCATCAAACTCTGGAGCATCTGATGATGTCTTGATATTTGAAGTTTTGACATTTTCTTTAAGATGTTGATATTTTAGTTGTAAATTAAAATGCTCAACTTCTAGTTTAGAAAAATGTTTAACCAAATTGTCGTGATCATCCAGTTCAATTTTCTCGTTTAGTTTAGAATTAGTTTTTTCAAGCTCAATGACACGATCATGGGAGACTTTCAGTGCAACAGATAGTTCATGAAATTTGGAAGCATTAATAGAGCAATTTGAAGCAGTAAAAAACATATCTTGAGCAACACATTCAGTAATAAGAGTCTCATTCAATGTATGCAAGTTCTTCCTCTCAATCTCATTATATTTTAGTGCACGCTCATAGTCACTAATTTCAACTATCATTGCATCAAATTCCTTTTCCATTCCCTTGATATCAGTTTCTATCCCCTTTTTAAGACTCTCAAAGTGATCTTTTAGAAGTTTAAAGAAATGCATGACCTCAGTTAAATAACATTCTTTCATTTGTTCAAAACCCCTTTCTCCTTCAGTTATACCAGTGGGTGTGATCCTTTTCTTGCAAGTTTTCTCAAAATCAACAAATAGTTGAAAAATAACGTATTGGCTAATTAAGGTCTTGCTTTTAGTGGCAATTGTTCTAGGAACAAGATGCATTGGTGTGTTAGGAGGATACACAGTCGCTCTAGGCATTTTCCAAAGGGGAGGGTTTGTTTCAACAATATTTTTAGCTTTCTGCTTATCTAAATCCATTTTCCAGAAGACTTGTTCGGGAGTCAACAATGTCTGAGGCTTAAACTTGTTCAAGGAAATCCAGTTTTCCTTCTTGTAGTCATGAGGAGTGATAATTATTATTTTTTCTTTGCATTTAGTATCATTTAGTTTCTTATTCATCTTTTCCCTAGTGATTTCATTTAGTTTCTTATCATCCTCTGTGCACTCAACGCAACTAGGTTTTTGTCTAGGTTTAAGAATCTCATTGCCATCATAGATCACACTTTGAGCTGCTTTTGCTATCTTTCCGTACTCAGGGTTGGGTTTATCTATAATGGGAACACTATGCTTATCGCTTAGAACTCTATGTTTAGTGACCATGTGAGCAGTCTGAATGGTGTTTCCTTGTATGTACAACTTATTTTCAAGTTTGTTTTTCAAAGTTTTCAGATTAGAAAAGTCTCTCAAGAGTTTTGATTCCTTTGCATTAAATTCTTGCTTAAGCATTTTCACATTTTCTTGAAGTTCTTGTTTTTGCTTAGCTGTTTTAGAAAGTTTTTCTTGCAAGGAATTTAATTCTTGTTTCAATACTTCTTCTCTAAAATTACTTTTTCTAATTACTGTACGCACTTGGTCATCCATTTCCTGCTCACGAGTGGTCAACTCAAATTTAGCACGTTGTTCATAAATAGCAACACGTTCTTTATAGGCATTTAGTTCAGAAATTACAGAATCATCAGGGGCACTTGCAGTGTATTCATCAAAAACATAGTCATTGTTGACTGCAGAAGATGCATCACTTGGTACAACTTCACTTTCACTTTGTTTCACATATTGATCATATGGGACAACATCGATATTACCCATATTTTCAATATTTGATTCAATAGTTTCAGTTGATTGTACTTTGTCATGCATCTTTTGCACATCAGCATCATCGTATAGTTTTAATACCTCTGAGATGAGTTTGTCCTTGGATGGGCCAGCTTGTGGTGAAGAAGAGACCTTGGGAGAAACCATTGGAGAAATGCTAGCCATAAAAATTGTGTGTGCAGTAGGTCCATCATCCACATCAGAGTCGTATGCATCACAATCAGCGACTTGAAAGGCATTCTGATGATTGTGACCTATCTCCTGAATAGGCTGCTCATCCACATCTGCATCATAGGTCTTGGCATTGCCCTCAGCAAGAAACAGCAATTCCTCTTCATCCAAAGCAACACCATTGTCCTGAGCTTGTACAAGCAGCATCTTATCTCTGAAGTAATCAGCATTCTGTGGACGCTTTGGAGATGTGCAGTTTCTTGCAATGTGTCCCTCACCACCACAGTTATAACATTTGATCAGCTTAGCTTGACCTTGGTTACCATTCCTTCCTCGATTCTGGTTACCAACATAACCTCTACCAGCTCCACCTCTTCCCTGATCATACTGTCTTTCCTGAACTGGTTGCACCACGATCCTTCCATCTTTAATAGTAGCTTGATTTTGTGGGTTAGAAGCTGTTATGAGGTTGTTGTTGGTTTGTGGGAGAGAATTCATGTTTTGACTAATCAGAAGAGCTAGTTGATTAATGAAGTTACCCACGTGTGCATCAGCATCAGCTTGTTTGAACATAGGATCAGGAATGAGTTTGTGATTACCATTACCCAAGGGTATGACTTGTGAAGCTTTGGTTGTGATTCCGATGTTTGAGTATAAGGCAGTTGAGTCATTGGACGAGCTTGTCTCTCCCTGGTTGGTTTTGAACTGATTGAGAACCAATTTTTCAAACATAGCATGTCTCTCATTCTGAAGGAGGAAGGCATAGAGTTGCTCATAGTTTGTATTCTTCAATCCTTTAGTGAGCTTCACAGAGGTGACAAACTTGTGCCATTCGGGATTCATGCTGTTCACAAATTTTGAGTTCAGCTGAATGTTAGGCATAGTCATTCTGATGTTCCTCATGTCATTCACCAACTTATGAAATCTCACATAGTACTCATAGACACTCTCATCTGGTTTCATCTTGAAGTGTTCAAATTCGTCATAGAGTTGTGATTCTCTGTCTTCCATAGTTAATTCTGAACCTGAGAGAAGCATCTTGACATTATCCCATACTGCCTTTGCATCGGTGTTGTGATTGATCAACTTGTAGATGTCTTTAGGAAGACCTTGAAGAACAATGTTAGAAGCCCTGATATCTGCATCGAATCTCTTTTTCTCCTTATCATCAAGCTCATCATACATTTTAGGTCTGTCCATTCCGTAAATAGGAGTTCCATCTTCATTAGTGTCAAGTATATCTCTGGTCGTCTCAACTCGATACGGTCCTTCATCAATGGATTTGAGAATGTTGACACCATTTTCCTTTCCAAGGCAGTACAATCTGATTCGTTGAGCCCAAGAATCGTAGTCGGTTCTGTCAAGCATGGGTGGACGAGTATCTGAGCCAGCTGCTTGAACATCCTCGGCAACAGTGGAGATGATAGTAGGAACGTTGGTAGACATGTTAACAGATTATACGGGATTTTATAACTCTATGGTTAAACCGGGAAATAGATTCTTTCACGGGATTTTACTAAATCAAGAGAAAACCGTAAACAATCACCCAAGTCGCTAGAAGAAACTGCACCAAGTCGCTAACACCTAATTCGCTACACTCCCAAGTCGCTAAAGTCCCAAGTCGCTAGACGAGTGCAAGTCACTAAGCAGTAACTCGCTAAGCCTCAAGTCGCTAGCAAAATTTTGGCAGCAGTTCGCTACTCAAGTCGCTAAAGATACAAGTCGCTAAATAGCAACTCGCTACAGACCAAGTCGCTACCTGTGGTGGAAATTCCACTACTTGTACTGTAAGTCGCTAGTTCTAGGTCGCTAGGTCCAAAACTGTAACTCGCTACAAATTTGTAAAGCAAGTCGCTACGAAGAAAGAATTCCGTGTGTTAAGTCGCTAGCAAGAAAAAACCACATAAACATCACTTTTCAATCCAAAAACAACCCAACCAAGATGATTCAAGCTTACCAAATGAAAACCTAAACACTTGTGATGATTCTAAACATAAAAGTACTAACAAAAACCAAACTTTAACACAAGAAATCAACCAAATGATGCACAAACCACTAAACTTTTTCAAACTCAAAAACCACCTAAAAACCACTAGAAATCCAAAGATGTGCAAGATATGATCTAACCTGGCTCTGATACCAATTGTTGGATATTAGTTTTCACATACACATCAAACCATAACACAAAGTGGCGTATAAATGAGGTTCTAGAGAGAGAAAGTTAGAGGTTTAGGGAACTTAGTGAGAGAAAGTGAAAGATATTATTATGAGCTCCAACTCTCTACCTTGGGAGGTAGAGAGTATTTATAGTCTTACATAAATCGCCACACATCGGGCTGTGGATCAGGCATACAGTGGGTAAAGACCCGTCCGTCCTCCACGGTGTTACATAATTAAATACTACTTAACATAAAAGAACTGCGACTACGAGCTTTCTAACGATTACATATACTTGAGGTGACCGACTCTTTAATACCTGGAATTTCTAATTCCTAACATAGACTCCTAGTCGTGCTCCTACGTTTTCTCATTACCGCCCTCTTGACGGTCTCTAATGGGGGATTCCATGTTGTAGAAGTGCCCTAACATGCACTTCTCTAAGAGTTCATCCTCTCCCCAATCGGTCCTATATTCCGGTCCTAGCATCAAGCAATCCTTATAGAATCCGAAAATCTTAGCCATAACATAATCAACACCTTTTTCCCTATCCTCATCATTCCTATAATAGACCGACAGTTTAAGTTCCTTTTCATCATTAGAGAGTGATGAAAACTTCTCAATCTTAAACGGCATTTGGTAAGCTATGTCATCGGTCTCATTCTTGAATCGCACTACTCCTAACGAGGGGTCATAGGTCATCCCGGTGCTTTCTATGAAAGGTTTTCCTAGAATAACATGGGACAAGCTAGGGTCTATGGCTGTGCTAATATCCTCCACAATTATGAAGTCCGTAGGAAACGCGAAACTACCTACATAAACGGGCAATCCCTTAATTCTTCCGAGAAAATTGCAACTAACATTAGGATCATTGGGGTCTTGCCTAGTTGGAATAGGATTCTTCAATATCCAATTGTAGTAGGTGCTAGTCATTATGTTGATTGGGGACTTGCGATCAATGTAGGCTTTTGCCACAAAAAGGTGTCCTATGACACATGGTATGTTAAGATTCCAAGGGTTCCCAAACTTGATTCGAGGACTTTTCCTAACATACATGTGACGGAGGTCACGCACTAAGTGAGGGTGGCGAGATAGTTCTTCTTCCGTAGGAAATTTGTTGAAATAGTCAATGTCTACTTCATCTACTTCCTCGGGTATTTCATCATCCACAAGTGTATAGTCCTCTTCGTCATTTGTTTCATTAGGTTCAACTAAGGCGATGGTATTGACGAATTGGACATGCTTAGTTAGCTTGCTTGGATCCTTAATCTCTATACCTGAAGGCTCGGGAGTTGAGATAGCACTAACCTTCTTATCACTATTAGTTATGGCTTTCAAAAGGTTGTCTATTTTCCTATCCATCTCGGCTTGTTGATGGTTAAAGCGGTCCGAGAGCTTAGCCATTTGGGTTTCTTGGGATGCAACTAGGTTTTGCAACATCCCTTCGATGTTTTGTTGGTTAGGACCGTTAGGTGGGGGCCATGAGAAATCATTAGAGGTGAATTCTTTGGTTTGTCCCCAGTAGAAGTCGGGCTTATTTTTCCATGCTTCACGGGTTTCATTGAAATTCCTAGGTCCGGGTGTTGTAGGGAATCTTCCTCCCGCTCCATTAATACGCGAGGATGCGTACTCAACAGAAGCGTGTTCGGGGGATCGGGTGCTAGTGCGCGTGTTATGAGGATCACAAAACGGCTCGCACGAGGAAGAAACTTTGTTCACATGGTGTGAAGACTTAGGATTTTCGTAGGAACTCATGAGGAATTTAACTTGATCTTCAAGTTCGATCATCCTACGGTCGGGAGGAGGCAGGGAGATTGCCTTAACGGTTTTGGGCAGCTCACGGGGGTCATCCCAACTTTCGTTGTCATAGAGGGCGAGGTCCTCTATTATTTCCCATGATTCTTCTGCGGTGAGATCACTAAGTTTTCCACCGGCCGCTTGGTCAATGGATCGCTTAGTGGGGAAGTTGACATGATCATAAAAGATTTGGACTTGGACCCAAAGATCAATGCCGTGATGAGGGACTTTATGAAGTAAGTCCTTGAATCGGGTCCATGCTTCGTAGAGAGATTCACCTTGACGTTGTTGGAACATCAAGATGTCATTCCTAAGCTTAGTGGTTCTCCCCGGTGGGAAAAATTGAGCAAGGAAGCGAGAGGTAAGATCATCCCAACTTGAGATGGAGCCGGCGGGAAGTCGCTCAAGCTAATTACTAGCTTGGTCCCGTAGAGAGAATTGGAAGAGACGCAGGCGCGTGGTCTCCCGAGTAGTAGCATCAAGGTCGATGGAATCGACGATTTTGAGGAAATCCCTCAGATGTTGATTTGGATCTTCGGAACGAAGTCCATGGAATGCACATCCATTTTGCACCAACCGGATGGTTTCGGATCGCAGGGCCGTAGTTTGGGCTTGGTCGGGAAGCTCAATGGTGTTCCTATAGCCTAGGTGGCTTGGTCTCGAGTATTCACCAAGAGTACGGGCTCTTGGCGGGTCATTTGGCGGTGGGTTGATGAATGGTAGTGGGTTATCACCTTCCATGATGAAAAGTGATGAGGTTACGAACAAAAGGTCACGAAGAAGGGGGATAGACTAAGAGAAAGCTAAAAAATGAGAAAAAATTTACTTGATAGGAATCAAGCAAAGAACCTAAACGATGTGGACTACTAACTAGCTATTCTATTCCCCGGCAGCGGCGCCAAAAACTTGATAACGCTACACGCGTCGTTCGGGGTCAAGGAAACTTCCTTTTCTTCGAGCAAGTTTTATAACACCCTAGGCAGTGAACCTAATCGTTGTAGTGTAGTAATTAGGGTAAGCCACGGGTATTGATATCGTTCTCTAGGGGAATAGGAATGCTAGTAAGGAGATACTACGTTAAGGTTAAGGTTGAGGAAGATTATTTTTTATCTTTTTATGTTTTATGAAATGGAAAGGTACGAATCTCGGGTATTGGATTTGGGGGGTTGGTATTTCTACCGATTACTCTACTATTATCTAATTATCTAAACTAAGGTTGTGGGAGTCTATGTCTAATTAATGTGTGCTCGTATGATAGTTTAAAGATGTGTTTACTTAGGTTGTACTACTCCTTAATTATCTCCTACTGATGGTTGAGTTGTCACATCTTATTCTTAGTTGCGTTGTGTGTCTAAAGTTGTAGGGTATGCGTTTCTCCCTAACTCTTTGAACTTACCAAAGGGTCTCGTCTACAAACCCACTAGGGATGATAAACTCCTACTCTAAGGCGCTCTTTGGATGGTTTAGCCTACAACTACTCAGGTAATTATATTCTAAGGTTCACAAAGATGAATCAAGCATTAAGTACACAACGAATGACCTATCGCATTACTAGATCATTAATCAACTAAGATAAGAAACAACCAATCAATATTCAATAATTAAGTTTCATACTTCCTAAGCAAACACACAAATAAATTAGCCGGACATGGAGAACATGCAAGCATACACACAGATAATCAAAGACATAATTGAATTAATGAAGTAATGACTTATCTTGATGTAAGATAGGGTTTAAAACCCTAAAATACTGTATAAGACACCTTAGGTTCGGTTTTAGGTTTTCACTCCAAAAGACTCTCCACCAAAGACTGAAAAATTCGGATTCTATATATAAGATTACATATGCGACGGCGTCACCTTATGTTTCGTGACGCCGTCGTGTCGCCGTCATTAGGGTTTCGTCTTGGCCACGTTAACCTTGCGACGGCGTCACCTTATGTCCGTGACGCCATCCTCTTCAGCTTCTGACATCGTCTGGATTGCATCTAGGCCGTCTGAGTAGCGACGGCCTACTCTTTCACAACTAGACGTCGTCGCTTGAAAATACGAGTTTTGGGTTCTGGATCGTCACAACAATTTTGGGATGGCGTCGCCATTAGCACCTGACGCCGTCGCCTTCTAATTTCAGCAACTGTGAGTGTCTCGATTTTGACTTTGGCCATTTTCTTCATATATTCGCGCCTTTTCGTCCAAATAAGTGCCATTCCAGCATTTTGCCTTCAAGAGACCTAAAAAGTGAAAAGGAACGATATTAAGCAATAACGGATACAAAAGTGATCAAATAAGGACTTAAACGACCCCTCAAAATGGTACCTTTTAAAACCTTATCAGTAGACACATCAAATATGACATTGTTATAACATGGATCAATGATTGGTACCTCAGATACTGCATTGGCGTCATAGACAGGAGGTGAGTCTGACTCCGTGTCATACTTAGCTTCCTGAAGATTTGCCATGAAGATGCAATTCGCATTGAGTTCCTCGAGGTCTTCCAATTCATCCACAATAGCGAAAAAATCATTTTCCTCAGCACTCAACTGTAACCCCGCTGCTTGCTTATCTGCTAACAAAGCAGCTTTTCGAAGAAAATCACCATTCTTCTTGTGTGGCTTAGTGGGACAATTTCTTGCCATGTGACCCACTCCTTGACAGTTGTAGCACTTAATCTGATTACCCTGATTCACATTTCCATAATTCCCAACGACTGGAGCTGCAACATACCCATTCTGATTACCCACTGCTCTATTCCCAACATTCTGTCCAGTCTGATTTCCAACATTCTGACCCAACTGATTACCCTGATATGGAACCGCCTGATTACCCATACGAAATCCAGTAGCATATCCCTGCTGATTCCCAATAACTCCAACCATTTGACCTTGATTACCCATATTCACACCCGGCTGTGCAATTTGCCTGTTGCGAGTGTTTGATGATATCCTTTGGTTGTTGTTAGTAGGTGTAGAATAGCGACCTTTGATTACTTTACCCAAGAGAGAAAGTATTTGGGACATAGGGTCTTCTTGATCAGATTCGAGATCAGTGATTCCTTGTTCCTGGTATTGTGGATACTGTTGTTGAATGACTTGTTGTTCTGGTGGATAGAATTGTTGTTGTTGTTGTTGTTGTATGTATTGCTGCAAGTTGTTGTTGGAAGATGATGAAGCTTGTTGTTGTGTATTCACTGAAGGTTGAGTCTTTGCAATAAGTGCCAATGGATCATGATTCTTTGCCAATCTTTCTTTCCTGACTTCATTCGCTTCAGCTTGGTTTTGTTTCAGAAAATCATTCAGTTGATCAAAGTTCACCTGATGAAGGTCTTTTGTTTGGTTGACAATAGTGACATATCGTCCCCATTCTTCTGGAAGATTGTTCAGGAACTTGATGTTTTGAACGATAGTTCTGGGTGTCAGCTTGTTTCTGATTAGCTCATTCATCAAAGTGCAAAACCTTCCATAGTAGGATTCAATGGATTCTCCTGGTGTAGATGTGAACTTTTCCCATTCAGTTAGCAACTTGTTCTCCATGTCTTGATGACCAATTTCCGTTCCATGACAAAGTCGTCTGACACGTTCCCACATATCGAAAGCAGTTTCACAACTGTCTACCGCAGCAAAGATGTCAATTGGTAAACCCAGTTGGATAATATGAATTGCCATGTCATCTGCTTCGACTTGTTTCTGATCCTCTGCAGTGTATTCAGATTCGTATTGAAGACGAGAAGATGGTGCGACGGGAGGTGTTGCATCTGCATTTCCAGGTACATGAACTTGTCGAGGCTTGAAGGGTCCATCCTGAATGGATTTAATCATGAGTTTGCCATTAGGTTTGGTCTTGATGTAACGGAGCATTCGACTTGTCCATTGAAGATAACCACCTTTTGCCAACATAGGAGGTCGGTTTTCGGCACCGGCTGCATGAATGTCTTGTTGAGTTGCCATTGATGAAGGTATGATCTGATAAAGTTGATGTAGGATCGATTCAACGATAAAGGAGTTGTGGTTGATGAAGATTAAGCTCGGTTGAGGTGATTCTGAAAGTCGTACTCGTAACCTTGGTTCTTAAAAAATTTTCGCCCAAAATTTGAAATTCACTATAAAAATCAATTCTAAGGTCGTATGAAAAATTTGAGTTATGACAATTTTGACGCCAAATTTGACCCGAAAAATTTGAATTTAGGCCCAAAAATTTGAATTTTTGACCAAAATTTTCACTGTTAAACCAAAATTTGAATCTCGCGTAAAAATTGATCGTTTAGTCTCCTCAAAAATTTAAAATTGATCGTTTAGTCTCCTCAAATTTTTATTTATTTATTTATTTTTTTTTTTTTATTTTTTTTTTTTAAACCTTTATGAGTAGAAAGAGCTTAGGCGTAGAAACACGAAGTTACGAGTAGACGAGGCTTATGCGTAGGTTTAAAGTTACGAGTAGAAAAAGTTATGCGTAAGATTTATCTTATGCGTAAGGAAAACTTAGGCGTAAGAAAAATGCTTATGCGTAAAGTATTCTACGCGTAAGTCGAAACTTATGCGTAAGATTAGGGTTTTGCCCAAAAATCCTTTACACTATCACAGTGTAAGAGATATCCAAAAGTCGAAGTGTTCCACAAACTTATCCAAGTGAGGGAAGCACTGAGTCACCGTTTAAGCTCGAAGAATCTGCACCAAAAAGTTATGAGTAGAACCTTATGAGTAGTTGACTTTCTTACGAGTAGAATTAGGGTTTTGACCTACTCGTAAAAAAAATTCAGCGATTCAACCAATTTCTCTTGCATAGATATCCTTAAAAACACTCGAATAACCCAAAAATGTTGACCTTTTTCACCCAAAGTGCTTAGAAAAGTTACGAGTAGAAATGACCAATGAACCAAAAACGAGTTCAAAAATGAAGAAAAACACGTAAAGCTTCAAACTTTTTGCAAAAAACTGAAACTTTAGCACCAAATAAACCTTAAACCACAAGAATCTTGAATTTTTAAGTGCAAAAATTAAAGCTTTAAGCGTGACAACTTTGAGAACGAAACTACGCGTATACTACACAAACAAAAACTTCAACCAAACACTCCTAAACCATTGTTAGGCGATTGATACCAATTGTAGGACCTTACAAATATCAACCTTATCACTTAACAAGCTAACCCAACACACGTAACAACAGTTACGCGTAGAACATGAACAAACCAAACACAAACATATGCGTAAAAGAAAGAAAAGATTAAGAAGAGATGGTGACTTGATGATATATAAATCCGTGTATATGTGAGAGGATAAGATATGCAAACAATAAGTTGTATATTCCTTGAGAGAAAATACACACACACACAAACACTTTCAAGCACACCCCTCAAATGACCATTTGAGGGGTATTTATAGCACAAGAGGCATAAAACCCTAAAGGCTTTAGCTTGGGCTTTCTTTGGGCTTTCGTGGACTTGGATTGGATTACACTTAATAAAAGGCTAGCTTAACATAACTATTAACCATTTAGCTTAGCCCAATCCACGAGCCCGTTGACTATTCTATCACGATATCTAACACGAGTTACAAAGTTACTAAATGTGAATGACCATCACTTTTAATAATACTATTAAGGCTAACAAAGGCCTTGGAGTCCAAGCTCATGCTTTGTCTTTTTTTTTAACATTATATGTTTTAGTTTTAAGTGTGTTCTAGGTCTGATGTTTTTAGATCTTACTAGCTACTATAAAATTTGTAGACAAATGTTTGTAATCCGTGGTGTATCAGGATTGTTTTGTACCAGGTAGGTTTTCTCCTGGGTTTTGCAATAGGTTGTTGTATTCTTATGTTTAAGTCTTTGCATTTAAATAATGTTTGTAGTAAAGGATCTGATTTGATCCTAATTATTGTGGTAATAAGTACTTATGTTTTTTTTAATGAAGTTCACATTATAACTAGTAACTATCGATTGGCTATCTTCCAGCAACTCGCTCATGGCAAGTTGGGCGTTTGTATACTTTAGAAATGAAGATTGCATGAAGCTTCATTTAAAGTGTCGTCGGGTGCATGAACCCTGCTTAATTTGACCCGTAGGCGCCTTTTTCATGAGCATGTTCATAAATACTAATTTATGTTCTAGTAAATGTTGTTTGTATTAATATTCATATATAGCACTTTTGTATAAAAAGTGTCATATTTTTCATTTCATATCTGAAGAAATAGTACAGATGAGCTATCCTGCCTGTTAAAAGCCTCCTTTGAAAAGTTAAAGAAAAATAGCATGAAAGTTGCTTTGATTCAACATCCACCTTAGATGTAACATCGTTCGAGGTTAGATGCGTGCCATGTTAGGGGAATGTCGTCCCATTCAAGTGTTGTTAACAGGTAGGAACCATTGTCGTTTTCCTGACAAATGGTGTATGCCCCCTCTCAATTAGGAGTGAGCTTGCCCTGACATGTGGCCTTACTGACCTCGTTTATGTATATTTGATGACATCAAATAAGTGCATATTATTAGCATCATTTATCTTATGTATATCGCTCGTTTTATATCATTATGTATACGATTTGATACTTAAACACTTAAATGTTCATATTTCAAGTATTTACAAGCAATTGATGAAAGTTAGCTATTATTGACACGTTTTGAAGCTAAATGAATCAAGTTAGAGAAAGTCCACAAAACAGACAAGAATACACCGTATCATTCTAGATAGATATGCCGTATACCAAGACTTGGACGATTATGAAGACCATTGCCTAACTTTGAAGAATACGCTGTATCCAAATATTGAATACGTCGTATATGAAACGTTGGTCAACATTAATGTGGAAAACTAGAAGGGGGGGGGGGGTTAATAGTTTTACCGATTAAAACTTGGTTTTAAACTATTTAGATAGACTTATGTCAATCTATTAAATATGTACGTTGGATGTTGATAGATGAGTATGCAAGTAAGTAAAGTAAAAGTAAAGAGTAAGAAGCACAAAACTACAACGCGAGTATTTATAGTGGTTCGGCTACAATGATACCTTCCTTGCCCTACTCCACTCCCCGAGTCACCTACTCGAGAATTCTTAATCACTACACAACAAAAACTCCTTGTGGCGGAGAATTCTTCACAATGTCGCCTACTCTTTATCCGATACAAGGCTAGACACCGGGTTCTTCCATGAGGTAGAACCAAACCTATTACAACGTCGCCTACACTTTATCCGGTACAAGGCTAGATACCGAGTTCCATTACAAAGGAGGAACTACTACCCAACACTACACAACACCTATCCCAAAAGAGATCTACTCCTTATGACAACATCATCAAGGATATCAATATCCTTTGACCCAATACTAATCTATCTTGTACATCGACACACCATATCGAATGTACACCCTAGGCACCTTTCACTAATGCCTTTGACTCGACTTCTAGGCACCCTTCACTAATGCCTTTGACTCGACTTCTAGGCACCCTTCACTAATGCCTTCAACACGGACTTTCAGCACCCTTCAATAATGCCTTTGACACAGATCTATGGCACCTTTCACTAATGCCTTCGATACGACTCTTCGACACCTTTCACTAATGCCTTCGTCTTGACCCTTTAGACATCTTTCACCTATGTCTTCGACACAACACTTCTAATGAGAAAGAAAAGAACTATCAACAAGATACCATCAGTAGTCTTGATGATGACGAAGTTTGGCAACCCATGGACTTGAGCTTGCTCGACTTCAAGAGGTGGTGATCTCGCCTTTAAGAGAAACCTAGAGAATCACACAAACACAAAACTACATAGAAAGATCCCTTTGATCTGAGGTTACAGAGTTTACAACACTAAGAGAAAATGTGTGTGAAAGCGGCAAGTTACAATGAAGAAATGGCTCACTGTTTATAGACAAAAATATGCTACTGTTCCACGGATCCCTTGATTGAGGGATCCGTCTAGTGTAATACTAGAGATCCATAGGACGCTCCTCCTAAAGTGAGTTGTGGGTCATGGATCATGGATCATGGGTTGTAGGCTTTGATCCATGAGTATCCAAATAGATACAATGTATCTAGAAGATACAATGCATCTAGTCATGGGTTAGCTCCATGGGTCATGGATAATACCCATTATGACTTATGCATGATGTCATGCAATGGGTCATGGGTTATGGATCATGCTCCATGGGTATGGGTCATGAAATTTGGATTTTACCCAACTACATTCAACGTATTTAGTCAATGGGTCAAATACTTATACTTCTACCCATTCTATTACCCATTATAATGCATACTAAGTATGTATATATCTACCCATTATGTAAACACCAGTTGTTGTACATATGCATTACTATACCATGAAAACACTATTGCTTGTTTAGTGTTTTATATGAAAACGTAAGTGTGTTAGTAAACTATTGGCTCAAATCATTTACGTATTTTATTTGTTTCGTTAAAATGATTTTACGTTTGTTATTGACAAAACATTAGAAGATCGTAAAATATAAATAAACGTTTTTATGGCTTATTTGTATTAACAATTAAGATCTGACTTGCTTTAGTCCTGATACGCCTTATGAAGACAACTGAATACGCCGTATCAACCTTAATGACTTCACTAGAATTCCAAGATAAGAAGAGAGCATAAGCCGTATGAACATTTTTGATACGCCGTATCACTATGGCGGTGTACGAATATTCCAAAATATAATAGTTTTGGACCCCACGCGAATTTACCTTGATACACATTATCGGATAACCAGATACGCCGTATCGACCCTGTTTCCAGAAAGTATAAATAGAAAACCCTACATCCGGTTTTCAGAGGAGATTGTGCACATAACCACCAAGTACGAGACCATATACATAAAGAAGACCAAGAAGGTCCTGCTAGTGCATATTTACATAAGAGAATTCATTTAATTTGTATTAGTACACTATAATCGTTCTGTTAGCGTATTTTTCTCTTTTGATTTATACTTGAATATTTTAGAACATGTTATCTTGTATTATAACTGATATTATGGGCTAATATGTTTAATGATTACTTGATGTGTTGACCTGTTACTAATTCGATTTGCATCTTAAGCTTGTGTTTTGCATGTTAATGTAAGCCCTAGATGGGATAAATGATAAAATTGATAATCATTAAGGTGTGCTTTATGCGGATTTTGACTAATCGTGACAGGATTAGATTTGCTGAAAAATGCTTAATACGAGAATTTAGATCCTAGTGATGAGCTAGAGTGATAAACGCCATGTTGTGAGTACTGTCGCTACAGGTCTTAGACTTATCAAACATATTATATACTAAACAATGGCTAATATGTTTTTCTTACTATCGGCTTGACCTCTTCTTCATTATATGTGTTTCCGCTTGTGTGTGTTATTTGTCTCACTGTTTTTACAGGTTTATTAAATCTAAACCTTGTGCCAATCTCTCAGGCTGAAAACCCCTTTGTTGCATTAGATTAAGTTTAGATATACTAACTTATATATATTGAGATTTATTGATTTGATGATACAAAACATATCAAGATCGACATCATCATGGAATATCAGACGATAGAAGATTCTAGAAGACTTGTTTAAAAAGATAAAGATCAAGATTAAGAAAGATTTAGTATCCTAATACAATTTGGTTTCCTTTGTAAGTCTAGATGAACTATATATATTAAGAGATCCATAGACATTGTTTATATGTGTTTTAATCATGTTTTAGGAAAACACCAATGATCTCACAACTTGAGATCGTTTTAAGCCCTAAGATCAAGGTGTCTTTGATCCCTGTTACAGTTACGTAACACGTTCTATCATGATCAAATAGAATTGGGGCTGATATGAATGAAAACCTTGTTAATAACATTGTCATTGTTTAAATTCCGTTGTGCAACAACAATCTTTGTAATTATTATAGATCCTAGATGAGTTTCCAACGATCTTCACAATTGGTATCAGAGCAAGGTTGCTCTTGATCTAGGATTTACAAGGTTCTAAATATGAAGATTTTTTTTAATCATTTAGGGTTTTATCTTTATCTGCTACGGTACAGAAGGTTTAGTGGTGCGAATATGCAGACTGGTAACAAGGGTAAGATTAGGGTTTAAACTGATTTGTAACCCTAAGAATGGATATTGAGTTCGAAGATAAAAACGAAGGCACATGTTGCTGGTCTAGTACAAGTTTTATTGATGATATTAGCTGCCATTAACATGGCTTACGAGAGGTCATTATTAATGAGAGGACAAAGGAGGAGGGGCATTGGAGCATGATATTGGTCTTAAGTTGGTTTAAAGATTGTAACGTGATTACTACTGCTAAGACTGTTTGGATTATTACTGCTGCTTGTAGCTCTAAGTTACTGCTACCCCAAGTAAGTTACTGTTGCTACATCTTGTTCCATACGAGTCGCATATATTGATCCTGATGCGATCGTTTATCCTTCATCCTCTATCAACTCAACACCATTATAAGGGTATTCGTGTCTCCAACGACTAACCTTTAGGGTTTGCATTTATCGTTCAGCTTGGATCCAGGGGCGTTCATTGCTATATCTACTGGTTTGCTTGGGTTTATTTGCTGGTTTACTCATGTGGTTAATCACTATCTTTTCACGCTAAACATAACTATCATTGGGTTGTGTTTCTATCAGTTTGCAAGTGAAACCTATTTAGGGTTTTTCGTCATTATAAGAGAGGGATTAAGTCAGATGGTTGGTAGTCGTATATGTGCATTGGAATAGTGGAATTGGAACCCTTGATGCATACGCCTTCTTCTTTTACCCCGACCTGAGGCTGGTCATTCAGTTCAGTCAAGTTCCCAAAAGCTCAGATCGACGGGAAGGTTTGGCACCTCGATGTCGGCTCGAGAGTGAGGAAGAAAAACCAACAAGAAACTTCCCACTTAGTATTCTGCTAGGTCCTATTGGATGTGGTAGTTTGATTGATGTGGCAATTAAACTTGTTGGATTTACGTGGTGTAAGGTTGATGTTTAGGAATAGTGGCAAGTCATGGAAGCTTGTACTTGTTGTTGCATCTTCTAGTGAATCTGTTTCTATTAAGGTACATGTATCGCGTTCAACTAATGAGGTTAATGTATCAAGTTCATCTTATAGAATGTTTATTGATCAACAAGTGTTATTATTCGTGTATGGACTGGTTGTCATGAACATTGTTATTTCTAGTATATACGACTGCGTTTGGATGTTTGCATGGATGCAATGGTGGTATTTTGGATAGTACGGGTATATGAAAGCACAAGTTTGGTTAAGGATATGTGTTTTTCTGCTAATCTGATAAAGTTTGAAGCGGTTATCATGGTAATGATGATTGAAAGTTACTACTGCTTTATACATGGTTACTACTGCCTTACAAAAGTTAATACTGCTAGTTAGTAATTAATACTGCTAGTGTATTTTTACTACTGCTCAACCACTCATATAGGTCTGGGGTGGTGGTTGGATATATTTAAAATTTGAGAGGGTTATTCATCAGACATGTGTGGTTAAGAAACTTATGCAAAAAGGGGGGGAAATTTTTGAGATTTTTATGTGAGAAATAAGTGAAAAATTGGTGAAAATTTCAAGAAATTTGCGTCTATTTCGTATCATGTCCCCACGGATAGCGCCATGTTTACATATGGTATGTAAATCGGTTTAAGAGATAGGATGAAAATGGTTTTGTTGTTTGGTTTCTCATGTAGAACGCTAAGGACCTAATGAGAATGATAATGATTAAGAAGCTCGGATAACACTTAAACAAAGACCATACTTTACTGTTGTGAAGCAGTATTTGCCCAAGCGTGTGAAACTTGTGAATTTGTGTGTGTTTCCTTCTATTTATAGAGAGACGAATAGGGTTTAGAGATAAACCCTTGTGGGATGATCAACGGCTGCTAAAGAGTCAGATGTTGATCATCCGAGAAGCAAACAAGGAGGGACATGTGGACTATCCTCCTTGGCTCGTACAAAGTGGTGCTTTTCATGCGTCCCCATGGTACAGTGTCAGATGGTACATCTTAACCGTCAGTGACAATTGAGGAGCAGTAGTACTGTATGCTCAATTTAAGTCGGGCCGCAACCAAGTGTTTATTGATGGGCTTTGGTACTGGGTTTAATTCTTGCGTGTATTTGGTGGGTTTGGGTCACTAATATTGATACGCTATCAACGGTAGTCAAACTTGCCGGAAACATGCAAATTTTGCCGAGAATACCAAAAACTCGCCGTAAACTTGTTTTAATCACTTATAGTTGTTGTTTATATCTATTTTTAGTTGTTGTTTTAGGGAAAATCTTGCCGGAATACCTAATATTCGCTACAAATACCCAAACTTGTTAGAAATGTCAATCCGATTAACCCCTCCTAGACCAATTACAAGCTACAAAAGGATCAACCAACTGACTATCGATTCGCGATTTTTACGACCTGCTTTTTACCATACAATCACTACAAAAAATATCTCTATTCTCCACACTTATTTTGTTACGGTATGCTCAAGTGTGGACATTTTTTTATATGGATAATAATTTTGCTACACTAATATGTGTCACAAATATTTTAAAAATTAATCAACACATATAAATGTGTACAATTACAATAAAGCTACACTTATATGTGTAACAAATGTTTCCACACTTTTTATTATAAACATTTTTTGCAATTTTGCCACACTTTTAGGTGTGGACATTCAAAAAAAATTTCCACACTTTTAACTATAGAGATTTGGATAATATCTACACACTTATATATGTAGAAAAATTTGTCACACCCATTATTACCGCACATGAGAAAGTGTGAAATCAATAATTTTATATATTTTTAACTGTGGCCAATTGGTCTTTAAAATGTGGAGAATTCAACTAGTTTTTTGTAGTGAATTTTGCGTGAGTGAATGAATATAATATAGGACAGGGATTCTCTAATGTTCATTTGAACATTAGATGTGATGTTAATATATTGCTTAAAAAAAATTACGGAGTACAAAAGCATTGATGTATAAAATAGCTTGTGACTAAAATGAATCCCATCGTTGGATACATCAATCAGTATATTTTCATGTAACTTAAACAAAAGCAATAAATACATACAAACAGCATAGACTCTTCTCAGTCACACCATTCCAGCTTGCAATTCGCCGATCCTCAGTACCCAACTTTTTTACTGACATGTCTTTTCAGTTTCACACATTATATCACATTTCTCTCTCCATCATTATTACGATTCTTTCTTCCTTTATTTTTATATAAGAATCTTGCTCTAGTTCAACTTTTAGCTAGCTGGTTTAAGTTTGTTGTAGAAAAATGGTGAGAGCACCATGTTGTGAGAAAACTAGGGTGAAAAGAGGACCATGGGCTCCAGAGGAAGATGATATTCTTGTTAACTACATTAACAAAAATGGTGGTCATGGAAGCTGGAGATCACTTCCTAAGCTTGCTGGTATGTCATGTTTTTTTAGTCTTTGTCTTTGTTGTTGATTTTATGTACATTTGATGAATGCAATGAAATATAGGATTTTAACTTAAGTACTTAAAAGGATAAGGATCCTCTCATGTTCATGAATATGAGAAGTCATGTTATGCTTGATGTGATTGTAAATTAGCAAAGTATTTACTTTATTTTAATTTAAATGTAAAATCACATCTTAATTTAAATGTACAATCACATCAAGCATAACATGACCTTTCATGTTCATTTGAACATGAGAGGATCCTTAGGCTGGAAGGCAAGGTAAGCCTCCATTCACTTTACACCTCAACGCCAAGTCATCTTTCTCTCTCATCTCACTTCCACTCACTCTCACTCACTTTTTTGTGGACAAGGTCACGTTACCATCACCTTTCATTAAAATACCAACTTTATTAAAATATACTCCACTAAATACCCCACATACACTCACAAACTAAATACATAATTAATTGGGGCCGGTCTTTTTACGCAAATCAACAAGGTGAGTAACTGACCTTAATATGTCTTGGGGTGTGTGAGTCACTCGTGAGTTGGATGCTTGGGCATGAGACTCACTCGTGAGTGGGATGCAAGGTGAGCCTCTCACCTTACCCTTGCCATCCGGTCTTATCCTTAAATGTATTTGTTTAAACTAGACGAATACCGGCGTAAAGTGACGGTGTATAGTATAGTAGCATATAATTATACATGTGAACTTGTGGTTTTGGTATGACCCTTAATGCAACACTTACGGGTTCAATTTGTACATAGTAATTCAGAGAAAAAAATCTATAGGTTATAGATGAAAAATGGTAAAAGTTTGAGTATTAAACAATATTTAAACTATTAATTTAGTACTCCTTCCGTTCCAAATTTTATGTTCATTTTGACTTTTTCAATCAAACTTTGACCTTAAATATATCTTTTTGTGTTATATAATACTTGATGTAAAATATATAAATGAAATTGAGTTTTAAATGTATTTTCATTGATATAACTTTTGAGTATCCACATACAATTTACAAAAACAAGTCCACACAAAGGAGTTGGCAACATGTGACTGGTGTGATGAAAGAGAAGAGAGAGTAAATATATCAAAATACACCAATCACATGTTGCCATCTCCTTTGTGTGGATTTGTTTTTGTAAATTGTATGTGAATGTAGCATTACTCATAACTTTCATCAAATATTATATAATACAAAAAAATATATATAAGGTCAAAGTTTGATTGAAAAAGTCAAAATGCACATAAAATTTGGGACGGAGGTAGTAGCAGATTTTGTTACCATTTTAAAAAATAATACTTTGAGTATAACAAATTACTCATTTTTAAGTCTTCTAAGTTTTAAGAAAAGTTATGCTCTTTATAAAGTATAGATATCTTTGGTTAACATTTATGTTAAGAAAAATGCAAGATCCACATAAGGTTTACAAAATTATGTTTATGGTTAACATTTATGTTAAATATGTTTCAGAGTTAAATAAACGGATGACATTTCCATATTCAAGTTATAGATTACGTGTTAAGTGAGACTCTGTAACTCTGATTATGCGACCTAATCGAGTTATCCCGTGACAGTTTCCCACCCTTTACCTTGTCACCTCGTGTAACTAGTGATGTTTAAACTTGAGAACTCTTACAAAGTTACAAGGACGTTAAGATGAATGATCACTACTCACTAGTCTATCTTGGTGTTGGTTAGTTAAATACAGAACTTGTTTTGTTTAAGAACAATGCGGTAAACTTTAGTCTGGTTGAGTGATATTTTCAGCGGCTATTTGTTTTCTGGAAAAAATTTAACTTAGATGGATTGTTGGGGTGTTTGGGTTTATTGTCTGTATAAAAACGAAGTGTTTATTAGTAGTATTAGTTTAGTTAAGCTGTTGACTTTTTTAGTTGAAGATGTCTAAACTTATTCGGTATTTTACTTGTATAATAAACTACAGGCGGCGAGCATGGTTTGATTTAGCGGTTTTTTGCAAAATCGAACTTGAAACCAAAATGTCCGGTTTTTACATGTTAACCCAAAATGATTGGCTTTTGTTAGTTGGATTTTTAGTTTTTACAGTTTTGGTTTTTCGCTTTTTTCGGTTAATCATTTATATCTGGAACTTGGTCAACTCGGTCCAACAAATGTGTTTCTTTGTCTTTGTTGATTTGCTACTCTTAAGTTCAATAATGCAATTCCAACAACATTATAAACACCATCTTTTTTCATTACATTTTGATACAGCTATTAGCTAATAAGAACTACTCTAAAAAGAGCAAAGAAATAAGCAATCCAAAGAACCCCATCCTTTTATTAATACTTAATCGGTAGTACTTGTAGCCTTGTTGGTATGACTATAAATGAGAACTTCAGCTAAATTATGTTGATTAACGGTTGTAAGGTTAAGCTCAAAACTTGAACTTGAATGTGTAACGAATGAACAATTTCATTATACCGTAGGAGAGTTACAGAAAAGACTATATGGTAAGTTAAACCCCATTTATACCAAGTAATCTATTTCACATTTCATAACCGATAGCCTACTTTGTCCAGTCATCCATTATATTGTATCATGTGGAAATACAAATGCAATTTCAATATATCTTCCCTCCATTTTTCTGCCTAGATCTTCACCTTCAGTCTAAAACATTTTGTGTTTTGTCGTGTTGATACTTAATATTGGGAAACAGAAGACCATCTATTTTCTTGCTAACTGCATTTAAAGAAAGGTACAATATGAACATTGCACAGCCACCACTTATGACAAAACCGGCAACTAATCGGAGTTGTGTCACTTGCTCACATGTTGTGTGCTCATATATTTACACATGCCTATCACTTGCTCACATGTTGTGTGCTGATATATATACACAGGTTTTAATCTCATTCAATTAGTATGCTCCAAATCCAGTGGTGAAAAGCTTTACTTGTATGATTGTATCGTCATAATTAACGAACTCATTGATTATTTTAGACCTGTTATATGAACAAAACATGATGACAGAACTCAACGGACCAATAAAGTCGATTTGATCTGCTATGGTATTCGCCCATCTAGCCACCTCTACTTGAATACCATCTCGTCGCACTTTAGCTCACATAGGAATAGCTTGGATCAGAAAGGAGGTTACACAAGTGAAAACACCCACATTAAGCAAATGTTTTTTATTCCAAAATACGTTGTAACATTAATCTTTTGCTGGAATACCGAGTATGAGTCATTATATATTTGGAATTTATTCAAGAACACTAACATTAAGAAAAACATTCTGAATCTGGTGAAATTCTTGGTTATAGCATTTGGAATAGTCTACAACTGGTCCAGTAAATGTATAGTTATGTGATAGCAGGTCTTCTTCGTTGTGGAAAGAGTTGTCGTCTCAGGTGGACAAACTACCTCCGCCCAGACATCAAACGTGGTCCCTTCACTCCTGAAGAAGAACAGCTTGTCATCCAGTTGCATGCAATTCTCGGCAACAGGTGCATTTAGATGTGTTCAGTAATCTTGATTTCTCATGATGTTGAGAGTAAAACCACAAAGTACAATTCTTAGCGTGTATCTGACTTGTATCGTTTCAGGTGGGCTGCAATTGCTCTTCGACTACCAGGAAGAACAGATAACGAAATCAAGAATTTATGGAACACTCACCTAAAAAAACGACTCATCTCCATGGGCCTCGACCCACAAACTCATCAACCCTCTTGTTTAGAAGGGTCAGCAAAAGGACTCCCCGCCTCTTCTCTCACCCGTCACATGGCGCAATGGGAGAGTGCCAGGCTCGAAGCCGAGGCACGACTCTCAATGGCCTCTACAGCTTTGTTACTACTCCCATCACCCATCCAGACAATCCACCCCAACAAGACAACCCAACCCGACTATATCCTACGTATTTGGCACTCAGAAGTCGGTGAATCTTTTAGAAACCGGAAGCCAGTCTGCTTTAGTCCTACTTCTCAGGCTTCAGTCTCTGGGACCACCAGCGAAATGGCGCCTAAAACAGAGCCCGAACTAGACACAGAACTCTCATGTGCTACAAGGAGCGATGACTGTACAACTTCTTACAACGGGTTGACCCACCCATTGAGCCCAAGTGAAATGGAAGATTCATCTGATACTGAACTACAATTATATTTTAATTTCCATGGGCCCAATGATATGAGTTTCTTAGAAACTCAGGTAAATTAGACTTCAATTAATTAGTACTCAATCAGGTTCTGTTTTGGTAGTAGTGAGCCTGTAGTTGATCAGTATATATAGAGACTCAAGTTTAATTCTCCTGAAGTCTTCAGTGTCTTTTGATTAGTAGTTAACACATTGACATGTTGCAGAAAACTTTCCCGAAGTCCTCAGGTTATTTTGATTTGTTGTAAACACAATGCATGTTGCAGAAAGCTTTCTCAAATGTCTTCACTGTATTTTGGTTATTAGTAAACACATTGACATGTTGCAGAAAGCTTTCCTGTGAAGTCTTCAGTGTAGTTTGATTAATAGTAATGTTGCAAAAAACTTTATATAAATCATATTATTATGAAATACGTTACAAAACAACTATGTTCTTCCTATACAACATACCAAATAAACAAACATACAAACATTGGATGACTGGTAAATATAAAACTTACAAAGTTGACAGTTTTTTAGATATTTTGAATGAGGTTTAACCTCCGAAGCATGCGATGAGCTTCTTTGGGACTGTGCCAGTGGCACGATGTTTGGCAGCCAACTCCTCTGCTTTCAGATCATCTTCTGATTTCTTGGCCGCAACCATGGCTCGTTTTTCTTCAGCTTGTTTGTGAATTAAACCTGCTTTGTTTTTCATCTTTTCTGCATATTCTGCTTTTTTCTTGTCATATTTCTCCTGTTGACAGAACATAAGACTTATTATATACTATGATAATTTTTATTATATTTTATATATGTTAATCTCAGTGAGTTAGTGTGACAAAACAGAACAAAGATATTTTGTGGATTAAAGTAACGCTTTAGCAACAAGGAGTACCTCGATTTGTTTCAGCTTGGCTTCGATATCAGCTTTCTTTGTGTTTTCCCATGCGGTTATAGCAGATAGCTGCTTCTGTGCCCTGTTTATTCATGTACAAACAAGTGAGCCAACAAAATTTACACAATCTTTGTGAGCGAGAAGGATTCAAGTTTAAGTTTTGAGTTCAATATCTGGGCATAACTATATCATCTAAGAATTTCAGTTCATATCATTCTATAAAGATCTAATCCTCTGACAGACTTGTAGTAACTTTTTCGATCAGAAAAGTGCCTTAGATGATCTTAACTGAAGCTTAAACTCAAAGTAACGTAACCAGTACCGTATTTAACAATATAACTTACTTGTTTTCCGCCTTAGACTTTTCAGTTTCCTCCCAGGCCTTGATGAAAGACAACTTCTTATCCTTTTCAATGTCAGCCAACACACCATCTAAATATCAAAAAAGAAATCCAATTCCACCAAAATAAGCATTAAACAGAAGTTATGTATACAAAATAAATAGTACTTGGTATCCACATACATACCTCTATCAAGTGAGTTCACTTTCTTCACTTCAGTAACTGGAGCATCTGAGACACAACCACAAATTACAAAAAACAAATTACAAATTAATCAAAAGCAAGTTTGTAGCAAGGATCTTGATACAAAACACTAAAAAAGCCGAGCCACTACGATAAAAACAAATGTTCATGCTTAGGTGTTGCCTACCTTTCACGACAAGGGCCATAGTGAGATACGTACTATAAGTTTCTAGTTCTTTCTCAATAGTAGAATGAAAAAATATCACAGTAGCTCAATAGTTAATACTCCAATTTGTAAAGGCTACATATTCTTTCCTGACAGATTTATCGACATTTTTTTAATGTAATAAAGATTAACTTGTGGGGGCTGTAACCACCTTTTTAATTGTTGCATTATTAAAGAACAAAAATTAAATAGAACAAAGAATTAGTTCTTTTAAAAAAGCTAAGGCATAAAACAAATAGCATCATATAATTCAAGAATCCATCACAGAGAAGCACTATCTAACAGCTATGAACTTAAAAGAAAGTTGGTACTACAACTTAAAAGGATCGAGTCTCCAATATTTATCCTCAAAGAAACAAAAATATTTCTCCAAGTATTTGTATTTGAAAACTTGACATAATAGTTAAGTACTAGTATACTACAAAAAGTGAGCTTACGAAATATAAGCCCAAAACCAAATAAGTATATAATCCGTAACAAATCATAATTCATCAACAAAATAAAAAATAAAATAGTATACTTTCAGCAGGAAGTGACGTGGCATCATGAGCCTTGGTTTCCGGCACAACAGCCTCAACTGGTGCTTGAACCGGAACAGTTTCCGGTTGAACAGTGACAGGTGCTTCAGCAGTTGCCATAGTTAAGTTGAAAATGATAATATGTGAGTTGTTGTTAAGGTGAGTGTGTGTTTGTTAAGTGTAACAGCGGAGTATATTAAGGAGAGTATGTGGGCCGTTTGTTTAGATGGATAATGATGAATCATTGTTGCACTGCACACTCTTTGTTTTTATAGCTCCAAAAAAAATAAATAGTGTACACTCTTTGTTGTTGTTGCCGACAGGTTTGTTGTTAAAACGGGTAAATTACGCGGGTTTGCCCCGGCCGACTCAAGTCATGCGCTGTCCTTTTGAGCTTTCATTTTCAATTTTTATTTTAATTGTTATTTTTTATTATAATTTAGGTTTTGAATAAGTAGTGCTCAAGTAATAAAGCTATTGATCATTGCTACAACTGGCATCTCTCATACCCACGATTGATGTGTGTTTTGGTTTCTCGCTATAAATCATAATAGTTATGGATGTTGGTATATGATAGTAATGATAATGGAGGGTATGAAGAAACCACTCACATACATTGTATTAGGGCTGAGCAACGGTCCGGAACCGACCCGAACCGACGAAAACCGAACCGACCCGAGAACCGATTTTACAAAAAACATGAACCGAAACCGAACCGAATCGGTTCGGTTCGGTTCGGTTTTGTGTCGGTTCGGCCCGGTTTACATGCTTTATGTGCATGTTTGGTCGGTTTTGGGTCGGACCGAACCGAACCGAAAACCGACATCCGATAAGACATAGAACCGAAACCGAACCGAAAATGGTCGGTCCGGTTCGGTTCGGCTCGGTTTTCCGGTTCGGCTCTGTTCGATCGGTTTTCTGCTCAGCCCTACATTGTATATGAGAATATCTTCATATTTGGGTATCCTCATTACATTGTGGTGGGCTCCATAACCAACCAAACAACATTAATTATTTTCAAAGTCATAAATCCATACTCATACACCCCAACCAAACGGGCCCTGTATAGTACTTGACGTGGATACGGATCGACTTGTGAAAGTTTACGTGGAGCAACGTAAGTGCACATAAGAAGCAAAACAAAAAGAGAAACGGCCGATGCTTCCCGTGAGGTTACTATCGAGGGCTAAAAAGGCATTCCAAAAATCTAAGTGGGAAATGTGTCACGTCACCTTTAAAGCGATTTTATTTTAATTATGTTTCTTTTGTTCGAAAATTACTTTCTATATTCATTATCATTTTAATACACTTTTGAGACATTAACATTAATAAACTACGTGTGTTAGAGTATTTTCTTGGGATTTTTATTCCTTTTATATGTATCTCAGTTATTAACCTATTTAAGTTTATTCAAATTCGTTTACGCATCTTGTGTTACTCTTTAAATCATGACAGAATTTGATAATACTTCTCAAGTATAACTATAAAACCGACAAAAATAAAAATAAAAAAAATAAGAAAAAAAAAATTCTTTAGCGTCAGAAATCAAGTATATTTTAAGGTTGTCGCTTTTAATACGAAAAATATTGAAAGATAATTAACCCCACTTTTGTGGTAATCAAAAGTTTAAAAAAAAAAGAAGCTAGAATTACTATATATATTAAAGCACGTTTAAAACGACGTCGAATAACCACATTTAAAACGACGTCGAATAACGCTCACATATGCTGGGCCGAAGATGTAGCCCGTTATAGTTGTGTCCAGCCCAGATACGAGAAAGATATACTCCAAACATAGAAAGATATACTCCAGACATTTCCAGAGTTATCCTTCCACCTAAATCCACCGCCTTTTCATGTTCCTAAATATCCGTAAATTATCTCCTCAAACTATGCTTCTAGGATCTTTAATTTCATGATGAAAAAGTAAGTATTGCAAAAAAAATGATTTCAGAATCTCATGTTTTTTATTTAGTACAATGCAAAATTGTTATTGTTTTTTATGTTAAAATTTCGCAGGTGATTTATGGATTCGGTCGAGCCCGCCGGCTACTAACAGTTATTCTTAATCTCTAAAATTGGTTTGTATCTACTTTTCTATTTCATTGATTTTATTTATTTGTGCCTATTGCTTTTAATGATTTTGCCTGGTAGAACCCTTTATGAACAACAAAAGAGGGCAGCGAAATCGGAGGTGGAGGATGAGGTCTGAATATGGCTCTTGATTCTAAAAAAAATGGCAAATGAAGGTATGAGGTTAAGGGTATGTTTGGCAAAAATAGATTGTGCTGGTGCTGTTGCTGTTGCTGATGCTGGTGCTGATGCTGTTGCTGAAAAAGATTATAAAAAGAGATTATTTTTATAAGCTACATGAAGTAACCTTTTATTTTCAGAGATTATGGAAGATTATTTTTCTTATAATCTTTTATAAGTTATGTTGCCAAACAAGGATTATTTTTTAAGTAGCTTATTTTTTGAAAAAATAAGCATAATCTCTCCATAATCTTGTGTGCCAAACATAACCTAAGTATTAGAATTTGTATTTTATTGATGAAAAAAGTTTGGTGTTGGCGTCATAAATAATTAAATGGTTCTAGGTTATTCATGTTTCGATTCTTTTCCTTACTTTTAGTTTGGATATTTGTTAAATCATTGATTTTTGATATTTGTTTGGATATGACATTTTGTTTATGTTTCTTATATGTGTTTTGATCGTATATGTTTTTTTATACGGGTTTAGATTGTATTGAAATGGTTTTCATAGTTTTATTGGATTGCTTGATAATCAGTTCCTGATATTGTAATGTTTTGTTGCAAAAATATTTAATTTATGGGAAATAAATGAAATTGGTAGTGATTGAGTATCCATATAATTTAGTTCCATGATATATGTGACGATTTTTTTTGTATTTGTAGATATGAAGTTATAGTCAAAGTACGAATGATATGGTTGTACATATATGGACTTTTTGAGGATCGTACAAGAAACATTCAATTTTAAGGTCGTTTTACAAATTAAAAGATTACAGTCATTTTAATTCCTTTTGGCGTGTTCTAACAAATACTAACATTTAACAAATACCAAAGAAATTGTCGGATAAAAGTACCAGTAATTTACGGTAAGTGGTGTCAAGAAATTGTACTACACAGTGTACGGTAAGTGGTTTAGGTTATGCTAAACGTTTGTTATTTGTGGCTACTATAGGTGTCAAGAAATTGTCGGATAAAAGTACCAGTAATTCACCGAACGATGATGGGCAGCGATACCAAAGACCCCGACGTACGTGAATAAATTTATTTTAGATTCATATTTTGGAGAATTTTCTATAATGTTATAAAATAAAGGTGCTAACTTCTATTCCTTTCATCTGGAATCTGATGATAATACTTATTTTTGTTGAATGTTACAGGAATGATAACAAAATTGCAACTTGGCAGTTGGGTCTTTACACGTTCGGTCTTTACAACAGGAATGATCATACTTATTTTTGTTGGTGAGATGGCCACACACGTTGGTGAGATGGCACAACCTTTGGATATTGGAAGGCAGCCACGTGGGGCTACTCTGACTTGAGCATAACATTTGTGGAAGAGACAAGGTATGCTTTTCTAATTTAGTTAAACTATTGGTTTTTATTGTAATTCAAGATTAGAGTTGTTTTTTTTTTTTTTTTTTTTTTTTTTTTTTTTTTTTTTTTTTTTTTTTAATGATTTGGGTATGATCTCAGGTTAAAGGTATGCTGCTTTTTGTAATTTAATTTGTCTATGGAACAGGGATGTTATGAGCAGGTAAAGCTAAAGGCTGTCGATCTTGGTGGTGACATCTGATTGTAACGAGGTTGGTAAGTGACTGGAAATTTATCTGAATATTTTTGTTTTATATTTTAAATTGTGGGTTTCAATAGTGTATCATCATACATTTGAAATTTATCAAGTTTAAGCTCTTTAATTTGGGTTATTGATATATTTAATAATAGAGTAGTGATTTAGATAGTGCCTAACCACCCATAAATTGTTTTTTTGATTGTTAAAGACAAACTTCTGATATCATACATTTGAAATTTATCAAGTTTAAGCTCTTTAATTTGGGTTTTATGTGGTTATCTATCATTGGAATTTTAATTTTTCCCAGGTCTGTTTTTATTTAAATTGTTGTGCCTGACATCTAAGTTGAAGTTTACATACTTTTAACATTTTTTTTCGTTACATAAATTACCAGATAAAAATGTCAAAAAAAAAAGCTCCGCCGCAACGCGACGGATGGTCGCAATACTCGTTCATATAAAATTTTCACGTCACCAAGACACCAACCACAACTTAGTTGGTTTTGCCAACTCACGTGAAATCTTCGTATTAGTCCTACAACGTATGATACATATTCAATGTGGTTTATAAGGCTGGTCCCAGTCGCGACCTGAGACGACCTGGGACAATCTGCGCCACGTCAGCTTTCTCTCTCCAGCGACCTAGGACAACCCGGATGCCCCAGTCGACGACCCAAGGATTTTTTTTTTTTTTTTTTTTTTTTTTTTTTTTTTTTTTTAATTCAAACATTTTTAACATTAAATTTAAATTTCATTCAAATTATAAAAAAAAAAAAACATTACATTACGAAATTAAAAAAAAAAAAAAAAAAAAAAAAACATTACACTACGAATTTAAAAAAAAAAAAAAAACATTACAATACGAAATTCAAATAAGCACTAGAATACTTAAACTAATCATCTAAATTGTAACGTTCTTTGATTGCTGCCTTAACTTTCTCCAACTCTTCTAGTTGGCGGCCGGTCAAATTTGGGTCGATTGGGGTGTTGTAGAAGATGATGTCGAACTCCCGTTTTGATGTCCTCATGAGCTCAAGTTTTGCCTGTTTTATCTCGAGCTCTTTTTCCCTTAACCGTAACCAAGTATCTTCTAAACCCTGCTTATTCTTATCTTTATCCTCTTTTGATGGCTTCTTGGTCCTTAAGAAATTTTTGGCCAACGATTGCATAAATGAGTCTGATGGAACATCACCATCACGAGAGGAGGAGGATGCTTTCTTCCTTCCTTTGTCACGACCAACCGGTCGTGATTCTCTAGTCGCTTCCTCAGCAGAATCATCAACGTCATAGACATCGAAAGGATCACGAGCTGCCGTTGAACCAGAGGTAGTGCTAGAACCCTTTGTTTTCTTCCGACTATTTGTTGATAAAGCTGGCAACTCAACCTCCTTCCAAGCAGCATGACCCTTTAACACCTCGTAGCACTCCTCTAAAGTGAAATCATGACCGTACGTCATACGGTATTAATATATATAGAAACTTACTTGAATTGATCAAAAAAACCCCTAGTCGACTTCTCTCTGGCGATTTTGTAACCCTTACATCCCTAACCGACTTTCATCCAATTCGACCATAGCTTTGGATCCCTAGCATCTACCTGTTATTAATTAACATCCTTGTTAATTGATTCTTGGTAGGAGTGCTGCGTTTCTTCTTGCTTTGGTTCTGATTTGGTGATTCGTTTTTTTAGGGTTTACAAAATTGTTTTTGGGTTTAACCTAATTCGGATTGTGTGAGTGCTCTGATTTGGATCGAATTGGTTTATTACTCCTTCATTGGTCTTGGTTTTCATTGTTTTTATGCGATTAAACCATGGGAGCAGGTTAGACGCTATATGTTTGTGTTTAAACCCTAACGATTGAGTTAGGGTTTGGGTTGTTTCTGTACGAAGTTGTGTTTGCTGCTGCTGGTTTTGTGTCGTGTTCTTGGATTGTTTTTGGGGGTTTAGAGAGATGGAGAAAGGATTCTTTAACAAGGATTTGTCGTTGAAAGTTGCTAAAACAGCTACTAACTTGGCCGATCAAGTTGGTACGAATACGGATACTGACTCTGATGGGAACGTGGCTACTGCTGGCAAACCTAATCCGTATGAATCGCTGACGGCTAGGCTCAAAAGTCTTAGAGGAGAGTATGGAATTGATTCGGCTGCTGGTACTCGTGATGGTCCTTTGACATCTGATTCGGGTAACGTGAATGCTTCTACTTCTGGTCCTTACGTGATTGGTAGTGAAAATAATGAAGTGATGTCATTTGCTAATGTTTTAAACCCGGAACGTGTCTCTCGGAAAGTTAATTTTCGTGCCTTGGTGAATGAGACGCGCATCGATAATCATGATACGGTGCTTCCGAAGGCTGCTATGGAGGGTGTATTCAACCGGTATGACAATACACTTGTTGGCTTTTTTGTTGGCAAGAATGTTGCTTTTCATTTGGTTAAGAACTACGTCTCCAACACGTGGGGTAAGTTTGGTTTTCAGAAACTAATGAAGAATGATGATGGTGTTTTCCTCTTTAAATTTGATTCTAAAGAGGGTGTTGAGAATGTTCTTCAACGGGGCCCTTGGATTATTCGCAATTCTCCTCTTATTCTCACTAAATGGACTCCTGATGTCCTATTGTCTAAAAGTGAAGTAACTCGAGTTCTCGTTTGGATTAAACTGCATAATGTTCCATTACTTGCATATTCAGAAGATGGATTGAGCTTAATTGCTACTCAAGTGGGTAAGCCGATTATGTTAGATGCTTTTACAAGTTCCATGTGTGTTGATTCATGGGGTCGTATTAGTTTTGCACGTGCTCTTGTGGAATTATCATCTGATTTTGAGCTTAAACATGTGGTGACTATGGCGATCCCTAACAAGGATGATAGTGGTTTTACTACGGCAAGTATAAAGGTGGAATATGAATGGAAGCCACCACACTGTACGAAATGTAAAGTGTTTGGGCATGATACTGCTTGTTGTCCTAAGAGTATTAAGGAGAATTATGATGTTCCCCCCACCGCTAATGTGGATGAACCTGATGAGGGTTTTAAGGTGGTGTAGAATCGGAAAGCCAAACCTAAAGGTACGAAGATGACTGGTGGTATTAATATGGGCAAGGGTCCTAGATTTGCACCTAGGAAGCAGGTATATGTTGCAAAGACGAAGACACCGGCAACTGCTAGTAGTATTGCTAATGATACACCAATTACTACGTCAAACTCTTTTGGGACTCTTGAGGTGGAAGATGACTCGGGCATCCCATGTATTGTTATTGATTCTTCTACTGAAACGGTGAAGACTGGAAAGTCTTCTGGTACTACTAAGGAAGCAGGTATTGATGGCTCTCGGGGGAAGGACCTTGGTGAGGCGTCTAAGTCTCCGGTGAATGGGACTTCTTCTGCTGCCAAGCTTGTAAGTGATTCAATGGGATCAATGGATGTTGGTTCTACTCCCATAGCTGAGAAAATTGGTAAGCTTGAAAAGCTAATTATTGATGGGAAAGCTACTCTTGTGGATGATGATGGTCAACCTATTCCGGCTACCTCTTCTACTAAGAGAGCCAACCCTTTTTCTAAAGTGGGAGAGATTGTGGTGTCTGATTCTGAAGATGAGGTTGTTGCTAACCCATTTGATGAGTCTGTTAATATTTTTGGTGGTGGACACGAGTTTGAAGATGAGTATGATGACTATGACTTCGACGACTATGCGAAACAGGTTCGTGATCTTCCGGGGAATTTGGATACCTTTAATGCCATGTATGGCACAAAGTTTCAAGGTCCTAGGAAGTAATTTTATTTGTTATGTCATATGTTAGCATTTGAGTAGTGGTTTGTTTTCTTGTTTAGAGAATTGGAAGTGTCTTGTTATGTAAGCTTTATGCCTATGTAACGGGCTGAGATATGGGATTTCACTCATATCCATTGTACTTAAACGTTTATTTGGTTAATATATTTACCAGGGTGCATGATTACTCCCCTTTACCCAAAAAAAAAATACGTCATACGGTATTCTTTAAGAGCTTTTGAGGTGTCGTCGATATCATTCTCACCGCTTCCATGGGTATTCTTGATATTCTCCATGATAGCACAATAATTTCCAACCCTGTTACGAATCCTGCTCTTCCATTTGGTAGTGATGGAGTCATAGGTTCGGTCTTTGCCAGTTTCTTTGTTAAAGTACTCGATCACTTGCTCCCAAAACTTGAAGCGGTTTTGGGCGTTTTCCGACACATAGACCCAAGCTTTACAAAGCACCACCTCTTCCTCCTTTGTCATGGATCTGCTCGCTTCTTGTTTTTCCCCTTGCTTGTTTCCGGATTCTTGCCTTTGTCCTTGGCCTTTGAAGCACGTCTAGATGGCTGCTTTGGTTTGATGGGGGACATCTCTTCAGCGGAAGCGGTTTTCTCATCATCAGAATCATCAACGGGAATGGAACCATGGAACGAACCGTGGTGCGAACCGTGACCCGAACCTTGTCCCATCGAAGCATCTTGACTTGGGTAGTTTTGACTTGGGTAGTTTTGTGTCGGATACTCCGGCATCCAATCTTCCAAATTCATGTCTAGATTAGTGCTTCGAATCGGGGAATAAGGTTGATAACGTTGAGAAGGATAAATGAAGTCCATGTTTGGATGGTAACCAGACCCACTAGGTTCTTGCCGGTAATCTTGGTAAGAACGTTGCGCTGGGACAAAAGGACGGTTAAGATAAAACGCGTTTTGGTTTTGATTTGGTTGGGGTAGTTGTGATTGATAATCAAAACTTTGCAGACGAAAGCGAATAGGAGGCCGGTTTTGTTGTGGTGATATGTCGGCTAACTCGAAGTTGTTTTCCGGCGAGAAATTTAGATCCGGGGCATTTTGGGGTAGTCGTGATCGTCGGGTTTTTGATTGTGGGGTATTTTTCTTTGACATTTTGAAGTTGGATAAGAATTAGATTGAGTTGAATATAGATGAAAATGGTAAGTTGTGAATTGTGTTTGAGGTAATGTGGGTATTTATAGAGTGATAAAATGGATTTGATTTTTTTTTATTCAAACGGTCGTTTTTTTTTTTTTTTTTAATTCAAACGGTCGGTTTCATTTTGGGAAGGAAAATACTTGGTTCAATATCGAGCGTGAAGTGAACCGATATTCAAAAATGGGACGACGCCCGATGTGGCAACCGGCCACCCACAACCATACCCAACCGATGTTAGATCGGTCGAGGGTCCAAAATTTGGTTGCCCAACCGATATTTTTTTGTCGACTGCGACAAGCCTTATATTTAGAGTAAATTGCATAAATAGTCTTTAAAGTTTGGTCATTGTATGTTTTGTCCAAACGTTACGAAAGTGCAAGTATCTATGGGATGGTACTTGCACCAAAGGTTTTCCCACATGGACGATCTTTGCATTTTCGTAACGTTTGAGATGAAACATGCAATCTGGCTAAACTTTAGGGACGATTTATGCAATTACTCTTATATTTATAATAGTCGTTGGGTCACTTGCTATCCGATCATAACTACTTTTTTATGGTTGGTATTTAGGCATATAAGTTGAAAGTATCGGTGGTGAGTCATTCACCCCAACCTGAATTTTCTCTCTCCTCTCACTTTCACTCATCCTCACTTACCATACATCTGTTTTGGTCATCATACCTCATATTTTATTAAAATACTCACTTTGTCCAAAATATAATCAACTAAATATTTCACGCACGCACAAATAAAAACACATTGCTTTTGAATTTGGGCCCACATAAATACCGTGATGAGTAGCTCACCATAAACACACAAATTTGATCGTGAGTTAGGAGTATGATAACCCACTCACCATTCACTCCGGATGACCTAAGATTGGTAACCATATAAGCAGGATTCAAAAAATAAATTGGTGTATATTGGTAAATTCATTTTTTTTACATAAATATTTTTGAAACTCGATATGATGCATATATTTTTAAAATAAGTTGTCATATTTAGTGATTAGTAAATGTAAATTTGTATATTAGTATAAATTGTAATGAAACTTATCACACCATCTTCAAGTCACAAAAAGTATTTAATTGCTCGGGTAAATCGTAAACCTGATACGCATAGTCATCATAATAATCTTCAAGCTCACGACCGCCACCATTTGATGCGAGAAAATTAGTCATAGGGTTATCCGGCTCAAACACCTCCTCATCATCACTGTAAAAAGATTGTCATTAAATTAAAGCTTTTGTAACACAAAATCCTCGTCATCCATAATGTTATTGTCACAGAAACATATATATAATCAAAAAACTTTACCTGCAAAAGGTTTTAACTGTATGGTGCCCACCACCGCAACGCATGGCTACGCTGCTAGTTTTCATTACGAATGTAGTACGGATACAAAAATTAAAAATAGAATCATTTTTCTAAAACAGAGTAAAATCAATATCAACTTGAAGAACATAAAATATTAAAATATGTTTATTTGTGTAATTTGTTTAATGAAGATATTTATAATTTTACATATATCTAAGATTAAAAGACGTTGGTGATTTTATTTATAAGAAAGAGAGTGTCAAGCTTCATAATAACAACTTCAGTTCATTTATTTAAGTCATGGAAATGCAAAAATCCCAATTTTTATTTCGTAAAAGATAAACGGTGATAATTAGGTTCTTGGTTAACTTTTTCTTTTTTCAGAAATATACATGCATGTGCGATTCTGCGTGTATTTGGCTATTTGCTCACCAATTTGTCGGAATAATTTGACACGATTTTTTTAAGAAAAACTTACATCATGTTTTGCAATAATTCAAAGAAACCCCACATATTTTTATGCTTGTTGTCCAATAGTGTATTTAAGGAACGTGTAAACAGATATGGAAAAAAGTTACATATATTTAAGAGTTTTGATATTTATGTATACTAAGGGTATTTTTGGCAAAAATAGCTGTGAGCAGTAGTAGTAAGCAGTAGCTGTGAGCAGTAGCTGTGCAGCTCATCGCTCACAGTTTCTTAAAAAAAGCATTAAAAAATTGAGCATTCTTAAAAAATAGGAAAGTTCACCGCGCATTTGCCAAACGACTACTATAAATCAAAATGTTCATTGCTCACCGCTCATCACTCTAAAAAGTTTCACACCCTCCGTGCCAAACATACCCTAAGAAACTTAATTCTAAGCCTAACCACATTAATATGACATTTGTGTACATTTTATTAGTAAAGCAAATTTTAGGTATTTTTTCATATTTACCTCTAATAATTAAACGCTTTTTTTTTCTCTAGAAGTTTTTGTGCCTGCATCATCTTCGTTCTTACCCAGATTCCTTATAAGAATTAGCTACTGCTCTACCAATTTGTTGCAATAATTAAACCCCACATATTTTTATGCTTGTTGTCCAATAGTGTATTTAAGGAACGTGTAGACAGATATGGAAAAAAGTTATATATTTAAGAGTTTTGATATTTAAGTATACTAAGGGTATTTTTGGCAAAAATAGCTATGAGCAGTAGTAGTAAGCAGTAGCTGTGAGCTGTGAGCAGTAGCTGTGCAGCTCATCGCTTACAGCTTCTTAAAAAAAGTATTAAAAATTGAGCATTCTTAAAAAATATGAAAGTTCACCGCGCATTTGCCAAACGACTACTATAAATCAAAATGTTCATTGCCCAACGCTCATCACTCTAAAAAGATTCACACCGCTCCGTGCCAAACATACCCTAAAAAACTTAATTCTAAGCCTAACCACATTAATATGACATTTGTTTACATTTTATTAGTAAAGCAAATTTTAGGTATTTTTTCATATTTACCTCTAATAATTAAACGCTTTTTTTTTCTCTAGAAGTTTTTGTGCCTGCATCATCTTCGTTCTTATCCAGATTCCCTATCAGAATTAGCTACTGCTCTACCAATTTGTTGCAATAATTTGACACGATTTTTTAAAGAAAAACTTACATCATGTTTTGCAATAATTCAAAGAAACCCCACATATTTTTATGCTTGTTGTCCAGTAGTGTATTTAAGGAACGTGTAGACAGATATGGAAAAAAGTTATATATTTAAGAGTTTTGATATTTATGAATACTAAAGGTATCTGTAAAACCCTAAAAATATAAAATGTGTTAAAAGACTATTTTACCCTCACAATTAACAAATTATAAAATACGCAAAATATATTAACGTTCATTAAAAGAAATTTAAAATCTAACTTATAAGGTACTTTAAAAACCTAATGTGCATATTAACTAATCGACTTTTGGTACTACAAAAATAAAAGTCACGTGTATAAACTTTGGGTCTCGTTTTCTTTTTCAAGCCGAGTACACACGTAAGCCATTTTGAGTTCCGTTTGGTTTTTCTTGTTGGGCCGATCAACACCCATAAGCCTTGGGTCGGCTGTGTTTTGTTCGTTTGAGCCGAGAGTCCAACCCAAGCCCAAGGTCTCGTCCGGTTTGGATTTTTGTAAGCCGACCCATCAAAAGCCCACCCCCTTGATACCGATCGGTATATGCATGTATATATACAAACACAAAACATAAAACCGAAACCCTAGCTTCACATAAAAGTCTCGACACACACAAAACCTTCTTGCTTTTCTTTTGGGTTCCGATCGACTGCTCATTCTTGTGTCGTGTGTGTTTAATACGGACAAAATAAGGTATGACCATCTCTTCTATTTGTTTCATTTATGTTAACATGCAAACGTAAAGCCTTAAAACCGTGTGTCGATGTGTGTGTGAATCGGAATATAAGAATGAATCATGTCACGCGCTTAAACACTCGTAAAACATGCAAAACGTAATCATGAGGTCGTGAGGAGTGAGTCGAAACATATGATATAACCAAAACACATGAGTGAGCCGCGAGTCATGCGTTAGGGTTTTTGCGTAAACATGTAACCGTACCTCATGATTAAAACGTTACTACATATCTGAATCCGTGAAGTTTATTTACGTAAAACATGAAGCTATAACGAGCCATACGAATGGAATAAGGATTTTGTGTAGAGTTATGCCGTACCACATGTATATAGATTACACATTAAGGTTGCATTCGAAGTCAGAAAGATCTAGGTACATGTGTGTCGATTATGAATAATGAGTGGTAACATGTACGAGTTGCATGAAGTCATAAACTGATAGTATAGGTAGTTGGTTGTCGCGTGAGTTGTATGGTTAAGATATATGTGGGCTTAGTTTGATTTGAGAATGGTTAAGCGTATGTATGTGAGCGTATATATTGAAGCAAGAGAAACGGGTAAAGTTTTAGTTTTGTTAAACGATTTAAATAAGTCAAGGTGGTGTGAATTAATTGGAGTAAATGCATGCATGAACTGGCCATTTAAAGTCCGTAGCACGTCAAATATAAGGCTCATTAATGTAGTACTAAAACCTGGAAAACCCTAGGTCATGATTATGAGTCGATTAGGGTTAAGAGGATTGGTGTGTTGATTCGTTATTTCATGAGAAAATAGTAAGTTTGAGGTCATTAATAACGAATGATTAAGCGTATAACGAGCTAGTATTAAGTATGTTGTAAACATGCGTGAGTTATGATTTTATGCAAGGAGTCTAATATCATGAATTTAAGTATTGTATGCGTGGTCTCATTAAGTTTGTGTGCGAATAATGACATGTGAGTCTTGGTCAATCACGTAAGGTATAGAAGTTGGTATAAACTGTTTTGAAAGAGAGTCTTAAAATCCGTTCTTGACATTTGTAAACCCTATACTTTGAACGACGATCATATGAGCCCTCAAATAAGATGTTTGTCATATTAAACCCTTAAGTTACCATTTGTCATTTGCAACCCATAAGTTTGGTTAATTAATGATTAATACTCTAAAATATTGTAATTCCGTTTGTCACTAAGAATAAGAATATACTTACAACTCTAAGAATGTTAATGCGATGAATCCGTTATAACTTTAATGATTTCTAATAAGTATTAAATAAATCATAATCTGTGTAGATTCGTTGAAGGAGACGCGACGTTATATCTTTGTGTTCATTCATTCGTTTGCTTTTCCTTTCATCGGCTTTAAGGTACAGATATTCTGACATTTTCAGTAAAGGTTCCATATAACGTTTTCTTTTCGTTAGCTTTTATATTAGGATTTCCTAAGCCTTTGCTATGAACCCCATTTTGTTTGTTTGAGCTATTGCTTATCTGAACTTTGATTTTTGGATTATAAAACATCTGATTTTGAACTATATGATATAAAAACTTTGATTTTGAAAATATGATTAAATCTTTGATAAAGTATGATCTGTGTCAGTTTTGACATTCTGATTCGACCTAAGTTAGTTTGACACCCGATCCAAATATTAACTAGTCATGGGGGTTCCATGTCCGTGTCAGTGATGCACCTCTGACATGACTCTAGGGCAGTAGAGTGAAGTTCTGCCACGTCCCTTATCTGTTATCTAGTATGAGCTCAAGTTATATTATATGACCAATATATGTTTGTGGGGCGTATGGATGCATCCTAGATCTGATCTGTTATCCGATATGATTTGTCTAGTGAATGATGTCGTGTGCAATACGCGTCTTCACAACTTCTGGGAGCTAGCTACTCCAAATTATTTTCTAAGATTATTTCTGTATATGTATGATGTTTCTGATATAATATGTCTGGGCTCGTGGTAGTTAAATAAATCCTTATCTGTTACTTCTGTGTTAAGTAATTTGTTATGATTCGGTATTTTCGGGTGGTTATTTTATGTATTCTGATGTGATATGTTAGTGAATGTGCTCATGACGTATATGTTCAAGTGATTATTAGTTGCCATGCTAGGATATGATAATATGTTTAAATATGATTCGTATGTTGTCATCTGATGTTATGTTAGTTTATCGTTACGTGAATGCGTTGATCTGCGAGATGAATGGGCTAGTGTACATTTGAGTGTTTTGGAAGTTTAGTATGTATGATGGTTCAGTTATTTTATAAACTTTGCCTATCGGTTAGTTATCTGTCTGCATATGTGACCTGCCATGTTTAAACTCTGTTGATGTTAGGATTTGATCTGAGAACTGGTTTAGCTTATGATATCTGTTTTGATAATTGTTAATGGTTATGCTATGTTTTGTTTGGTCTATTTAATTATAGTTTGTCTACTATGTTTCTATTTGCTTGTGAGACTGCCATGATTTGAATGCTATTTCCGCTGCTACAATATTGAATCAAGTGTGTTAAATGTGGGTTGATTAATTTGTATGAATGCCATGATTATTTCTAGAGAGTGTTTCCGTTCGCCTTTAGATATTCCGTTTGGCTTATATGAGCTCTACTATCTGAATGCATTGAATGTCTGGTTATTTTGACGTGTTTGAGTACGTGCCATCAATGTGTTATGTGTTGTTCTTGATTGCTATTTGTTCTTCCGGATTTCGGTATATTTGTGTTTCTGCAGAATCCTTAATGATTCATTATTCTCGTTTCGCTATGATTTTGTTATTTGTTTATTTGTTCAATTCGTATCTATGTTTTGTTTAGTTTTTATTTTGCTATATCTGTTCACTGGGCTTTGTAAGCTCAGCCGCATTTTCTTTTCCTGCGGCAGGTATTTAAGCATTCAAGATGAGCTCTTGGGATAGCTGATCTGGGTTGAGAGTAGAGACAAGAGCAAGATTTGAAATAGGAATCTTAGATTTATTTTGAATATTAAGTTATTTATATTATCTTTTGTAAGTTTTGTAAAGGCTTCCGCTATTATATAGTATTTAAGGTTCTGATATGAAACCGTATTTGTGATATCTTTACCCTTGTCGGGTTGGGGTGTTACAGTATCATTGGCAAAAATAGCTGTGAGCTGTGAGCAGTAGCTGTGCAGCTCATCGCTCACAGCTTTTTTAAAAAACATTAAAAAATTGAGCATTCATAAAAAATAGGAAAGTTCACCGCGCATTTGCCAAACGACTACTAAAAATCAAAATGTTCATTGCTCACCGCTCATCGCTCTAAAAAGATTCACACCGCTCCGTGCCAAACATACCCTAAGTAACTTAATTCTAAGACTAACCACATTAATATGACATTTGTTTACATTTTATTAGTAGAGCAAATTTTAGGTATTTTTTCATATTTACCTCTAATAATTAAACGCTTTTTTTTTCTCTAGAAGTTTTTGTGCCTACATCATCTTCGTTCTTATCCAGATTCCCTATCAGAATTATAGTACGAAACAACTTTCATTAAATTTAATAAGTTGTTAGACACAATATCTAAATTGATGAAAGTTCAGTTGTGTATCTTACATGTTAAATGGCCTTTTCTTTCGTAAGTGGGCATGCATAATTAAATATTTAGAAAATCAGCATATATGATTTAAATAAAGATTTTTTGTGGCGTATAAACTTAAACCACAAGTGGGTGATGATAATGGTGATAATATCGGGGCTGAGAGAAGATGCAAAGATATGGAGAAATAAAGGAAAGCAATTTTGATTAAGTTATTAACAAAGGGTAAAATATGAATAACATAAAAGGTTGACTTGGTTTTCAAAGTTATTTACACAGGTACCAACCAGATTTTTAGATATAATTTTAAGCATGGTAAGCATAATTATCATTTTTCACCAAATTTGTTTTTCTTTTATTGCTCCTATATTATAATCATGGCTAATAACCTTTTAAAGCACTATATTTGTCAAGAATTACAGTTTTGCGTAGCGAACTAAAAAAATAACTCTTTTAGACATTAAAGTTGATATTTTTGTCTTTCTTTAAGTATTATGACCATATTATAACCATTTTACCATTCGAAAAATATTTCAAAAAAAAAAAAAAAAAATTCGAAAAAAAATTTCATAAATTTCAAAAAAAGTATTTCGAAAAAAAAATTCAAAAAAAAATTTTGGAAAAAAAATTTCGAAAAAAAATGTATTTCGAAAAAAATTTAGAAAAGATGAAATGGTCATAAAATGGTCATAATATTTAAAGAAAGACAAAAATGTCAACTTTAATGTCTAAAAGAGTTATTTTTTTAGTTCGCTACGCAGAACTGCTGAACTGCCATTCTTGACAAGTATAGTGCTTTAAAAGGTTATTAACCCTATAATCATCATCGTCTCCCACTTTTGGTTTAAGTTTATACGCCACAAAAATCTTCATTTAAATCACATATGTTGATTTTCTAAATATTTAATTATGCATGCCCACTTACGAAGAAAAAGGCCTTTTAATTTTCTAGATACACAATTTACCGAAAAAATTTTCTATCACTTTAAATTTTGGGGCAATAACTTGTTAGAACTAATGAATGTTGTGTTATTTTATAATTCCGATAAGGAATCTGTATAAGAACGAAGACGATGTATTCACAAAAACTTTAAAAAAAAGTAGCAGTTAATTATTAGGGGTAAATCTGAAAAAGAATATCTAAAATTTGTTCTACTAATAAAATGTGGACAAGTGTCAGGTTAATGTGGTCAGGCTTATAATTAGGCTTACTTAGTAGGCATAATATCAAAATTCTATATCAAGCAAAAGTATAAAAGCGATCATGGGTCGTTTGGCGGATTTAAAGCTGGTTATTGGTTATTGGGTATTGGTCGTCAAACCTGGCTGACCCAAAATACTTTTGTCAAAAATCAATTTATTGAATTCTAATAACGATTGTTACAAATTTGAGTATAAAAATTATATAATTTTCTAACTTGTATATTACCCTTTTTTTCATGGTTATGAACTATTTTTATATTAAATTTTCTACCAATCCGTAATTGTATACATAATTTGTTTCTTTGTATAAATATACTTCAACAACATTGTTATCATATACATTGTGGAAACGTAGAGGGGGGTGAATACATTACCGTTTAAAAACTTTAGATCTTTAGTATCAAATCGCTTATGAAGCTTGTTATAATATGAAAGTTTCAATTATTGTTTGTGACTAATGTAAAGCATAGTAAACCATGTTGTCACACAAGCATTAACATCAAACCACATCACAAGCAATAGTATAGTGCAACTATAAAATTAAAGAGATAAAGAAAGGAAAGTGCAAACCGAATACGATGATTTATAGTGGTTCGGTCACGGATCTCCTTTCTGCCCTACTCCACTCCCCGAGTACCCAACTCGAGAGTTACTTCACTAAATCAACAAGCTCCCTTCTCGGCGGAGAAAGCCTTACAATCGTCGCTTACACTTTTTCCGGTACAAAGCTAAATACCGGGTTCTAGTTCGAGGTAGAACCAACCTAACGTCGCCTATACAATATTTCCGACACTAAGCTAGATGTCGAGTTCTTTTATAAGGGTACAACCACTCCCAATATGTTTTATGGCCCAACATAACAAACCTTGTGTTTTATGGCACAAACACATAAACCATCTAATCTAGTTTGGTGAAAGTGTTGTGATGATGCAATTATGTTCTACACTAATGATCCATGACACAAATGTCTAATAGATATGAATAACTACTTCTAAATGATCTTCCATTGATAGGAAGCCTTCAAGATGAAGATCACAAGTTTCCTAAACTTGTTGTGATAGATCTTCAGCTTGTGGTGAGTGGGGATGGCTAGATCTCCAAGCTTTCCTTGGTTGATCAATGTAGAGTATGCTTACAACAAAGATGAATATTAGAAGCATTATGATCATGATCATTAGGGTGTTTAATGTATGTTACTACATTGTTAATGATAGATCTAAATGTATGCAAGAAGGTGGAGAAGATGTGTTTTCAAGTGGTGAAGAAATGGGAAAACAATGGGCTTCTATTTATAGCCAAAAGTGGTCAGGAGCGTCCACGGACCAAGGAGCCCTTTAAAGGGTTCCGCCCTTTATACAAAAGGGTTCCGTGGGTGCCTGACAGAAAGTCTAAAAAATCTTTCTTCAAATCTTTCCAAGATATTATCAAATCTTACTAAGATCACATTTGATATATTGAGTATCAATCTAACCAAAATATTCAAGTGATCTTCCAAGGATTTCAAAGATGATGCATGACATGATGTAACATATATTTCCATTTTTAGATTAAAAGGTTTATCAAGGTAAACTTGTAAAATGTATTATGTAACTAGTTAATAAAATGTCTAGTTACCTTTTGAAATACTTGTGAATGCAAAATGTAAAATGAGGTTCGAAATAGAATGGTTAATCTATTAAAATACTTAGTGACTCTAAATGTATTTTAAACATTCTAAATGATTTGTTAATGGGTTTGATCATAATGCCACATAACAAACATGTACGAACCTGTGTTGTAACATATGAGGACTTGAGTCATCGAGAGGTGTTGAATGTATGTTGAGACAAAGTGTGATTACAAGTAACTTGTACATTTTACGTTATGTATTACAAGTTACATGTTTGTCATCAATCAAAACAAACGAGACTGTATAGATTAAATATCGTAATATTTGCACTAACAATCTCCCCCTTTTTGATGATGACAAATATATGCAAACGTAATATAAAGTAAAATGTAAAAGGTTACTTTTATCCTTACTACCTTTACATTACCTTCTCCGTTTACACTCTTCTCCCCATTTTGTCGAAACAAAAAGGGCGTGTCCTTGGAGTTTAACTTTATTTCTCCCCAAAAAGGCGAGCTTGCATCATCCCTAGTGAAGTTAAATCGTCCACTTCAATCCGTCCCTTGTTTGGTAGCAGATCCATGGATCAAATAAAGAGGCTTAACCTACATCAAGGTTAGTTTTATGCAACAAAAATTATGAGAGATATATGAAAAAGAAAAATGCATAGCAATGTTATCATATTTTCTCCACTTTTTATCGAAGCACAAATGCTTGTTGAAAAGTGAGAATGATGCTAAATGCGTGCATGCTCCCCCTTGACGGTTGCTCCCCCTTGTTTGAGGCGTCAGGGTATGATTAAAAACCTACAAAACAAATATTAGTGCAAAACTATATTCGTCATTGGACGAGTAAGTGATATACAACATAGTGTGTATAAGATGCATTCAGTAAATTCTTGACGAAAACTCCCCTTGCTCTAGTAGGTCAAGATGAACCTTCAAAATAAATATTAGTATAATAGAAGCTTTCATAAGCACACTCTCTCAAGTCTCAACTTCTCTCTCGCTCTCCTCCAAATCACATCCAAACCAACCACTTCACTCCACAATCACCATCACAACTCAAATCAAATCACCAAAACAGAAACCATCTTTATAAAAATGTAAATCTTTATACCCAAAATAACTAAAACCCACTTCAAAAAACCAATCTTTATTCCATAAATCCCCCAAAAAGTTAATCTTTTTCCTAAAATAAGCAAAACCCATATCAAAAAACCATCCCATTTTTAGAAAGTACACTCTCCTTTCCTCTCTCTTTCTTTTCTCCTTTCTCTTCACCATCCCGTTTTTACTCATCAGCATCTTCTACATCAAGTATCATTACAATTAAACCATACCATCATCTTCCCCATCTCAGCCCGATCTCAACAGTACCAGGCGATTAGTCGCCGGACCACCGACGCGCCGCCACGCGCCAGCGACGACGTCACTAGAATTTATATTTCCGGCGATATAGTGTTTTAAGCGCGCCGACGTTTGCCGTTTCTGTTTTCCGAGCACTTACTGCCAAGGAGCTGCCTTTACCCAGATTTTTCGGCCAAGTTCCGGCTCACTTTGTGTTTTCTGTTGTTGTTTTTCTTTGCAGGTTGTTTGAGTTTATTTGGACTGATCCGCCACAGATTGTTGGAAGGTTTTTCGTTGGAATCCGCTACCTGCCACCGCCGGCCGCCATCGCTGCTGCCCGGATTTCTTTCCCGGCAGCAGTAGAGTGTTTGCTCCCTTATCCTCCTTTATCTTCTTTAGTCTTTTATTTTTTTCGCTGCCTTGTTTGGTGCCGAGGCTGAGTTTTTTTTGCCGATGGTTGTTTTTTTGGTTGGTTTTTGTTGACTTTTTGCTGCCGTTTTTGGGTCTGCTTCTTTGTCCATTTTGTTTGTTGGATTTTTTTCTTTGCTTTTGGGTAGGTTTGTCTTTGTGGCCTTGTTGTTGGTTGGGGTAGGATAGACGCTTTGGTTAGCGATGGTCTACTGAGGTCATGTCTTGCCGGGTTGGGTGGTGCAGGAGGGGTAGCTGGGGTAGGCGGTGTAGATGGGGTAGGTGAGGTAGGCGGGGTAGGCGAGGGTAGGGGAGTAGGTGGGGTGAGCGGGGTAGGCGTTTTAGAGGGTCGGGAGGGCTCAGGGAGGGTAGGGGTTTTGCTAGAGTAGTGCCTCCTCGTAAGATTAGGGTGGGTAGTTGGAATGTGGGGTCCTTGACAGGAAAGTTCTTTGAACTGGCGGATGTGTTGGGGAGACATAAGGTCGACATTGCGTGCTTCCAGGAGACTAAGTGGAAGGGCTCCAGCTCGAGAGAGGGTAACGGTTTCAAGCTTTGGTACTCAGGATCTAAGACGGCGAAAAACGGAGTGGGAGTTATTTTGGCGGCGAAAAATGTAGTTCAAGTGATCCGGAGGAGCGATAGGATCATGGCGATTACGTTGGTCATTGATGGGGAGACCGTTAACGTAATTAGCGCTTATGCACCTCAGGTGGGCCGGAGTGAAGTAGAGAAAAAGACCTTCTGGGACTCCCTCGACGAGCTTGTTAGGGAGTGCCCCTCGGACCAACCGGTGTTTATAGGTGGTGACTTGAATGGCCACATAGGAGCGGCTTCAGATGGGTACGCCGAGGTCCATGGTGGTTTTGGCTTTGGAGTTAGGAATGGTGAAGGTCGATCTATTTTAGAGTTTGCTTTGGCACACGACTTGGTAGTAGAAACTCTTTCTTCAAGAAGAGAGATGTGCACTTGATCACCTTCCAGAGTGGGGGCCACAACACCCAGATTGACTATCTGATGGTGCGAAGAGGCGACTTAGAGCATGTAGGGACTGCAGGGTTTTCCCAGGCGAGAAATGCTCATCCCAACACAAACTGGTAGCTTTGGACTCACTTTTCGTGAGGCAACAACCGAGGAGAGTAGCTACCAGGTCGGCGAGGATTCTTTGGAAGAATTTAAACGGGGGGACGGCAGAGTCTGTTAGAATGAAAGTCTTTGAGGGACTTTCTACTCGGTCGGAGGACTTGACTGCTACTGATGCAGACCAATTGTGGACCGTTCTAGCCGAAATCATTAAAGAAGCGGCAAAAGAGTCCCTAGGCGTGACTAGCGGGACAGCTAGGTCCCAGCCGCCAAACAGAGAATCTTGGTGGTTTAGTGAGGAAGTGCAATCCAAGGTCGTTGGGAAACAATCAAGGTTCAGAGAACTTCTTCGGTGTAGAGAGGATCACCAAGTAGACATTACTGCAGCAAAGGAGAGGTATAAAGTAGCTAAAGGAGAAGCGAAAAAGGCAGTGGCTCAGGCGAAGGAAAAGGCGTACGAAGATTTGTACAAGAAATTGGACTCCAAGGAGGGGGCAAACGATATATTCAGGATTTCTAAAGCCTGAGAGAGAAGGAGGAGGGATTTAGGAAACGTCAAATATATCAAAGACGTAAGCGGAAGGACCATTGTGCATGAACACAATATTACGAAAAGAAGGGGAGAGTATTTCTCCTTACTTTTCAACGGAGGAAGCACTGAAGGAAGTGGGGATGTAAGGAGCAATACCCAAAGACCTGAATGCTACTATTCTAGGATTAGTCAACCAGAAGTTAAGGTTGCACTATAGAAGATGGGAACTAACAAAGCGGTAGGGCCGGACCAAATCCCCATAGAGGCTTGGAGGTGCCTGGGGAAAGAAGGGGTAGAATGGCTGACCTGCCTCTTCAACAAGATCTTCTCTGGTGCGAAGATGCCGGAAGAATGGTGACTGAGTGAGGTAATCCCCATCTACAAGAACAAGGGGGATGTGCAAGTGTGTAGCAATTATAGGGGCATCAAGCTTCTTAGCCACACCATGAAGCTTTAGGAGAGAGTTATTGAGAGGAGGCTGAGAAGGGAGACGAGGGTGTCTGAGAACCAATTTGGTTTTATGCCAGGAAGGTCTTCGATTGAGGCTATCCACCTTCTCAGAAGTCTCATGGAGAAGTATAGAGAGAGACAAAAGGACCTGCATATGGCGTTCCTTGATCTTGAAAAGGCGTATGATAGTGTCCCTCGAGAGTTGATTTGGAGAACTCTTATTGACAAGGGAACACCAAGGAGATACGTGAGTGTCATTAAGGATATGTATGAAAGGGTTAAGACCCGTGTAAGGTCCACCGTAGGGATCTCAGAGTTTTTCCCTGTGAAAGTTGGGCTACACCAGGGATCTGCTTTAAGCCCCTACCTTTTTGCCTTAATTCTAGATGAATTATCTCAAGGGATACAAGATGTCATCCCGTGGAGCATGATATTTGCTGACGACATTGTGCTGGTGGCAGAATCGGCGGAAGGGTTAAACAGCAGGCTCGAGCGCTGGAGGGAGGCCCTTGAAGCCAACGGGCTTCGGGTGAGCGGAGAGAAGACCGAATACCTGAGATGTAAGTTTGGGAGGAGTGAGTCAGACCACCACGAGGATATTCGTATCGGAGACCAGACCCTACCACCCAAAGAGACCTTTAGATATTTGGGATCGATGATTCACAAATAAGGGAGGATTGATGAGGACGTAACCCACCGGATCAGAGCTGGTTGGGCGAAATGGAGGGCGGCGTCGGGTGTCCTTTGCGACAGGAACGTCCCCTTAAAGTTAAAGGGGAAATTTTATAGGGTGGCAATTAGACCGGCTATGTTATATGGGGCCGAGTGTTGGCCCATCTCCAAAGCCCTTGCTAACAGGGTAGAGGTGGCTGAACTGAGGATGCTAAGATGGACTTGTGGTAAAACCTTACTTGACATGATCCCGAACGGAGTTTTCAGAGCAAAACTCGAAGTCGGAAATATTATTGCGAAGATGAGAGAAGGAAGGTTGAGGTGGTTCGGTCATGTTAGGAGGAGGCCTCAAACAGCACCGGTTAGAAGGGTCGAGATGCTGGTTGTAGATGGCGTGAGAAGAAGGGGCAGACCCAAACTCAGGTGGGAGGATAGACTTAAGCTTGACATGGTGGAGCTTCACTTGTCGAAGGACATGACCTCAGATAGGAAAGGGTGGAGAGATAGGATTAGGATCTGCGGTTAGCCTTGGCTTGGGTCTTTGTGGGTTTAGATAGGTTGGGTGGGATAGTCTTTAGGCATCTCGTTGTTTTTGGTGCATCCCTTTCTTGCTTTGCCGTAGTTTTAGGCCTCGTGCGCTGCTTCGTATTGCTCTGTGTTTATTTAGGCTTGCTTGCTTTCATTGCCCTGCTTTGCTTTTGGTGCTCTGTTTTTCTGCTCTGCCTTAGCTTTAGGACTGTGCGTTTTCTTTTGCCTTGCTTTGTTGCTCCAGTAGGTCTTACTGCTTTTCTTAGTGCTTGTCTTTTGGTGCCTTGCATTGTTTTGCTTGCTTTCCTTCCTGCTTGTGCCTGTCATCTTATGCTTTCTGCTTTCTTTTCTTTTTTTCTCACCCACACACTTTGCACTTGCCGGAGGTCTCGTTGGAAGCAGTCTCTCTACTTCCGGGTTTATCCTGGGGCAGGGGTAGGATCTGTCTACATTTTACCTCCCCCATACCCCGCCTCGGTGGGATTGGGTATGTTGTTGTTGTTGTTGTTGTATAATAGAAGCTTTGTCTTTTAGACGAATATGTCATATACAACCAAGTGTATAGACGATGCAATATGAGTACTTAAAGGATATTCCTCCTTGTTCTAGGGTGTCAAGAAGCACCTAAAATAAGAAAAATAATTGATGCAAACTTCATCCTTAGATGAGTAAGTTATATACAATCGAGTGTATATGATGATGAACCTACAATGAAAAATATTAGGGCAATATATTTCATCTTTTTCACGAAGAAAAATAAGATGTATATATGTGATAAATGATATAATCAAAGATCTCATGAAGTGATCCTAATTACAATCATAAGAAAAGTGAGAATATAATATGATAAAAGCCTACAAAATAGTTCCTAGAAAGAAGATATGAAGTCGTCCACCGGGTGTGCCACTAGTGGTGCTAGTGTTGGTGTCATTTTACTAGTAGGATTCATGTGGTGATGGTAGATGACTTGAGATTTACAAAAGTAAGTTTTCGCTAATCCATGGTGGTGATGATTAGTGAAAGTGGTGATGGAAGGTGGTGGTGATTAGGTAGGAAGCTATTAAGGAGTTAGAAACTCGTATGTATAGCAAATATAAAAATATGGACTCATGCAATCCTTTCGTCATGTCAAGTGACCAAAGCTAAGAGAAAAAAATATGAATGGACATTGCATTTCAATGATGCATAAGGGTTATGATTTGAATGATTATTGACGCTAACAATCTATTGTTTTGAGCAAGTTCTCATATGCTTCAACCAAAGAGTAAACAATAATGCGTTCTATCTAAGAATATTATAATGAAGATACCAAAAAATATAAAAGTGATAACATGAAGATAAATGCGTTCATTGATTGACACAAATTATAAAAATGACCTATTCTAGGTGACAATGGGAAAGGTAGTATTAGCATGGTTTTGACCGACATGGATGATTATCAAATTGAAAGAAAGTGAAGACAATATGGAAAATACTAATAATAATAATGATTACCTATATGCGGATGAGAGTGATATCATATGAGTGAGAGTTGGATAGACCAACGTGTTGGGAATGGCTGTTTTGATTAATATATCATTTGCACTGACAAGGACATGCATGATAAGCGAAGAAAAGGATAAGATCCTATGATGGTGTTCTAGATATTGAAGTTGTAAGGTGCTAGTTTAAGGAAAATCCTATATGACGTTTTGTAAAAACACATGATGCGTTTTTGACTTGATGAGGTATTGGTGCAAACTTGTGATAAAAAGTTAAAAAGGTTTAACTAGTTGTGGTTTTGTGAACCGGTTTTAGCTAAGTGGTGTTTACCTATGTGTTGGTATCTTAGAGTCTAAGAGACATAAATTTTGACAAAAGACAATTATGTGAATGGATTTGTCTCCCCCTTAATTGGTGGACATCCAATATAATGTGTACTGTATCAAATAACGAATGACAACAAAGTGTTTAGGAGGTTATTCGGGTTAACGAAAGAGATGAGCTTAGTGATGTTTTTCTGGATGATGGTTAGCATACAATGAACTTCATCCTTAAAGTCACGTACCTCTTCTCGATTAATATGAGATGATCGTATGATGAGGCATGTGGTTTCCTAATAGGAAGTGAAGAGGATTAGAGTATTGTTATAACTAAATAATGATGGAGGTGATTTTTGGAAAACGAAAGCAAAAATGAGATTTGGAAAGAGGTCGGTTGAAAGACAAAAATGCAAAGTCAACCCTCTAGAACTTAATTCTATATGTTTTTAAACTATATGCAAGTGTAGGGGTCCCATAAAGCATAGTACTAATCTACGTAGCAATAAAGAGGATTATGCAAAGTGAGCATATAAAAGTTAAAACCAAGTGAGATAACAAATAATTTGTTATCAACTTACAAAACAAATTTGTTAGTGACAAAAGATGTTAACATGATAGAAATCAAATGATAACATATTATATAAGCAAAAACAACACATTGCACTTAGTAGACAAGAAATCACCACACAAGATAGCATCAAAACAATCATATTATGCAAGAATACGACTTTATTCAAGACATTTCATTATGAGATTGTTTTGTCGTAAGACTTAGACACATAAGCATACTTGGATATACAATAATCTATGTGATTAATTTGTAAGATAAAAAGGCTTCTAAAATTTTGTCATACCAAAAGCACTTTGATAGATTATATGTGCACACGTAGCAAACAAATAGTGTGACAAGAAGCAAAAGAAACAAGATGAAATATTCATGCAAGCCATGTTTAAGACATAACAATTTGGAGCATGTATCATTTAGATCGTACTACAAATAGATATAATGAATGCCAACTAATAGTGTTCAAACACAAATATATCATATCAAAATTATCACATATCAAAATGGCATATTATGAGTTCATAAGTAACATGTTAATCATGCTAAAAATAATTCAAAAGTAAGTGTCATGCAAATAAAGTTTAGGATTAAACGTTTGGTAGCATGAAACAAGAATACAAGTATTATAAAGATAAAATCGTACTAAGGTTTACACATTTGACTAGTTATCAAACACTAAGATAATGTCAAATCAACTTATCGTATCAAACAAGAATATGTAATCAACACATGTAAGTGCAATGCAAGTGGTTTTAAAAGAAAAGTAATATATACTACTTGTTTGATTAGTATTCCTAAGGCGAGGCAAAATATCAATGTTTTAACACTTACTTTAGGCAAGTATAGGAAAACAGATTTTTCAAGTTAGAGAATGAATATGAGACTATTACTAGCGGCGCTCAATTAAGGCTAAACACGACCCTTTTTACGGGTGATTCCACATACCCAACTTCACTCCAGGAAGCAATTCAACCGTTAGGTCAAATTGAGTTTCTAGTGCAATAGGTTCTCCAGTAGTCATTCTCATGTTAGAAAGATGGGAACTCCTACTTTTGCCTATTAAAGTGCATAAAAGATGATAGTTTACCAATACTTGGCTTAATGTGACACAACTAATATGCAATATAAATAAGGTGATGAATATGTCATGTTAATCACATGAATTTTATCAATGGTGTGTTGATAAACAATATGTTTTAATCTTGTGTTTAGAATCTAAAATTACATAGCTAATTTGTATGATCTAATGGATGACATCTTTTGCGTTGAGTTAAAATGTATACTTTAAATGTGATTTGATTATCTAAGACTAGGGAATGGAATATGTCAAATTAAGAACGTTCTCAAGAAAGCTCCTTTTTTATTTAACAAGAATCTAAATAAGGTTACCAACTTCAATAGATCATGTGTATGTTCTAGAGATGTGTAGTTTTAACCTTGGATGTGCACAAGGTTTAAGCAAGGTTAGGTTATGATGTATGCTTGGAAGGAAATGGATAAAAATAGTATCTTTCAAGAGATTATCGCATGGGATAAAGTTATCATGCTTATGAAAATAAGTATGACAAGATGAATTGGATATGCTAGTTCATAGAACTTGCGGATGTTCGTTTCAAGATTATTTAGTTAATGAGGTGTAATGAAATCTCTTGTAACAAAACCATTTATGTCACAAGGAGAGAATGATGCATAGGATATACGATATCCTTTTAACAAGATGAATACTTAACACATGATTTCTTAGACATAATGTTTTTCAAAACATCATGTTTTCCTAAATGAAGATATGAAGCCAAAGTGTTTGAATCGGATAGTCCCATCTAAATATACTTGGTCTCAAGATTATGTTCACTAGATGATGACAAGATGAATTCACTCGAGTTTCTTATGTATACTCCTCAAGAGTCATTGTTGCTTGGGGTGTATGATGTTGGCTTTGAGATTGCATTTTAACATATGTTGTTAAAATGTTGATTTGAGGTTTAACGAAATTTATGCAGAAGTTTAACGGCAAAGTATTACTAAAACTTTTTTAATTTGTGAAGGTAGTACTACTTATACCTAGTGGAAATTGACAACAATTACCAAGAGCACCATGCTTATTTGATAGTTGAGGTTCTAGCCGTAATGAATTATCTAAGTCCTTATATGTGGGAAAGGATGGCTGAGTTTATTCAAACGTGCATTTGATTCAGTACAAGTGTCGGACACAAGGGCTTTTTGAGCAATACACTCAACGAATTCAAATGATGGTAAGGATGGTGGATTGGTTGATCTAGATGGTAGGTCTTCTAGTGTGTCTAAATAAGGATGTAGTGATGTAGGGGTTTGTTGTGCTATGGGAGTACTTAGGTTGATTATTTGTCCATAGATATTGAACACAAAAAGTACAGATACTAATTCTTATGGTTCATTGGTTGCTACAACTTAGTGGGTGAAGTGCTTGAAGTGTTGGTTATGTCTATAAAGCTTAGGGGCTGAGGTATAGGTTCACCTTGAAAGGGCACGTTTGATTTAAAGGATGCTCTTGGAAGTTCATGAGCAATACACTTAATGGTGCCAAAAGATGGAAGAGGGATAGTAGGTGTCAAAGAGGGATAAGTGGCACAGTGGGTTGTTTGATCTGGATAAGTGTTTCAACATGTGTTGTTAAAATACTTGGGTGTTGATTTTTCGGATATGATTTTTAATGACTACAATCGTAAGTCGCATATACTTGAATATTTCGGATGAAATACTTAAGTTGTCAATCCTAATTTGTTGAGATTATAAAGCTTAGATTGAACTCAAGGATAACAAGACTTGATAGTATGTCTTTAACATACGTGTGAGTTATGACTCTATGTAAATACTTATCATCTTGAAGGATGACACATTATTTTCATGTAACCAAGTGAGGTAATACATGTAGATACAAAACAATATCTATAGTCATATGATAGACTTGTGTATGATATCTTTGCAAATAATGAGTCCATATTTGTTAGTCTCGATAAGTCATCTAAGTCATCCGCAAACGGGTGAGGAGATGTTGGTGGTGTTTGCACAAAGTACAAGTTTTGGAGACTTTGGTAGTGACGGTGTTTTGGATGGTTGTGAAGTAGTCATAATGGTGGGTGATTTTGTTGGTGGAGTTGGAGTACTTAAGTTTAGAAAGTTCACATCTTGAAAGCGTGATGAGATGTTGAGAGGTAATGAGTCTGAGGATGAAGAATTCAAGTTAATGAAGCAACAAGATCGAATGCTAATCCTAGTGGTTTTTCTTAAGTGAATTATTTGAGGTTGAGGATTTAGTCATTTTGACTTTGCTTTAAGAAATGCTAAGCTTAAGGAAAAGTAACAGTGAAGGTGTGAAAATATCCATCTTGAATGTGTCGATTTATGGAACTAAGGATTTATGGATTTGATGTTAATCCATACAAAGATGGTAGTTTCTAATGAGATGGAAGTGTCTAAGATCATGTCAAACATCCTAAGTTAATCCATTGAGGATGTGTTGAGTGAGGTATGAAAGATATGCATTAACCACTATCCTAGAAACGAAATTTGGTAAATTAGATTGCGGGATTTAGTAAAATTCAACAACTTACCTGTAGGATTCACGACACCATTTCTTTACACATACGGAACCTTTAAATCGGTGCCGCCTGGTCCGCCTTTACAGGTATGGCGGTACCAAAATCCATAACGGACGGAACCAAATTAATGGTACCGTCTGGTCCGTGGAGACCAGAAATCTTAACAGACCCATTTTTTAGGTGTTGGGGACTTTTCCGAAACCTGAAACTTTGCTTAAAACATGTGACATTAGTTATTTCTAGTTAAGAAAATTCGATATCACATATACAAACATAGTGGAGCATAGACTTTGACCAAGGGCTAACGATTTTCACATGAAGGTGAAAATGGGTAAAATTTGATAACACACTTGTGCTATCCCCCTGCATAAACCGGTTAGCATACAACATTGTTTTAAATCATATTATCATCCTACAAAGAAAAAACAAATAAATTACATCATATAACATTGTTTTTGTCCTTATACCAAAAACTCTCTAAAAACCTCCATTTTTCAAAGTACTTGACTAATTTACTTAATACTCTTTGCTAAGTGAGTTATGACATTTCATAAGTTATGTGAGATGTTAGTATAACCTATGCAGAAGAAGTGATCTAAGTCTATAAGTGATGGTAAAACAATTTTCCAACTTAGCGCACAAAATCTAGCAAATATCCTATTGTGGGTAAAGGGGAGTAATCCTACACCTTGGTAAATATATTAACCAAAAGAAACGTTTAAGTACAAAGGATATGAGTGAAATCCCATATCTCAGCCCGTTACATAGGCATAAAGCTTACATAACAAGATACTACCTATTTTCTAAATCAGAAAACAAACCACTACTCAAATGATAACATAGGACATAACGAAAGAAAATTACTTCCTAGGTCCTTGAAGCTTGGTGCCATACATGACATTAAAAGCATCCAAATTCCCAGGAAGATCAGAAACCTGCTTCGCATAGTCATCGTAGTCATAGTCATCATACTCATCTTCAAACTCTTGGCCACCACCGAATAGATTAACAGATTCATCAAATGGGTCAGCAATCACCTCATCTTCTGAATCAGACACCACGATGTCTCCCACTTTAGAAAAAGGGTTAACTCTCTTAGTGGAAGAGGCGGGCGGAATACAATAATTAGGAGCCCCACCTGACTCCATCTCCTTCAAATCACTCACAAGGGGTTCTTGTGATGCAGGACCTGTCTTAGTAGACTTAACTTCATTAACTTCCATTGTACGACCAGAATCCACATCCTTTTTGGTGTCATTTGAGGTACTACTAGAAGCATCCGTATCTTCCATATTAAGAGCATCAAACTTATTAGATGTAGGGATCATTGTTCCACTCGAACTAGCCACATTAGAAACATTCTTCTTAGTGACTTCCACTGTCTTAGGTTCAGGAGGAGTCTTTTTGGGTTGATATTGAAACTGCTTACCCACAACAGGTTTAGTAAACCCTCCTTGACCCGGAATAGTAGAACCACCTTGCTTTCCCTTCTTCTTGTGATTGACCTTCTTAAAACCATCATTAACACGCTTAGTAGGTTGAGTAGGAGGTTCAACAACTTTAGGACATTCAATAAGAGTATGACCAAAAATCATACATTTATCACAATGGGGAGGTTTCCACTCGTATTCAACCCGTATCTTCTCAATAGTCGAACCCGGCCCATCAAGTAACGATATCTCAACTGTAAGGCTGTCCCTAAGCACCTCATCTGACTTTACTTCAATCATGCATCGAGCAAAACTACTACGGCCCCACGAGTCCTTGCACATTTGGCTAGTAAAAGCATCTAACCTTTTGGGCTTACCTATCACTGTGACAAGGAGACTAAGGCCATCATCAGAAAACATAGCAAGAGGAACATCATGAAATTTAACCCACACCGGGATATTGGTCAAATCCTCTTTATGTAAATTGGTGTTCAATGTCCATGGTTTCAGAATAATAGATACATTTCTAATCAACCAAGGACCGTTTTCAAGAACTTCATCAACACCTTTCTTCGAATTGAACTTAAAGAAGAAGAACCCCTTTGCATTCATCATTACCTTTTGTATACCAAACTTAGCCCACGCATTGCGTACAAAGTAATCAACAACAGGAAAAGCAAGGCGTTGACCAAGGAAATACCCATACAAAGTATTCTCAAATATAGTGTTCACCTTTTCAACCACTTTCATCAGGACAGAAAGATCCACACCATTAGCTTTTCCACTACACTCCAACCTACGAAATTTTGACGTGTGGTTCTTTGGTTCAGTAGAAGTAACACCAGCATACGATGAAGAGGGTTGTTTCAAAGCACTAACCTTCTCAATTCCAACAGCCCCATGTGCATTCGTATCAATCATATCATTAGCATTATTATGGCCATTAACATTAGAAGCCATAGGATCACTCGTATCATGAGGAGGTTTCGAATAATAACCAATAGCATTAAGCATCTCCTCTAGCTCCTTCTGTGACTGCGGTACCTTAAGATGCTCAATTGGATTAGCCCCGGTAGAAGTAGTAGCATCCACAGTCACGACAGGTTTCAATGGTTGCCCATCTTCACCCACAAGAACAAGTTTTCCCTCAAATATTTGTTTTTCAATAGCACGAATTTTCAGTAAAGTATCATGACCCTCAGGCGTGTCATGACTAGGGGTGTCATGACTAGGGCTTGAACCAAGTGAAACCGGCTCCACTTGTTCATCAGAACGAGAATCAGAAGCACTACCAGTAGGATCAGATTCATTAGCATCTTTAACCACTGTACGTGGCTGAGTATTGGTCTCCTCTCCCATCTTCGACATCAAAACCTAAAACCCTAAAAACAGTAGATCGTACCCAAGAACAAGAAGAAAAAACGTCCAGACTTCAAACAAAACAAATTAAACCCTAGTTTAAAACTAGGGTTCATAAGCCATAAGCGTGCAATAAGTATTACATGATCTTGATCGGTACAGTGATTGTAACTATGATAGGAATATAATACAACCAAACCGACAGTAAGCAAACCCAACACCAGCGATTTTGGAAAACCCTAGAAGACTTTCAATCGATCCTAAAACTGACCAGGCACACGTAAGAATTAAGATAGGTTAATCAAAGGAGATAAACTAAATTAATTCAGAATAGTGATGGAGAATTAAGAGGAATCGATTAGAAGAATGGAAAAACGATTTAGGGATAAAGAGTCTCCCAAATCGCCAGAGGGGAAAGTTTTGAATACAAATATCCTATTGTGCATAAACAAGAAATCATCAAGCAAGCGAATAAATAAAATGGCAAGATTGATACTTATATTATGCAAACAAACAAGTGAAAACAATAATTTGAAAATAAGCAAGCAACATATATGCAAACAACATAAACAAGTGGTCATTAAGCATAGTATGACAAGAAAAACAGTTTTCGTCATTTAGCGTTTAAATATGACGATGTATACCAAGCTTGATTAGTTTCCTTTAAATATATTACCAAATTAATTAGTTTCAAAAGAAGTTGTATCAAAGTTCTAAGAATACCAACTTAAATTGTTTGATTAAAAAATTTGAGTTTTTATGTTAAAGCGAAACTTAATATTTTAGAATACTGTAGTATTTGGTCTATTTTACTTATTTAAAATTAGTCTCAGGCCATGAAAGTATTTTTAAGTGAAAGGAGACTCAATTCCCTTTAAAATGATAAGTGGCTCGACTCGTACGGACTTACGGTTAATTAGTTATGATTTTTTGAAGTTGCCAAAAAAACTGCATACTATACACACGGATTCCACGGAACCAAATAAAGGGATCCGCCCTTTATAAGATTTGGTGTCGTGGTCCTCTGAGACAGATTCACCAAAACTAGTATTTGACATAGAGAAAACGTGTGTGACTTACTAGATTTCATAGTAAACATATAATACACATATTTAACAACATATCTACTTATGTAACTTATCTTAAACATTTACGGAGGTGATTTTTCAACTAAATTTAAAGTTATCCCAAACACTCCTTTAAAATCATATTTCTTCGTAAATTTTCTATAAGCACACAATACAATACTTACTAGTTCTTTCAACAAACTTTTATTTTATTTTTCAAGAAAATCTTCAAGCTTGTATACAAAGTTACATTTAACAACAAAATTTCTAAGTATAACAAGCAAAGCATTTTTCATATTATTTTTCGCTTTAATGGTAATTTGATACATGGATCGTATTCTATTTTAAAAACCATTTGTTTTGAAAATACGAGCTACGTGGCTCTGATACCAATTGTGGAAACGTAAAGGGGGGGGGGGTGAATACGTTACCGTTTAAAAACTTTAGATCTTTAGTATCAAATCGCTTATGAAGCTTGTTATAATATGAAAGTTCCAATTATTGTTTGTGACTAATGTAAAGCATAGTAAACCATGTTGTCACACAAGCATTAACATCAAACCACATCACAAGCAATAGTATAGTGCAACTATAAAAGTAAAGAGATAAAGAAAGGAAAGTGCAAACCAAACACGATGATTTATAGTGGTTCGGTCACGGATCTCCTTTCCGCCCTACTCCACTTCCCGAGTAACCAACTCGAGAGTTACTTCACTAAATCAACAAGCTCCCTTCTCGGCGGAGAAATCCTTACAATCGTCGCTTACACTTTTTCCGGTACAAAGCTAAATACCGGGTTCTAGTTCGAGGTAGAACCAACCTAACGTCACCTATACAATATTTCTGACACTAAGCTAGATGTCGAGTTCTTTTACAAGGGTACAACCACTCCCAATATGTTTTATGGCCCAACATAACAAACCTTGTGTTTTATGGCACAAACACATAAACCATCTAATCTAGTTTGGTGAAAGTGTTGTGATGATGCAATGATGTTCTACACTAATGATCCATGACAAAAATGTCTAATAGATATGAATAACTTCTTCTAAATGATCTTCCATTGATAGGAAGCCTTCATGATGAAGATCACAAGTTCTCTAAACTTGTTGTGATAGATCTTCAGCTTGTGGTGAGTGGGGATGGCTAGATCTCCAAGCTTTCCTTGGTTGATCAATGTAGAGTATGCTTACAACAAAGATGAATGTTAGAAGCATTATGATCATGATCATTAGGGTGTTTAATGTATGTTACTACATTGTTAATGATAGATCTAAATGTATGCAAGAAGGTGGAGAAGATGTGTTTTCAAGTGGTGAAGAAATGGGAAAACAATGGGCTTCTATTTATAGCCAAAAGTGGTCAGGAGCGTCCACGGACCAAGGAGCCCTTTAAAGGGTTCCGCCCTTTATACAAAAGGGTTCCGTGGGTGCTTGACAGAAAGTCTAAAAAATCTTTCTTCAAATCTTTCCAAGATATTACCAAATCTTACTTAGATCACATTTGATATATTGAGTATCAATCTAACCAAAATATTCAAGTGATCTTCCAAGGATTTCAAAGATGATGCATGACATGATGTAACATGTATTTCCATTTTTATATTAAAAGGTTTATCAAGGTAAACTTGTAAAATGTATTATGTAACTAGTTAATAAAATGTCAAGTTACCTTTTAAAATACTTGTGAATGCAAAATGTAAAATGAGGTTCGAAATAGAATGGTTAACCTATTAAAATACTTAGTGACTCTAAATGTATTTTAAACATTCTAAATGATTTGTTAGTGGGTTTGATCATAATGCCACATAACAAACATGTACGAACCTGTGTTGTAACATATGAGGACTTGAGTCATCGAGAGGTGTTGAATGTATGTTGAGACAAAGTGTGATTACAAGTAACTTGTACATTTTACGTTATGTATTACAAGTTACATGTTTGTCATCAATCAAAACAAACGAGACTGTATAGATTAAATATCGTAATATTTGCACTAACATACATTTTTCTTTCTTTGTGAGTAGAGTCCCTAAATAAGAAGACGTCGACTCAAATTAGTAAGATATGATAAAGCCTACATGTGTCAGCATGTTGTATTCTAAAGAAAACATAAGAATATGCTTTCACATCTAAAGTATCTAAGAAATTTAGTCAAAACCTTTCTAAAGTAATTTAGGCAAGATAAGTGACTGTAGAAAAGTGCAAAGACAAAGTATGAGTCTAGTAATATATCAATGAACAATTATTAACATGAGTGGGTTTTGCTTCTTCCTAAAATTAAAAATATTTAATAAAATGTATACTTCTCCAAAATGTTTGACACCTCAAAAATCTTAACAAGAATAATTAATTGTTGGACTAATTTAGTGATGGTATGTGACTAGATTTAAAAATAAAATAGCATGACTCTTATAAGTAGTAGCTGAGTAAATGCTTAACATATCTTCCTGACATTCCTGCAGGCTAGAGAGATGGAACTACTGAAGCAGCTCACTCGAGTCTTTATTTGTAGCTAAAGGAAAAGGGTCCGTAGTTATTTGAAGACTAAAAAATACACTTCAACAATGATGTGGTTCAGCATATGAAGGACGGTGTTCAGGTCATTTAGGGTTGACAATACCTCACTGATTGATGTTTGTTCTTTATCACTAAATCAACATAAGGTACTTACAAAAATATGTGACTATCAAAAAATAAAAAAATAGGGAAAATCCTAAAAGCAAAAAGGATAAAGCGTCTTCATGGAAGTTACCTTCCAAGAATTTGTATAAATGTGCAATAATTATCAACAATATTTTCTAAAGAGTTCATCCTATACCCATAAGAAAAAGCATTTAATGCAAATTAGATTTCATCATTATATGCTTGACACCTACTAAACACCTTCTAGGGAAATCCTAATCTTCCTACATGTATAACAAAATGTTTCTAGTGGACTAAATGCAATTAATGTGATACACATCCGAGAGCATTTACTCTCATTTGAATATAAGTAGCTGAAGAAGCGTTCCCTGAGTTTACTCTGAAACTATAACTTAGGTTTTAGTTTGAGTGATATAGAAAGAACCAAATTATCATTCAACTATGATTCTTATTCCACAAACAACCTTGTCAATTCTTTAATTCATTCAAATGAAAGTTTAAATGTTGAAGAGTATACCGAGTGTTTATTATCTTACTTGCTTTAAGTTGTCACAAACACTCAAAGTGTCATGATAATTGTGACTTAGTTATTTTCTAGTTATCTGAGTTGGAGTTACAAGGTGTTGGGTGTGCAAACTCAATCACACATTGGTAGAGCTATAATCTCAAAGTTAACATATAAGCATGGTGGTCTACTCATTCTATCACCAAATGGTTTTAGAATGGGAACCTAGTTGGGCTTATATGTTGGACATTGTGAGATGCAGGGCCGTATCATTCTTAACAAATGGTATCAGAGCTATGATTTTGCCAAGTGGTGAGTGTGTTCCTTCAGTAGACTCCGGTTTCGAAAGTATTAGTGGATCCTTGTAAACCTTGTTCTATTGGCGGTATGAAAACCATGTCTATAGTTGAAGGGGAGACCTATGATGGTTTGGGTTTGAGGGGATGATTGTTGGGTGTACAAACCAAATCTTATATCGATAGAACTATAATCTTTAAGTTAATGTATAATTTTGGTAGACTACTCATTCTATCACCAATTAGTTTTAAAATGAAACCTAGTTCGGCTTATATGTTAAACTTTGTGAGATACTCTTCCGTAAGATTCCTAACACATGAGAATAACATTAATAAACACAATGTAAATCTTAATATCTCTACAATACGGTTAGAATTATTGAATAACATTTACTCTGCTCTTAATCTAGCAATACTCGTGATAGCCATTAGTGATGTTTGAGTTCATGACAAACTTTAACCTTCGCTCTTTGTTGTTATATTTAAAGGGTACATGCTCATTTAAGTAGCCATCACTTTTATACTTTTAAGAAGATTACATTTTGGTCTGTGAGCTATATTTTGTGTTCTTCGATCCTAAATGAAATTATCAGTAAGTTAGTGGATGACCTTGAATTAACTCTACGTTTCGAAACACTTGTTGTAAATTAAAGTACATGCAGGTTTTTAAAAGATGTTAAAAGCCAATAATTGAGTGTCATACAAACTTAATTAGATGTGTGATTTTATCATATGCTTTAGATATCAAAAACCAAACCAAATCATCATTCTTATATGAACACGTCATAATCGGACTACATTAGAGCATGGGGTATGGTGGTGAACCCAAGCCTCTTCATTTGGGCCTTACTTGTGCCACATCACCTCCACATCACTCCAACACACTCACTTAAAAATACCCTACAATCACAACTAACTCAAACCTCTTCATTTGGGCCCCACCCACCCTCATTTTTTTTTTCTTTTTCATATTTTTCAAACAAAATAAATTTCATTCCATTCACTTAAATAAAAATACAACTACAATACGGAAAATAAAAAAAACATACGATAAATAAAAAAAGAACATACGAAAAATAAAAAAAACATACGGAAAATAAAAACCATACGAAACTTAAATAATACAACTTCATTTGTAGTATTTTGCTATCAATTCGTATTGTTTCTTCTTGAGGATCGTTTTTTTTGGCTCCGACAAATTTTCAATATCATGCATGAGAAACTCCAATTCTCAGCACTCTTGGAATGACTTTTATTTCGCTATCCTCGCCTCGTACACTTCTTTGGCTCTGTCAAATTTACATTTATACTCTTGAGCTAAAGCTTCCGCAATAGCATCTGATTGACTCCCCCCGGTGCTCGTTGACGACTCCACTGATTTAGATTTTTTTGCCGGTCGAGGCTTGCCTGCGGGACGAGCTCTTGGATCAGGGCTGAATAATTCGGCGATATTATCTTCATTGATCCCCTCCGGCGCGTCCCATTTGGGATAATATCTCAAAACCTTCCATGCCGGAACAATAGTAAACTGTTTCCCGGTAAGAGACTTGAAAGCAAGTCTTGCATTCTCAATGTGATCAACATCATTTTCCCCGGATCTACGCTGCAAATGCTTGTAAAAACCATTAAACTTTTGGCAATCCCCGTTTATCCGAGTTCATTTTCTCATGCACATGTTTTTTTTACGATAAGGCTCTGGACTACGAGCCTTGAAGTCCTCCCAAATCTAAATCCAAAACGCATCGTTTAGTCGGTCATTACCGATAGCGGCGTTTTGGGAAACCTCGACCCAACACTCGGCTAAACTTTTTTCTTCCTGGCTTGTCCAACGAATTGTGGTTCGACTCTCTTCTTCCTCCTCCTCCTCATCGTCCGCGTCCAAGTTCACCACGGCCTTATTTTTTTTCTTTGTCGCTTTGGCCGGTTTTTTTCCTTGACGACATTCTTCACGTGTTTTGGTTGGTGGTGGTTGAGGTACTTTGAATTTTGATTCAAAGTAATGTTGTTGTGAAGCGTAGAATTGCGTTGGTGGTGGTTGTGACGGATAGAATTGCGGTGGTGGTGGTTGTGACGGATAGAATTGCGGTTGTGATGGATAGAATTGCGGTTGTGATGATTGTGATGGATAGAATTGCGGTGGTGATTGTCTTGGATATTGAAAAGGTTGAAATCCGACTTGCGAAGAAGTGTTTGAGCTTTGAGACGATGGGGTGGACGAGTTTGACGAAGACGAGTTGAGGAGATTCATAAACGACATCTCGTTTGGATCTTGGGACATTTTTGGTTGTGAATTGAGATGATGAAGATAATATATTTTTGAATGAGAAGTGTGAATTTTTGTGTAAAATCTGGGTATTATTTATAGAGTGGGTGGGGTAATATTTGGGTTTGAAAAAGAATTTTTTTTGACCGTTTGAATTAAAACGGTAACAATCAAACATTAACATTGAATTTGGATTTGTCATGTAGTGTGTCGTTGTAGTGGCGAGTTGTGATGTGGCGAAGGGAGATGGTGTCGTGGCGGTGGGCGGCGGGCATCGACGAGCGTGCCACGTTGGAAACGGCGAGGTAAATCGCCACTATACCTCATCCTCTTAGTGTGAATCATTTTAATAAATATACAAAAGGTGATCCAATCTTGTATGAGTGGGACGACGATTGCTACATCTAACCCGTTTGATGCACTTAATGTGATCGATACTGATGAATGTGGTACTCCTACTATTATAGTGGATTCTGGTTGTTCAATGGAAGCTAAGGAGGTTGGGGCTGTTAAGACCGCGAATGTACCACAAGAACCGCTTGTGAGTGATTCAATGGAAGGTAACGAGGTTGGCCATACCCCTATTGCTGTGAAAATTAGGGAGCTTGAAAAGCTTCTTATGGATGAGAAAGCTACTCTTGTTGATGATGCTTGTAATCCTATTAAAAAGGTTGATTATCCAGGTAAAAAGGATTTTCCGTCTACTTCATCTATTAAGAGGGTTAACCCATTCTTTAAGGTGGGAGTAATTGTTGTCTCCGGCAGTGATGATGAGGAGGTTGTAAACACCTTTGATGAGTCGAGTAACTTATTTGGTGGTGGTCATGATCGAGAAGATGACTTTGATGACTATGGTTATGATAACTATGCGGATCAGGTTTACGATCTTTCAGGTAATTTGGATGCCTATTACGACACATATGGTATCAAGCTCCAAGGCCTTAGTAGGAAGTAAATGTTATCTTCATAGGAGTCTGATGTGATATTTTGAGTAGTGGTTTATTTTCTTTTTTAGAAAATAGGAAGTATCTTGTTATGTAAGTTTTTCGCCTATGTAACGGACTGAGATATGGGATTCACCTATATCCTTTGTACTTAAATGTTTTTTGGAGTAATATATTTACCGGGTCATTGACATTTTACTAAAAATATATATATATATATATATATATATATATATATATATATATATATATATATATATATATATATATATATATATATATATATAAAAATAAAATAAAAAAATTTAGAGCAAATATGTATATTTTTCTTTGTCGTAATCATGCATAACATTTATTTTTCTTTCCTACCGTTTAATCAAATTCGTACCAACATTAATTGTTAACTATTGGCACAGTCATAAAAACCAATAATACATTACTACTACGTGAATCAGACCCAAAGATGTCCAATCATTACATTTTCGCACTAAATAAACATGCATGCACTTCAAAATAATAGCACAAAAGTTTCCTATAAATAGAGGGTAATGTACCATGTTTTACGTCACACAAAACAAGAGTGAGTGAGTAAGTTAGTAGCAACCAAAATAAAAAACATGTTGAAGCCTCAAATCAACCAAACTCACTCTGTCCGTAACCTAGTCCCACTCAACAAGCCATTCCTTGGTGGCGAGGCCACGAACCATTCCGCGTCCTCGGCCTATTCCCCTGCCATTCTCCGCGGATCCAACTCCACCAAGAAAACCAATGCCACCCGTGCTCGAACCACCTCAGTTGGTAACATTAAGGCCATATCAATACCCTTTCTTACCAAGGACACTACCGTTAAAGGTGTCATCACTGTCCAACCAACAATTAGCTCCGCAATTGCTGGTATAGGTGTCGGTGGCGTGGTTGATGGCGTCTCTGATCTTCTAGGACGGTCCTTCTTGCTTGAGCTCGTTTCTAATGACCTTGATTGTACGTATATATTCCATGCAACTTTTTACGTTTTATTGATTTTGTGAAAAACTTGCATGGTGACGTTAAGTGTAAAATAAAGATATAGAACATCCCCTGATAAACACTAGATAACAACATACATTACTTGGCCTAAACGTTGACATTTTAAAACTTTTGCAGTGTAATTTTTATGGCTATAAGGGCAAATTAATTACCCAATTTTCCTGTTCAAAAGAAGATCTCTCTTCTTCATTCTCAACAGTAATGCATAAAAAAAAATTGCTATGTTCCCGTTGCAAAATCAACATAAATCGGCTTACACGATGAAAATCAACAAAGGAAAGTTCCCGTTGCAAAATTGCAACTATTTTCCAGTGGATGACCGAGAGATTGATAGCGAAACAGAAAATAGCTGCATATCGTTTGCAAAAACAGATCGACTTCATTAATTTTTCTACTTATTTTTATATAAATATTGTTCGATTTCATAGCAAAATACAAAATTTATCAACAGATTATATAAAAATGAACAAAAAACAAATCACTGTTAATTTCCCGTTGCATATGCGATGCAAATTTTCGCAAATTAGGAGCGGATTTGCAATGGTAAATTAAAATTAAATATAAAGTGTAGTATCTTAGATTTTCGTAGCAGATCCGTAGTAAATATAGTTAGAACAAATATACTTGAATTTCAAAGATATTACATCTGGATTCACCTTTGTAACTATCGGTTTAAATTAGTTGAGTCAACTTCTGATAGCTAGGTGAATATATCTCGATGAAAATTTGCAGAACTTAAGTAGAAATCATAGACTCCTCAGATATGATGGTGATCACTAACCTTATCGATCTAGGTTATGTCATTTTATATTTTTAGCTATGAACACCCGTTGTTTTTTTTCTTTTTTTTTTTTTTTTTTTTTTTTTTTTTGATAAGAGGGCTACCCGATAAAATATTATTACCCAAAAAAAAAACAATTAAATACACCCCTTTCTCTTATGAACAAGTTAAAAAATACTGTACATGTTACCCTTCTTTTCCAACGTGTATAGAAACTTTGATTGTGTGTTAGCACTTATAGCACATCTATGGATTTATGTACGCAACATGTAATGTAATGTAATGTCTCATTGTGTTAAAGTCTTATAATCTTGTATGATATATAGCAAACGGAAAGCAAAAGACGGTGAAGGCGTACGCTCGATACACTGCATTAGATTTCGACATTAATGTCTACACATACAAATGCGACTTTGATGTCCCTGCGGATTTTGGCGAGATAGGAGCTGTGATGGTGGAGAATGAGTATAGCAAGAAGATGTTCTTCAAGAGTATTGTCCTTGATAACAATGTCACATTCACATGCGAATCTTGGGTTCAATCCAAGAATGATAACTCCGAAAAGAGAATTTTTTTCACGAACAAGGTCAAATGCGATATTATTTAGGCTATGCTACTATTAATAATACTTTTATTTTTCTGCAATTAGTTCTAAGTTACTTTTGTTTATCATGACACTGGATTATTCTTATAGTGTATTTGTTTGTATAGTCTTACCTGCCATCAGAAACACCAGAAGCACTAAAATCATTAAGAACAAAAGACCTGGAGTCTCTTCGTGGCAACGGTCAAGGAGAGCGTAAATCGACTGATAGGATTTATGATTATGATGTATACAACGATCTTGGTGCTCCAGATCGTCTCATAAGTTTAGCACGACCGGTGCTTGGTGGTGATGAACATCCTTACCCTAGGCGGTGCCGTACTGGTCGCCCAATGTCCTCTAAAGGTACTCTACACAGTCCTTTTTTTAATTTTTTTTTTTTTTTTATTTTAACGGCAAATATCATTAAATCACTCTAGCAAGATACTAGAGGAAAAAGATACAAAGAATTCATAGAAGCAAATTTTGGGTTAAGGATCCAATGATTCCAAAATAGAAGTGATCTTTTAAACCTATGAACAATCCAATTATGATTTATGAGAGAAGACTTGTCTTCCACAAAGTGTATTTTTCGTAGGGGGTTTAAGATCGAAACATACCCGATTTCTGAATGTGACACAAGTCTTTTTTATGACATAATGTGTATCTAATATATAGGTAAATTGATGAGCTTTCCTCAAGTATTTTGTGATGTGGCGGCAGTACAACCGCACTATATATTTAGGTCATTTACATGAATTGGTAATACAGTAAAATCTGTTACATCAGTTAAAAAAACAGATCATTACACACAATGACAATGATTTGTTAGACATTGGTGCAATTTTTTTCTTTGCATTATTTGCTTATGACAACTTTAAAAGTAGTAAATCAGGAAGTGACTAAAGCTAAGCATAACATGTCGAATTACAGATCCATTGACCGAGACGAGAACTTTGCTCCCATTCTATGTCCCAATAGATGAAGATTTTTCAGAGCTAAAGCAAGTAACATTTGGCGCAAGGGCTTTGTATTCAGTCCTTCATGGAGTCGTACCAATTCTGGACTCAGTTGTGACAGACAAAGACAAGGGATTTCCACTATTTACAAGCATTGACTTGCTTTACAATGAAGGTGTTAATGTTCCAGCCCCTGATAATGGAATTCTAAGTGCCTTACCTAGACTTGTTAAAGGGGCAACTGATGCTACAAATACTGTTATAAAGTTCGAGACCCCAGAAACCATCGACAGTAAGCATTATTCTTTTGTTCTTGTGGTTTTTAGTTTGAGTTTTTGTTTATTAATGCCTTTGATTGTATATAGGGGACACGTTCTCATGGTTTCGTGATGAGGAATTTTGTAGACAAATGCTTGCTGGTCTTAATCCATGTAGCATACAGTTAGTGACGGTATGTTTATTTAAGAAATTTTAGCCTTTGACATAAATTATGTCATAACTGATTTACGATGAAATTCCTTGTATAACATGTGTGTGTGTAGGAATGGCCATTGAAGAGTAAATTGGACCCTGAAGTTTATGGACCAGCTGAATCGGCAATCACCAAGGAGATTGTAGAGGAAGAAATACGAGGCTTCATGACTCTTGAGGAGGTAATGAAATGGGGAGTGATACTCACACCAAATAAAATTGATGCACACACCATAACTATGCACATACCATGTTGTAACATATGCATTAGTAGTGTGATATTGTGGTGTGTGCATCAATTTATTTGGTGTGAGTATCAATTTATTTGTAATTCTTTTTCTTTTGGTCTCACATAACTGTGAAGTTTTATATTAATGCTGAAAAACACTTGTGCACATGTAGGCTTTTGCCCAAAAGAAACTGTTCATGTTGGATTACCATGATCTACTATTGCCTTATGTAAATAAAATTCGAGAGCTTGATGGGTCAACTCTTTATGGCTCAAGGACTTTGATGTTTCTTACTCCTGCTGGAACATTGAGACCACTAGCCATTGAGTTGACTCGTCCACCATCCGATGGGAAACCACAATGGAAGCATGTGTACACACCTGCTTGGGATGCTACGGGCGCCTGGCTTTGGAAGCTAGCCAAGGCTCAAGTACTTGCTCATGATTCTACTTATCACCAGCTTGTTAGCCATTGGTTAGTTCAAGTTTACTTGTAGTAATTGAAATTGGACAGGCATAGCTAGTTAGCTACATATGCAGGCAATCACTTAGCATGTCATGTGACCACTAACTCAAAATCCATCAGTCATTTGGCCTACTAACTTTTTTATAATCTATAAAAAATTTTTGACAGATGATGGACCTAAATGCTTGTTTGTGTATCTTTTCAATTAATATGTGGGTCAATGTGTGATGATGATCTGATACTCATCTCAGATTACATGAAAAACATGTGGATTACAGCTGAAGTAATCAATTAATTTGATACTTTTTTGACACTGCAGGCTAAGAACTCATTGTGTAACAGAGCCTTACATAATTGCTACAAACCGTCATCTTAGTCAAATGCATCCAATTCAACGACTACTCGTCCCTCATTTCCGGTACACAATGCAAATCAACGCTCTTGCTAGATTAGCTCTCATTAATGCGGGCGGTATCATAGAGTCAAACTTCTCAACCGGAAGATATTGTATGCAACTTTCCTCTGATGTATATGATCAATTGTGGCGCTTTGATCACGAGGCTCTTCCTGCTGACCTAGTTAGCAGGTACCCGTTATGCGCACTAGCAATCTTTTTCTCTTCTGCATTTAGCTACCTAAAAAGTCAAATTCATATGGCATTTATGTATAAATATTTTTTATTTAGGGGCATGGCGGTTGAAGATAAAAATGAACCACACGGGATAAAATTAACAATCGAGGACTATCCATTTGCAAATGATGGTCTTCTGATTTTTGATGCGATCAAACAATGGGCAACTTCTTACATTAACCACTACTACCCACAAGCAAATCTAGTAGAATCTGATGAAGAGCTTCAAGCATGGTGGGATGAAATTCGTACAGTTGGACATGGAGACAAGAAAGATGAACCATGGTGGCCGCAACTCAAGACCCAAGACGAACTGATTGGAATCGTGTCGACTATAATGTGGGTGACTTCTGGTCATCATTCAGCTGTTAACTTTGGACAATACGATTTTGCAGGATATTTCCCAAACAGGCCGTCCATTGCCAGAACTAAAATGCCTAACGAAGACCCAACAGATGAAGAGTGGCAGTCATTTTTAAAGCGGCCAGAGGATGTACTATTGAAATGTTTCCCGTCCCAAATTCAAGCCACCAAAGTTATGTCAGTTTTGGATGTACTGTCGAGTCATTCACCAGAGGAGGAGTATATTGGTGGAAAGATAGAACCGGCATGGGAGGCAGACCCCGCTATAAAGGCTGCATTTGAGGAGTTTCGTGCAAGATTGAACGAGCTGGAAGGCATTATAGACTCAAGAAACACTGATGCCACTTTGAAGAACAGGAGTGGTGCAGGGTTGGTTCCTTACCAGCTTCTCAAGCCTTATTCCGACAAGGGTGTTACCGGGAGAGGTGTTCCAAACAGCATATCTATCTAATAGTTCTGGCTCTCTTTTGGTCTCCAAGATCCATAGTCCTATGCTGAAATAATGGTCTGTGCGGTAATAAGGTCATAATCTATGTTTGCGATTTGGTTTATTGTCATTTGAAATAAGTTTGTGTTATGTTGTGCTCCATTATCTGGCTACAGACTTGAGCATCAGGCAGATGCAGTTATCGTATTCTGAATTATTGTGTCATGTCCTCATTACATGACACTAGCTATTGTAAAATGTAAACAAAAAGAACATTTGTTCTACAAATAATTGTAACATTTTACACTAAAGCCTTTGATCTATGTCTTGTTATGATTACTCGTAGTGTACATATGATGATGGTATTTATTATTTAAGGACTTAGCATCCGGTCGGCACCCAACCCAAAGGTAAACTAAATGGAATATTAAGCTGAATAGATCTAAATCGGTATGGTCGAAAACTTGATGATTAATTCCATATGTTACTCGGTTCTATTTCAGTACGAAATTTGAAGCATAATATAGCATTTATGATAAAATCAGATCAATTCATATTCATAACAATATAATCAGTTTACAATGATCGAGAAATAGGCTAGTAGCAATCGGGCTAAGCCAGTACACAGTATTAATTAAGTGAGCTACTAATTAACATCGACTAATAGTATTTAAGTTTGAAAAACAGAAGTGGCTAATTTCTTTCGTGTATTGGAAGTTGATAATAACAAGAGCTAATATTTGGAAGATCTTGAATGAAGGCATGTTATTTTAAAATGTCTTGAACTCAATCTCAATGTGTTTAGTCTGTTGATGTTGAACAGGATTGGCACACAGATAAATAGCACTAACATTGTCACAGTAGACAAGAGTAGCAGTAGAGAGCGGAGAATGTAGCTCACGAAGAAGATTACGAAGCCATGCAGTCTCAGCAAAAACATTTGCAACACCCCGGTATTCAGCTTCGGCACTAGAGCGTGAAATGGTGTGCTGTCGCTTGGAAGACCAAGAAAGAAGTGAAAGGTTTTATGGATATTTAAATAATAGTATGTCCGGATTCAAACTCGAGACTTCGGGATTGCACACATTACGTATGAGAATTGATGTATGTAATTAATATAAATAAAACGTTATTATTATTAATTATTAGTCACGAAATAAAACATAACGATAGTTAATATTTAACGAGGTTTTGACTAACGGTCGTTAAATGTAAACTACGAGGACTAAAGATGAAATTAGTGGACAAGAAGGATCCGGAATCCCTTTGGGATTGGGTGGCCGGTCGTGGGCTTCTCAAACCAAGGAGGTGGGATTTCTTGGTCACCAAGTTTTAAGAATGTATATATACAAACCCTTGTATTCATTCTTAATCTAATCTTGGATCACCAATAACCTAATTTCTCCTCTCCTCTCTCTCTCTTTGTGTGGCCGGTCGAAACTCCCTAACCCCAAGGGTTTTCGATTTTGCTTAACTCAAAGACACTAGTGTTTGGTTTATTTGTGATTCAAGGAACTAGCTTTTCCACATCAAATCGCTATTAGTACGTGTGTACAAGAACGAAGGACAAGCACGCTTGAGCTTGTAATCTTGGTGGTCGATTCTTGTGTTTGGGTCGAATTGATAAACCCTAATTATTAGGGTTTTGGGTTTTGTTCTTGTTTAATCAACGTTTGATTCTTGAATTGCTAAAAGGTACGCACTTTCTTGTTTGGTTAATTATTTACATATATTATTCCTATTGTCTTCCGCTGCATGCTTTGATGATGTTATTTGATTTATATATATAATTGTTATGAGTATTAAATTCCAACAGTGGCATCACGAGCCGTTAATATGATGTAATTAATTACCGAAACACATAAAAATTGAATCTTTATGATTATATGCATGCTTTTTATGGTTTCCAGGGTTTTGAATTCGAAACCCTAATTTTATTTATCATGGGTTGATTACCCTAAATTTATTTAATTAGGTTTTAATTTTGTAAAACTTGTAGAAACCCTAGGATTGCATGCTTATTTTATGTGGTTAATTTATGAATAATTGTTATGTGCTATGTAATATGCGTATCTTGGGTGATAATTGTTATGCGGAATCCATGGTGGAATATGCATGTTTTGCCATGGAGTATTGTTTATTGGTTATTGATTAATTGTTAAGTGATACACACATGTCTTATTTATTTAATAATTATTGAATTGGGAAAGACCTCAATTATAACTAATAAAATTCGTTATGTGCTAATTGGTATACTATTAACTTCGGCTTACGCAATCGACTTGTCGATGTATGTGGCTCATCTTCTCGCGAGATGAAAGTCCTAGTTAATGTATGCATTTATTTACGACTAGAATTGTTTATTAGAGTTTATTGAAATAATTATGCATGTGGCTAATTGTTTTTACATATGTTAAAATTGTTTAGTTATATGTTTTTATTATCTGAGTGTGTTTATTTTTTATTAAAATGTTTTTTTGTTTATATATTGTTTTGACATGTTAGTAAGCAAAAAGGGTTTTTTGGAATAGAAAATTAAATGGACTAAATAATGGTGAAATTGATTTGTTATCTAAGAATTATTCTTGAACTTTTAATCGATTGATGCGACTGTACTAAATGGTTAGAACGGCTCACCCACTAGAACAAACTATAAAGGGGTATTTAAGAAGTGAGCACAGTCTCACTGAATGGATGTCTAAGGTTATGCCTTTGCGCTTACCTGGTCCTCTGCCCCCTGTGAGTTCGATTGGAGCTACCTAGTATAACCATTCTATGTACGAAGCATCTTAGTGCAAAGTTGTAAGTTTCTCAACGCATCGATTAAAACTTTGTAGAACTCAATCTTAGCAATTAAAATCTAATGTAAGTTTTTTCGAAAATTTTATGTTATAAAGTTGTATGCATGCTACTTTATACATAAGTTTTGATTACACGTCAAAAATTGTACCCTTTAAATTTAAGTTTATGCCATCTAATGATATGAAACATTTGAAGTTGTAATTTAGTTATGTGAGACCTTGATCTATATTACAATAACGAGGTGAATTATTTTGTTGTGTGAGACCTCAGCTTTATGATTTGCAGTTTCTAAATTAGACAACTTAATTAAGTTAGTTAGTGAGACCTATAACTTAAGGCATAAGATGGGATAAAACTGCTTACGTTTTGCATTAATTGTTTTGGCAAAAATTGTAAATCCCATAATTTTTGGAATTGAAAACTTGTTTGTCAATTATCGTTTTTCAACGATTACCTATTCTATACTTTCACCACTAGCAGATCAACTGATGTGGTGGAACTATGATAATGAGGATCCAATATTCAAGGAAAATACTATGGTTAATATGAATATTGACCAAAGGGTATTTTATTTTCTTGAATGTTTACTTATCGAAAGTACTAACTTTTGAACTTTTATTTCTGTAGAAATGGCTCAAGCTGAATCTACTGCACTAGCCTCGTCGTTCAAATCTATGTTTGATCGAGAGAAATTGACTGGTAGCGCGAATTTCAATGATTGGTATCGGCAACTCAGAATTGTCTTGAGGGTTGCCAAAAGACTCAATTATTTGACTACGCCTTGTCCTCCTGAACCTGCAGCTGATGCTACTGCTGAAGCACGAGCTGCATGGCAATCTGAGTATGACAAGTATAATGAGGTCGCCTGCATTATGCTCGGGAGTATGAACTCAAGCTTGCAAAAGCAATTTGAGAATTACTTCCCTAATCTCATGCTGGAAGAATTGCAAAGGTTGTTTGAAAAGCCTGTAACTGTAGAGCTGTATGATTTGATAGATTCTTTTCATAGTTGCAAGCAAGGAGAAGGGAAACCTGTTAGCGCCCACTGCATGGAAATGATGAGTTACATGGACCAGTTGGGGCGTTTGAACTATGTCTACCCTAATGACATACAAATTGGCCTAATCAACAGATCCCTTAACAAGGAATTTGATGGTTTCGTGCGCAATTATAATATGCATTGCACGGGGAAGACAGTCACTGAGGTACATGCAATGCTCATTGATTACGAAAAAGGTTTGCCCAAGAAGGCCTCTACACCTGCGGTTTTGACCATCCAGAAGGGTAGAATTTCTAAGCCTAATAAGCCGCTAGCGAACAAGAAAGGGAAAGGTAAGGGTAAAGCTGATAAGGGAAAACAAGTTATGACTTATCAGCAAGAACCCAAGAAGTACCCTCCCAAAAAGCGTGAGAATCCGAAGAGGGATCAGGCTTGTCATCACTGCACCGAGGTTGGACACTGAAAGAGGAATTGTCCATTGTACCTTGATGAGTTGCGCAATAAGAGGTATAAAAATACTGGCACTGTGGCCAGTACTTCAGGTACTCTTTTGATGATAGAATTATTTGCTTTTCCTCATAAAATAAATTCCTGGGTATATGATACTGGATGTGGTATTCACATATGAAATACACTGCAGGGACTTAGAGGAGCAAGGAAGCTTGCCTATGGACAGCAATACCTGCACGTGGGTAATGGAGCACATGCAGTCGTTGAAGCTATAGGCACGTTTGATTTAGTTTTACCTTCGGGTTTAGTACTGTCATTAAACGATTGTCATTACGCACCTTCCATTGTTAGGGGTGTCGTTTCTGTTTCCTTGTTAAAAGATATTGGTTTCGTTCATACATTTACTGATTATGGAATTTCTGTTTCTTTAAATGATGTTTTTTACTTTAATGTTATTCTAGTAAATGGTGTGTTTGAAATTGATTTGCATGATAATGTTATTGATAAAAATAATTTTGTCTTTAGCATCAATAATAAAAGAATCAAAGGTGATTTGGATTCTTCATTTCTTTGGCATTATAGACTTGCTCATATAGGCAAAAAACGCATGCAACAGCTGCAACACGATGGGCTTTTGCAAGACATCAATGATGAATCATTTGATAAATGCGAATCTTGCATATCTGGGAAGATGACCAAGAAACCTTTTACAAATAGTTTAGAAGGGGCTTCTGATCTTCTTGGTGTGATACATACTGATTGGTGCAAAACCGTCAAGTTTTCTCACGCGAGCTGATCACTTGTGAATGACCAGCCGTAAGGAACTTAAAACAGCTCACACACCAATTGCAATTTAGATCAGGAGAATACAGTGGATTCCCGGGTCGTTAAGTCCCACGGAGGATGACTGGTGTTTAACACAATCAGATGTCGAATAACCACTAAGGATAGTGATCAGTAGGTATTTTGAGTTTTTATAAACTACAGGAGATTAAAGGAAATCAAAAAGTTAAAATCTATTAAATAAACGCTATCACTATTTTAAACTGATGTTTTTGATTTTATGTTTTTATAAAACTTAATTTAAAAACTACGTGACGTACAAATAAAAACGTGAAACTTACACAATATTAATCCTAAAAATATGAAAATGATATTTTTACAAACCTAATGATATAAGAAACTTTTTAGAAAAAAGAAAATTATTTTTATAACTATTTATCTAATTATTATTAATTAAAAACTATTTTTAACTAATTAATAATAACCTAAATTACAAGAAAATAGGAAATAAGGCTAGAAAATTAAAATTAAGACTTAGAAAAATCTAAAATAACAAAAAAGAATTTTGAAAACTATTTTTGTATTTTTCTGATTATTTTTCTATTTTTTATGAATTTTAAACTATTAAAAACTAATTAAATTACTAAAAATTACAAAATAAACTATGAAAAATATGGAAAATTACTTTTTTTACTTTTTATATTTATCTAAACCTAAGAAAAATGAAAAATTATTTTTTTGAACCTTTTCTGAATTTTTTGTATTAAAAGCTAATTAAAAATGCTTAAAAACTAATTTAAATTAAGAAAAATAGCAAATCAACTTAGAAAAATCTGAAAATTTCAAGAAAACTCTAAAATGATGTGAGGAAGCTAGAAAAAATGGAAAAACAGGAGCTTATTTGGAGGAATTAGAAACTGAATGGCAAGTGCTTATAATTAAGCACTCCAAATAAGCCAAATGGACAAAATAAGACACCAACTGATTACAGAAGTTGTAATATGATAAAACTACTCTAATGCAACTTAAAACAACAGGCTATAACTTCAGAATCACAATTTGCAAAGATTTGGCTAATTTGATTTAAGTGCTAAGAACAGGTTCTGAGGGGCTAATTGCACCCACAGAATAAGCACTCAATTAAGCTAGAAACCAAAGACCAAGTATGGGGACCTAAAGTAGACCTAGCTGAGACCTTACAAACCAATTTTCAGACCTTAACAAGCTCTTATGAGCCCTGTGCCAATCCTGCACAAACTGAGAAAACTCAGTTTAAGATGAGCCCTGTGGAGCAGGGCAGTTGGGGCTTGAAAGAGAAGCAGATTTGAGGCTTCTAAAAAATTTGCAAAAACCTAATAAAATGATGATAAGAAAGATGACCAGTTGAACTTTTTAAAATGCCAAATCCCACTTGATGTAGCTCAAAATTGAACTCATGAAAAATCCTCCTAGATGAGCCCAAAACAGATTTTTGCCATCTTGACTTTTGACAAAAGTGATGAAGTTTGACTAAAATGAACTTTGGATCCAATTTTATGACTGATGTTGATGTAATAAGGTGTGATAACACTAATGCAAGCTATGTTATTGACTTCTAAACACAAAACAATGATTTGCCAATCCTAAAATCACAACAGTGAGCAGTTGAGAATGATTATATGAAATGTTGACTTTGAACTAGCAGGCACCAAACTATTGATTGATATGTGCTCAAATGAGCTTAGTAAACATGAACCAATAAAAGTAAACCACTGAATAGACCTCTGAGACAGTATGACAGTTGATCCAAACACACCCTTATTATACTGATTTGCAAACAAAACTAAGATAAACACTTAACTAGTCTAATTTACTGATCAAACTGAAGTTAATTAACCTAAATACTACTAATAAGACAGGTTTTAACAGATTATAACTACAAATGCAGATTATGCATAAGAATTTTGAAATGACTTACAACTTGTCCAAAGCCACAATGGCTTGCAAACCAGTCAACCCAAGGACCATTATCTATCCTAACCAACCCATATGACTAAAGATCAATCCAAACCCATGTCTGCATCACCCAATACATTCCTGCATCAAATCTGCTCCATATTGACTTTCTTTGACCAATATCCAAAAATGTTTGAAACTTAAGTAAAAGCTTATATAAAGCTTTAATAAGCTTGTTGTAGCTTGTTTGAGTCTACAAATACACTGTTTAGAACTTGTACAAAAGATTTGGACACTGAAAGTTTCATCAGTACCACAGAAACATGAAACTATGGCTAAAGCTTGAATTGAGATTTAAAATAAGTTGCAATACATTTAACTACCCTTGTTTGATACATTAACTGAAAAATACAATTGAGAACTATTTAAGACAAGTTAAGCTTAAAAACGACATACATTAATTTAAAACAGCTAACTACTGATTTGCTTCTCTGTCTTCCTCCTCTTTTATGCTTCAAATTAGCTCCACGTGGCCTTCTGATTGAATCCCACCTCTCAAATTGGCCAATGGGAGAGCTTTGAGTGTATTGGCCGTTTTAATCATTTTGGCGGGAAATGGTGGGTTTGACTTGTAGGCCTGTGTTTGATGCTAGGGGGTGGCATTTATTGTGGGGGGCTAGTGATGATGGGGGTGGTGGAAAAGGTGAGGAGATAAGGGAGCTGAGGTGATGGTGTTGCAGGCAAGGGTATGGGAGAAGAAGCAGGAGGTGGAGGGAAATGGTGAAGGGGTACTGTTTGTTTGACTTGGGTTTGACCTGGGGGTCCAAAACAGGTAAATAACAGGGGGTTCAAAAGGGTAATATGGCAGGGTCAAATGAGTTTTGACAAGGCTTAGGTTTAGTTTACATGACAAGGACCAAAACTGTAAATACTCCAATCTTGAGGGACCAATCCTGCCATTTCTACAAAGTTCTCATAAGGACTGAAATTGACAAACTTGAATAGTACAAGGACTAGTTTTGACATTTTTGATTTTCCAAGGACTAAACTTGCCAAATTTCAAAGTTCAGGGACTAAAGTTGTAATTTTGTAATTTTAAGTCTTAAGGACCAATTTTGACAACTTAGGAATCCCTAGGGACTTAAAATGATATTTTTCTTTATTTGGTTTTACCAGGGACTGTTTTTGACAACTTTTCAAACTTGGGGGACTAAAACTGCCAATTATGCAAACTTGATACGTTTTTCACCAGATTTTGATATTTTTGCATTTAAAACACATAAAACACTTATTTGTGATATTTTTATCATTTTGATGCATTTCTGAGTGTTTTCAGATGTTTTTGCAGTCTAATTTGTACAAAAATGATGAGTATTTACACACTCATCACATACTGACGTATGTGGACCACTAAGACATGTGTCAAGAAAGGGTGCTAGCTACTTCTTAACCTTTACTGATGATTTCAGTCGTTATGGTTATGTTTATTTACTTAAACATAAACATGAAGTCTTTGAAACATTTAAGGTTTTTAAGAGTGAAGTAGAACTTGTAGCCACCCCGTAAATTTCCAAGTCACTAGCCTCATGTAAAAACGAAATAATCATTTATCTCGATTTAATTAGACGATCTTATGCATTTCACGCCTGAATTTTTTTCACTCTTTATTTGAGATATGCAACCACGGGTAACGTTGATAAACGAATGATGCAATTAATTATTTCCTGAAATTTACTGATTATCAAAACACGACAACGAGAGGTTATCTCGATAAACGAGTCCACACGCGTACCGACATCATAATAAAATTGGCACGAAATTTATTTTCTAATATCAAAATGATAATAATACCATATTATTTCGCTCGTCAAAACGTCTCCGAAAATATAAAAACTTTAATTTACGGCTACCCGAAAACCATTCTGCATAAATAAACGTTATCCTGTACGGAACAAATTATATAGTACGAGATACACAATATACTCTTAATAATACTGGCAATAAAACAAAAACTAAAATAACCCTACCCTACCCTTATCCACTTTTCTTCTCCTTTCTTTTTCCTGTGTACCACCTCCTCCCCCCTAGCCGATTCATTGAAGCAAAAGTTGATGTGTCTCCATCACTTTTTATTTGTTTCTCTCTTTTCCCAGCGAGAGTCAGGAGACCACATGATTTTCCAATTCAAAAGCGACCTTTGCTTGTTTTGCATATTCACAAGAGCTCCATCAAGAAAGTGTAGTCAAAATCTCCTTCTTTGGTTTCTTTTTAAGGCTGTCGAACCCACATGAGACCTCACAACCTCAAAACTCACTCACAATATCATAGGAAGATCAGGGATTTGCTACGAGTTGGTTTAATTTCCTTTTCTCTCGTAATCGGCACGCACACACACTCATGACCGGACACCACCTAGCCGTCACTCCAACTGCCACCATCATCACCATCATCTCGTTAGATTCCTCTCTCTCTCGTTATTCGCTCGGTATGTCGCGCACCACGGTCTATTTCTTTATTTCTTTCTGTCAAACGAATGCAATATGTGATATAGTTTTCGTGGATAATTAATGGATTAAAATCGGATTAAACCTCTTGTTAAAAGTTTCGTGTGGTTATAAATCGTCAGAAACGGTGTTTGCTGTAGTTTCTTCTGTCTTGAGTTACGGGTCGGGTTGAACCCATTTAGTCTCGGATTTATATGTACAAGCGTGTTTGAAATTCTGAGTTAATGTTCATGCATTGTGATTTCATTTGTGTTTGGACTTGCTTATTATTCTTGTTTGACAATCTCAGCTCTTAGAAATCTATACATTAATTTCATTTTGGTTTTGGTTGTGTTACGTCTCGATAAAATTGAACCCGCGAAGGGTTGTGTTGCTTATCGTTATCATTTTGGATCTCGGTTGTTCATGCTTCGCGGATTTGCTCATTTGCTTGTTTGTTGGTTTTGTTCTTGGGTCTGGTAGTTAAATCCGATTGAGTTTTGGGTTAAACATGATTTGATCTCGGGTTTGACAATTGGTTTGCTTGTTTGATTGTTTAGCAGTTAACGTGACACCCTTAGGTGTTCTCTTGTTCTGTTTCGTTTAATGGTCGGGTCGACCCAGCTGTGGTCACAAGTGGGTCTCGGTAATAATGCTTAGAAAATTTTGATATACTCATTTGTGTTGAGAACTTAGATTCTTCTTTTTTTTGTTGATTGTTTAATATGATAAAGTAAGGTCAGCGGAGTTGGGTAATCTAGCAACCAAAATGAGTGCATATTGTATGTATGTAGGTATCTAGTCAATATTTAAACCCAGATTCAAATATGATTGACGTAATTAGTAATTGTATGATTAGAGCATATTCAAAATATAAAATGAGATGATGTATAGATAAATGAACGAATCTAAAGAAATGATTCAAACTTGATGACGATAAAGCAGTGCTATAATATTACGTGATACTTGTTTGGTCGAGCTTAATTAACCTAAAATAAATTTTCGGGTATCTAATGTTCGGCTAGCGCTATTTATTAGTGATCAGTGGTATGTTTTGGTTGATTGCGTAAATGTGGCATGGGGGTTAATACGTGGTTTTGGAATCGGATATACTTAATGGAATTTAATACACAAATTATGACTCATCATTGGACATATAATGGATTAGTATCGTTTGGACAATCATTATACTCATATTAGATAATTGGACTAATTATCGGTTACTTATCGGGGTAAATATATGTTGGACGTAACAATTATTAATCATTTCAAGTCTTTTAGTTATCGGAGTAATCGTTATCAAAACGTGTTTTGAATAGCGAATCATATCAACCTCTTAATTCTATACTTAACATATTATCTCAGAAACTTTTATTATATAAAACCTGATAACAAGACGAAAAGTATGGTTTTACTAAAAATAACACCATGTTACTTAATATATTAACACCTATGTTTTCTCTGTGAAACATATATTTCTTAGCAAACCTATTTAGGATTATCAGGTAAATGCCTAAAACTCTACCAATTATTTACTTGTTTTATTGTTAGATGATTCTTGTTTAGTTCCTTTATATATGTTTTATGCTTTGCTGTGTGTTCTTAAGTCTTGGTCAAAACTACTTGACTATTCTTATAATGTATTGGGATATACATTAAGCTTTAGTGTGAGTTATATTTGGCGTAAGTTACTTGTCGAGTCTTGTTTTCTTACCACCACACGAAACATTAATTATAAACTTTTGTGATACGATATATTATACTTTAAACACACATTGATACGAGTATCCACGAAAACTAAAACACTTATCTTTTGAAAACTCAATTACTTTACGATACGTATTCTGAGATAAGCCGTACACTACTAGGTTGAGCCGATGACGTGCCGTTGTGTCTATACTCTTGTAATCGTTGAGCGATGCCACACTTGATACTACTTTGTTGCTTTCCTGATGCTAGTTGTGATAGTATCGATTCTTGCATTGCTTCGTCCTAAGGTGAGTTCATAGCCCCACTCTTACTCTTTTAACTGTTTTATAAACTCTTTGGGGGAGAATACATGCTACTACTGCTTTTATGATCACAATTGCTTGAAAACTATTTGCTGTACTCTTGATATTATGACTCTGCCTAAGTTGCCAGCTAAAAGTCCCCTACACCATGAACCATTAATCACTTGCGAGTGAACGCAAATATCGTGGATGGTACTATGGGAACTGACGACCCCGACTCGGTTATCGGAAATAACCGGGGTGCACTATATTTGATACCTCTATGTAATTGGCTATTACATCTCAGAGGGGCAATTTTATTTACTTACACCAGTAATTAGGTGTATGCAGTTAGTATTGGTGTCTTGAGCTTAGTGCAATAATATCAACTTATTTTATGGGCGTATAACAACGTAGCCCATGGCTTCTTTTAAACTTGAAAATCTTGTGATCAACTGCTTTATTACTAAACCTATGAATTCACTCAACCATTGTGTTGACTTTTTAGCATGTATTTTCAGGATGAAAAGGCGATAGCTAACTCTGGAGGCGCTTGGGCATTGGCATGGCATGGTCATAGATGACTCTGATTTACAAATAGGGACCACATTTTGTTAATGAGCCATTTTTCCGTAACAATTCAACTTTGTAAACTTTGTTTTACTACAATAAATGAAATATTTTACAAAAAAGCTATTATTTTTCGATTGTGTTATGATCTAACTGAGTAGCATCCCAAAAACTTTTTCTTCCGCTGCAAACCATTTTTGGGGGTGTTACAGAACTGCAACTAGGAAAGAAGATTAAAGCTCTTCGATCCGATAGAGGTGGTGAATATTTAAGCCAAGAGTTTAAAGATTATCTAGCTGAGTGTGGTATCATCCAGCAACTCACATCTCCATATACTCCACAACAAAATGGTGTATCTAAGAGAAGGAATCGTACATTGCTAGACATGGTGCGATTGATGTTTAATCTTACAACTCTTCCCTTATCCTTTTGGGATTATGCTTTGGAAACTGCTGTTCGCATATTGAATATGGTTCCAACTAAGAAGGTTGATAAGACTCCTTATGAAGTGTGGTATGGGAAACCTCCCAACTTGTCTTACTTAAAGGTCTGGGGTTATGAGGCGTTTGTTAAACGTGACTCTGCTGATAAGCTGCAACAAAGATCTGTTAAGTGTATCTTCGTAGGATATCCAAAGGAAACTATGGGTTACTACTTCTACTTTCCACCTGAAAACAAAGTAATTGTTGCTAGGTATGGAGACTTTCTTGAAAAGGATCTCATATCTCATGAATTCAGTGGGAGAGTTTATGATCTGGAAGATGATCAAGAAGATACAACACCTTCTGAAAACACTAGCCAACCGCAAGTAGAACCTGAAAGTCTGGGCGTTCCACCTGAGATTGAAGTGGTTCCCATTCGTAGATCCGCAAGGGCTACGCGTACACCTGAGCGTCTATGTCTCAACGTAGAAGCTGAGGAAAATATGTTAGGGGATCTTGGTGAACCTGCTAACTATAAAGCTGCCATGATGAGTCCTGAAAAGGAAAAATGGCGAGTTGCAATGAATGGGGAAATGCAATCCATGAAAGATAACGAAGTCTGGATAGAGGTTGACTTACCTCCAAATGCTAAGGTAGTTGGAAGTAAGTGGCTCTTTAAGATAAAGACTGACATGGATGGCAATGCACACACCTATAAAGCTCGTCTTGTAGCTCAAGGTTATACTCAAACCTATGGGGTAGACTACGAGGAGACATTTTCTCCTGCAGCAGACATTAGAGCTATTAGGATTCTTATAGCCATAGCTGCGTACTATGACTATGAGATATGGCAAATGGATGTCAAAACTGCCTTCTTAAACGGTCGCCTAGATGAGGACATCTATATGGCGCAACCTGAAGGGTTTGTGAATCCAAAGTTTCCGAAGCGTTTATGCAAACTTCAAAGATCCATTTATGGGTTGAAGCAAGCATCAAGGCAATGGAACAAGAAGTTTGATGAAAAAATCAAGAAATTTGGTTTTACTCAAAATCTTGATGAGCCATGTGTGTATCACAAAGCTAGTGGGAGTAATGTTATTTTCCTTGTCTTATATGTCGATGACATATTGATCATGGGAAAAGACATTCCAAGTATGCAAGATGTAAAGTCTTATCTGGGAGAGTGCTTTTCTATGAAGGACTTAGGGGAAGCAGCATTTATTCTGGGAATCAAGATCTATAGAGATAGATCAAGGCGGTTAATTGGACTAAGCCAAAGTGCTTACATTGATAAAATACTGAAGAGATTTAGTATGCAAAATTCCAAGAAGGGATATTTGCCGATGCAAGTTGAACATGGCTTAAGTAATAAACTATGCGCGTCAACACCTGAAGAGGTGGCTTACATGAAGAAAGTTCCTTATGCTTCGGCTGTAGGATCTATCATGTATGTTGTGAGATGTACAAGGCCTGATGTGGCGTTTGCACAGAACATTACCAGTCGGTATCAACAGAACCCATGTGTGAAACACTGGCAAGCTGTTAAGAACATTCTTAAGTATCTAAGGGCTACTAAAGAAATGTTTCTAGTGTATGGAGGAAATCCAGATGCAGAACTTGATGTTACAGGTTTTTGCGATGTGTCATTCCAAACTGATAAAGATGATACGAAGTCTCAGACGGGTTATGTCTTTGTCATTAATGGAGGAGCAGTTGACTGGAAGAGCAAGAAGCAAACAACGGTTGCGATGTCTATTACAGAAGCTGAGTACATAGTTGCTTCAGAAGCTGCGATGGAAGCTGTTTGGATTAGGAAATTCATTTCAGGACTCAGAGTAATGCCCTCAATTGAATTACCTTTAAATGTGTATTGTGACAACTCTGCTACAATAACATTTGCCAATGAGCCTGGAGTCATGAAGGGCGCCAGACATTTTCCTCGTCGATATCACTATGTTCGAGAACAAGTCGACATAGGTGAAATCAATCTACTCAAAGTTCATACAGATGATAATCTAGCTGATCCCTTTACGAAGCCTTTGCCAAAAGAAAAACTTACTGACCATGCTGATGGGATAGGACTTCGTTTAGCTAGTAGTTTCATGCAGATCTGTGATTAGTATTTGGATAAAGGATGTTATGAACAACTATTACTTTAATGAAATAAAATAGTTGTTTATGTTTATTTTTCATTTTCTTAATATTATATCCTATATTTGCATGTTTAATCCGTGAGTAACTTATGTTATTCTAAATAGTCCGTTGTCAATCAATGATGTGGGAATGTCATTGAATTAAGACAAATCTGAGTTTTGGTAGAATATACTTTTAAAGTATATTGATGCGTGGGACATACCAGATTCACATGATATTCAATGAATTGAATATAGGACTCATCCCAACTTTACATGATGATACTTTATGGATCTCTGTCATTAAGTATATCATGAAGTGTTTATCCTCAGACTTGAGATACCAGATAACTGATATGAATGTAGTGCATTTGTGTAAGATAGTCTAACGCTATCCGTAACTGGTAGTTATAAGGGCTATTTTCAGAAGTGTTGCAAAATTCATGAGTTATGTTTGTAGTCAAGAGAATTTGTTCCTTTGAATTTGTTTCAAAGCATAATACTTTATTTGGGCCCCTCGTAGGGTTGACAAGATGTTTGTATGGCCATACCCAAGATCTATCTGGAATACGTTCAGATGATTTGGTAATCTTGTTCAATCATATACAACGAGAATCAGAATGTTAACTTATGAAATGACTTGATCCATATTCATAGTTAATGTAGTATTAGTAACAAAAGGATAAGTAAAAATGATGAATCATTAAATGGTTTTTTCCAGGAGACCATACTCGATTCGATCTGGGGGCATTGGCGTGTGAAGGCTAGACTAACCAATGTCATTACTATATTTAGTAATATCCAAGTGGGAGCTGAAATGTTTTATAGATATTTAAATAATAGTATGTCCGGATTCGAACTCGAGACTTCGAGATTGCACACATTACGTATGAGAATTGATGTATGTAATTAATAAAAATAAAACGTTATTATTATTAATTATTAGTCACGAAATAAAACATAACGATAGTTAATATTTAATGAGGTTTTGACTAACGGTCGTTAAATGTAAACTACGAGGACTAAAGATGAAATTAGTGGACAAGAAGGATCCGGAATCCCTTTGGGATTGGGTGGCCGGTCGTGGGCTTCTCAAACCAAGGAGGTGGGATTTCTTGGTCACCAAGTATTAAGAATGTATATATACAAACCCTTGTATTCATTCTTAATCTAATCTTGGATCACCAATAACCTAATTTCTCCTCTCCTCTCTCCCTCTTTGTGTGGCCGGTCGAAACTCCCTAACCCCAAGGGTTTTCGATTTTGCTTAACTCAAAGACACTAGTGTTTGGTTTATTTGTGATTCAAGGAACTAGCTTTTCCACATCAAATCGCTATTAGTACGTGTGTACAAGAACGAAGGACAAGCACGCTTGAGCTTGTAATCTTGGTGGTCGATTCTTGTGTTTGGGTCGAATTGATAAACCCTAATTATTAGGGTTTTGGGTTTTGTTCTTGTTTAATCAACGTTTGATTCTTGAATTGCTAAAAGGTACGCACTTTCTTGTTTGGTTAATTATTTACATATATTATTCCTATTGTCTTCCGCTGCATGCTTTGATGATGTTATTTGATTTATATATATATAATTGTTATGAGTATTAAATTCCAACAAGAAGATTGTCACCTAGAAAAACACAGTATCCTGAAGTAGATCGTTGTGTGGATGGGCAACCCGCCCAATCGGCATCAGTATATCCAACAAGAGAAGTGGTCGAGGATGAATATAGGTGAAGTCCAAACTCCAAAGTCCCTCGAACGTATCGTAGAATACATTTAAGGGCTGCTAAATGTGGCTCACGAGGATCATGCATGTATAGGCAAATATGTTGCACAGCATAGGAAAGATCCGGTCTGGTAAAAGTGAGGTACTGGAGGCCACCTGCAAGACTGCGATAGAGAGTAGGATCCTGAACTGGAACACCTTCGGGACCCAGTTTGGATTCTGTATCAACTGGCGTTCGAGAAGGGTTATAGTTGGTCATGTGAGCACGCTCCAATAGCTCAATAGCATACTTTTGTTGAGATAAGAAGAGACCTGTAGAATGCCGAGTAGCGGAAATACCAAGAAAATAATTAAGTGGCCCGAGATCAGTCATTTCAAACTCACTGTGAAGAGAAGTAATTGTCTGCTGTAGGAGGGCAGTAGAGGATGCTGTAAGTATGATGTCATCCACATAAATAAGTAAATAAGCCATTTGAGAACCCCGTCGAATAATAAATAGCGAAGAATCACAGCGACTATGAGAAAAGCCAACTCGAGTAGCATAACCTGCAAATCTTTGGAACCAAGCACGAGGTGCCTGCTTTAGACCATATAACGATTTCTGCAGAAGGCAGACATGGTGAGGTTACCGTGAGTCAACAAATCCCGGCGGTTGATGCATATATACCGTCTCAGATAAAGTCCCGTTAAGAAAGGCATTCTTAACGTCAAGCTGATGAATAGGACACTTGCGAGATACCGCAAGACTAAGGACGGTGTGAATGGTAGCCGGTTTGACAAACGGACTAAAGGTCTCATCACAGTCAATACCAAGTTGCTGACTACTGCCATTGGCAACTAAACGAGCTTTATAACGGCTCAAAGTTCCATCAGCATGAAACTTATGCTTGAACAACCACATAGATCTCACTAAGTTAACACCAGAGGGCTGTGGTACAAGGATCCAAGTACCATTTTTAACTAATGCATTATACTCATCATACATAGCATTATTCCAATGAGGGTTTTGAAGAGCCTGAAAAGGAGATTTAGGTAGGGCGAGATAGAGGAAGTATGAAGGGAGAGACGTTCAATAGGTTTGACAATGCCTGATTGAGATCGAGTGACCATGAGGTGAGTACGGGGTGGTTCGGTGGGAGGTTTGGTCGAGGCGTCGGGGTTGGTTGTGTGCGAGGGAGGTTGTAAGACAGGTGACGATTGATTGTGGATCGCTGTTTGCGGGGTATTGGATTGTTGTTGAGGTGTGTGTGGTGGGCTGTTTGGTGTGATGGGCTCATGATGGGTATTAGGAACATCGGGTAGAGGATTTGTAGTTGAGGAATGGGTAAGTGCTTGGTTAAGGAGATGGGATGGTGCAGAGTCTAAAAAGGTGTATAAGGGTGGGGATTCTTGTGTCATTGAGTGGTAGGGGAATTGGGTTTCATCAAAGGTGACGTGTGTGTAAAATAAAAATTTGTTTGTTTCAAGGTCCAGACATCGAAAGCCACGGTGATAGGCGGGATAGCCATAGAAGATGCATGGTGTTGCACGTGGGGCAAGTTTGTGAGGGGAGTGAATGTGTGGGTAGCATAGGCACCCAAAAATACGTAGGTTAGAGTAGTCGGGTGCTTTATGAAAGAGTCTTGTGTAGGGGATTTTGTTGTTGATGGCGGTAGAGGGTAAAAGGTTGAGGAGATATGTGGCCATATGCAGGGCCTCGACCCAAAAAGCGGGAGGTAGGTGGGCTTGGAACAAAAGCGTACGAATGATATTGTTGATGGTTCTAATCATACGTTCCGCCTTGCCATTTTGTTGAGAGGTTTTTGGGCAAGAGAATCGAAATTGTATACCGTGATTGGCAAAAAGGGTATCTAAGCGGTTATTGTCGAACTCACCACCATGATCACATTGGAAACTCTTTATTTCGCATTTAAATTGGTTTTTAACATAATTGCAAAAGTGTAAAAATTTATCAAGCATATCAGATTTATGACGAAGGGGGTATATCCACCAATAATGAGAGAAATGATCAAGAAATAAGACATAGTATTTAAAACCACTTTTACTAGTAACAGGAGATGTCCATAAGTCGGAATGAATAATATCAAAAACAATGTTCAACAATAGAAGTAGAGCTATGAAAAGGGAGCTTCACATGTTTGCCAAGTTGGCATGCATGACAAATATGTGGAGACTTTTCTTTATTAGATGAAATAAATTGACGAGAGACAAGAGACCGTAGCACTTCTTCACCGGGATGACCGAGGCGTTGGTTCCACGTGGAGGAACTGGTTGAGAGAAGAGCGGTAGGATTGATTGACGGCTTAGTGACAGGATAGAGAGCTCCCAAACTATCACATCGAAGGAGGATATGGCGTGTCCAGAAGTCCTTCACAGAAAAACCAAATGCGTCAAATTCGACAGTGCAATTATTATCTTTAGTAAATTGACGAACAGAAATGAGATTTTTAATAATATTGGGAGTGACAAGAACATTATGTAGATGAAGTGGGCGATGAGTTGATGGAATAATGCTATGGCCAGTGTTAGTAACGGGAATAGAATTTCCGTCACCAACGTGCACAGATGGGAATAAACGTTTGTTAAAAAGAGTACTTAAATTAGTTGTGTTAGAGTTTAAGTGAGAGGAAGCACCTGTATCCATGTTCCATGTCGGGTCTTGCAAGGTCATAGTGCTAAATGCACTAGGAAGGGATGTAGCTTGAGTCGGAAAAACTGTCGAAGCGGGACCGAGAATGCCTTGACCGGATACCGAGCTGCTGTTGTGACTAGGTTGATTGGGCTGTGGGTAATAGGCCAGGTACACAACTGGACTGGGCTGCTGTTGTTGGGCTGTGAACAGGGGTGTTGGTTGAAGGTTGGTTTGGGTTGGGTAGTGACTAGCAAACTGGGCCAAACGGTTATAGTAATACCCAGGTGGAGCCCAAGTTGAAGGGTTGTTGTTTTACACCCGAGGAACAGTAATACGCCCCATATAGTTGTTTTGACTTTCGGCACTGTTATTGTGTTTAATGTTGTAGTAAGTGTTGTTGCTCTTTGGTTGTAGTCCCGCCCTATTTCGGTGGTCGTGTATGAACTTACAACGATCACCGAATTTACATGACCCCCGATTAAAGTGATTACATAGTTGAGTGAGACTTAGAGATTTGTTGGAAGGGTTGTTACCTTTGGAGTCCAACGAATGAGAGGCAACAAGAACGGTAGGCGATGAGGCACTACTATCGAACGTGTTAGACCCATCGGCTTGAGAATTCAACGTAGATTCTTCCAAGAGTAGCATGTTGCGTGTCGTTTCAAAAGTGGGAAGTGGTTCACGATGTCGTATGATTTTGAAAATAGTGTCAAATCGTGAATCAAGTCCGTTAACGGCATAGATCACCAAATTCGTTTCACTAACCAACGAGCCTAGGTTTTTAAGCCTATCCGCCATGGATTTGATTTTAGTGCAATACTCGTTGATTGACATGCTACCAATCTTAATGGAGCGAAGTTCATTGTCTAGGTTAATGGCCCTAGCATCTTTGTTGTCATGAAACAACGCTTTGATGTGATCCCACAAGGCTTTTGCATTGCCCGTAGTGGACACAACTTGTTCTTGTAGAGAATCACATAGAGACCCCAGAATCCACATCTTGATGAGGTCATCAAGTTTACACCATTTCGGATCGGTGGTACTAGATGAGTCTTCTTTTTCAACGTGGGACTTTAAACCAAGGCTTCCAAGATGAATTAAGAAGAAGGAACTCCATGATGTGTAGTTGTGTTTTTCTAGGTTTAACTTGATGGGAAATTTGTTGGTGATACTAAGTGGGATGAGTTTGTTAGCGGATGTAGGAGGAGGAGTGGTATCATTAGTCATTGTTGCCTGACTTTTGTGAGTAGGGTTTAGAAAAGAGATAGGCGGCTGTTTTGGAGAAGGAGGGAAGGGAAGGAACGATTAGGGAGGGAGGGATTTTGAGGATCGGTATTTTTATTTAGCCTGATACCATATTAATTGGTATAATTGTGTGTGTCTTATTCCATAAACAAGTTACAAATATATAGGATACATGAGATCATTCTAGAATAGATACATATGGGCTATGCCTAAGTACAATAAGAAAACTATCGGGCATATGTACAAGAGTCGGTTAATAAATGTTAGTACTTGTGTTATATTTCTATTGGTTTAGACCCAAACACAAGTAGATTAGTCGTTAGTAAAATATTAGGTCTCGTATAAACACAATTATCAATAGATATTAATCAATTATTCAATCAAGGTTTACATGGTATCGGAGCTTTAAGTTCAACTCACCACAAATAGTTGTCCTCTGGTCATAGGTTACTCGCCGATAATGCAGAGGGATCCCTATTTTTACTTTCTTCCGTTTTATATTTCGTTTTATTAGTCATTTTATGTATGCCAAATCCGTTTTTTCATTTTCGATTGAAACAGGTTACTTATTTATTTTGGTTCCCTCTTAATCGACTAAAGTCGATTGTTTTATGTTTCGGTTTGTTTAAATATAAAAATGAAAAAAAAAAAAATGTGTACTGTCAATTTTATTTATTTTTTTATTTATTTTTTTTATTATTTTTTTTAAGGACTCAATACCCATGGTAAATTTTATTACATCCAAAAACAAATAAATACAATAGATGTGGGTGAGTCGACTAAATTCGATTGTTTCTTGTTTCAGTTTGTTTAGCTATAAAAAAATGAAAAATAAAAAATTGTGTACTGTGATTTTGGGTTAATTCGTTTTTTTTTTTTTTTTTTTTTTTAAGATTTAATACCCATGGTAAATTTTATTACATCAAAAAACAAATAAATACAATGGAAGTGGGTAAGTCCCACATCTCAGCCCAAAAAGGCAAAACAAATGCTCCTATTGTGCTTAATACCTAATCTAGCATAAGAATGATATGTCAAACTTATGAGACCTAATAAAAACCCTATCTAATTTTACCATGGAGAATAATATCAAAAGCGATAACACACTCCATTTGGGCTTCAGTCAAACCGCAATCATCAAAATCATCATCATCATCATACGGGTCTTCATCATATTTCTCCTCCTTCCATTTCTCGTATAAACTCTTCCTACCCAATCCATCACCACTTTTAGAGCTTTCATTAACCTTGAAACTCGTTGATACCATATAAGTAGCAATTTCATTATAGACCTCGAGCACGTCATCATCACTATCCGTATTATCCGGATCAACAACCTTTTTAGAAAAAATTTACAGGGTTTTAGCGGCTTCACATCATCACCCAGTAGCACAAGCTTCTGATCAAGCATCTGACTTTCTAGTTCATTAATCCTTGCAACCAAAGGTGTAATACTTGGACTACCATATATCGTACCAACCAAAGGCGTAGAGACATTACCACTAGGTTCTACATTATCATTAAAAGCCTCATCCAATTCACATAGAACACCAAATGCATTAGAAGTACTTACCAATTTAGCATCCATTTTCGGTTAATTTGTTTTTTTTTTTTTTTTTTTTTTTTTTTTTTTTTTTTTTTTTTTTTGGGATTTGAGGTTAGAATAATTGTTTGGATTGATTTTGGATTCTTGAATTGTTTTTTGTTAATTTCAATTTCCTGAAATCGTATGGGGATTTTTTTGTTATCAACACTCATCGGATCATAGTCTTATTTTGTTAATGGTTCTAGTTTGATACCGGCTTAACTTCTATCGTTCTAGTAACTTATTTAAACTTATTACTCTCTAATATGTAGAGGTATGGCTGAGGAAGACCAAACTCTCCAAACGGTCTAAAGTTAGCCATTGAACACGTCATAATCGGACCACATTAGAGCATGGGGTATGGTGGTGAACCCAAGCCTCACTTGTGCGACATCACCTCCACATCACTCCAACACACTCACTTAAAAATACCCCACAATCACAACTAACTCAAACCTCTTCATTTGGGCCCCACCCACCCTCATTTTTTTTCTTTTTGATATTTTTCAAACAAAATAAATTTCATTTCATTCACTTAAATAAAAATACAACTAAAATACGGAAAAAAAAAAAAAAACATACGATAAATAAAAAAAGAACATATGAAAAATAAAAAAATATACGGAAAATAAAAACCATACGAAACTTAAATAATACAACTTCATTTGTAGTATTTCGCTATCAATTCGTCTTGTTTCTTCTTGAGGATCGTTCTTTTTGGCTCCGGCAAATTTTCAATATCATGCATGAGAAACTCCAATTCTCAGCACTCTTGGAATGACTTTTATTTCGCTACCCTCGCCTCGTACACTTCTTTGGCTCCGTCAAAGTTACGTTTATACTCTTGAGCTAAAGCTTCCGCAATAGCATCTGATTGACTCCCCCCAGTGCTCTTTGACGACTCCACAGATTTAGATTTTTTTGCCAGTCGAGGCTTTCCTGGGGGACGACCTCTTGGATCAGGGCCGAATAATTCGGCGATATTATCTTCATTGATCCCCTCCGGCGCGTCCCATTTGGGATATTATGTCAAAACCTTCCATGCCGGAACCATAGTAAACTGTTTCCCGGTAAGAGACTTGAAAGCAAGTCTTGCATTCTCAATGTGATCAACATCATTTTCCCCGGATCTACGCTGCAAATGCTTGTAAAAACCATTAAACTTTTGGCAATCACCGTTTATCCGAGTCCATTTTCCCGTGCACATGTTTTTTGTACGATAAGGCTCTGGACTACGAGCCTTGAAGTCCTCCCAAATCTAAGTCCAAAAAGCATCGTTTAGTCGGTCATTACCGATAGCGGCGTTTTGGGAAACCTCGACCCAACACTCGGCTAAAAAATTTTCTTCCTGGCTTGTCCAACGAATTGTGGTTCGACTCTCTTCTTCCTCCTCCTCCTCGTCGTCCGCGTCCAAGTTCACCACGGCCTTCTTTTTTTACTTTGTGGCTTTGGCCGGTTTTTTTCCTTGACGACGTTCTTCACGTGTTTCGGTTGGTGGTGGTTGAGGTACTTTGAATTGTGATTCAAAGTAATGTTATTGTGAAGCGAAGAATTGCGTTGGTGGTGGTTGTGACGGATAGAATTGCGGTGGTGGTGGTTGTGACGGATAGAATTGCGGTTGTGATGGTTGTGATGGATAGAATTGCGGTTGTGATGATTGTGATGGATAGAATTGCGGTGGTGATTGTCTTGGATATTGAAAAGGTTGAAATCCGACTTGCGAAGAAGTGTTTGAGCTTTGAGACGATGGGGTGGACGGGTTTGACGAAGACGAGTTGAGGAGATTCGTAAACGACATCTCGTTTGGATCTTGAGACATTTTTTGTTGTGGATTGAGATGGTGAAGATAATATATTTTTCAATGAAAAGTGTGAATTTTTGTGTAAAATCTGGGTATTATTTATAGAGTGGGTGGGGTAATATTTGGGTTTGAAAAAGAAAAAAAAAAATTGACCGCTTGAATTAAAACGGTAACAATCAAACGTTAACATTGAATTTGGATTTGTCATGTAGTGTGTCGTTGTAGTGGCGAGTTGTGATGTGGCGAAGGGAGATGGTGTCGTGGCGGTGGGCGGCGGGCATCGACGAGCTTGCCATGTTGGAAACGGCGAGGTAAATCGCCACCATACCTCATCCTCTTAGTGTGAATCATTTTAATAAATATACAAAAGGTGATCCAATCATGTATGAGTGGGACGACGATTGCTACATCTAACCCGTTTGATGCACTTAATGTGATCGATACTGATGAATGTGGTACTCCTACTATTATAGTGGATTCTGGTTGTTCAATGGAAGCTAAGGAGGTTGGGCCTGTTAAGACCGGAAATGTATCACAAGAACTGCTTGTGAGTGATTCAATGGAAGCTAACGAGGTTGGCCATACCCCTATTGCTGTGAAAATTGGGGAGCTTGAAAAGCTTCTTATGGATGAGAAAGCTACTCTTGTTGATGATGCTGGTAATCCTATTAAAAATGATGATTATCCGGGTAAAAAGGATTTTCCGTCTACTTCATCTATTAAGATGGTTAACCCATTCTCTAAGGTGGGAGAGATTGTTGTCTCCGACAGTGATGATGAGGAGGTTGTAAACACCTTTGATGAGTCGAGTAACTTATTTGGTGGTGGTCATGATCGAGAAGATGACTTTGATGACTATGGTTATGATAACTATGCGGATCAGGTTTACGATCTTCCAGGTAATTTGGATGCCTATTACGACACATATGGTATCAAGCTCCAAGGCCTTGGTAGGAAGTAAATGTTATCTTCATAGGAGTCTGATGTGATATTTTGAGTAATGGTTTATTTTCTTTTTTAGAAAATAGGAAGTATCTTGTTATGTAAGCTTTTCGCCTATGTAACGGGCTGAGATATGGGATTCACCCATATCCTTTGTACTTAAATATTTTTTGGAGTAATATATTTGCCGGGTCATTGACATTTTAACAAAAAAAAAAAAAAAAAAAAAAAAAAAAAAAAAAAAAAGATCTAGAGCAAATATGTATATTTTTCTTTGTCGTAATCATGCATAACATTTATTTTTCTTTCCTACCGTTTAATCAAATTCGAACCAACATTAATTGTTAACTATTGGCACAGTCATAAAAACCAATAATACATTACTACTACGTGAATCAGACCCAAAGATGTCCAATCATTACATTTTCGCACTAAATAAACATGCATGCACTTCAAAATAATAGCACAAAAGTTTCCTATAAATAGAGGGTAATGTACCATGTTTTACGTCACACAAAACAAGAGTGAGTGAGTAAGTTAGTAGCAACCAAAATAAAAAACATGTTGAAAGCCTCAAATCAACCAAACTCACTCTGTCCTTAACCTAGTTTCACTCAACAAGCCATTCGTTGGTGGCGAGGCCACGAACCATTCCGCTTCCTCGGCCTACTCCCCTGCTATTCTCCGTGGATCCAAGTCCATCAAGAAAACCAATGCCACCCGTGCTCGAACCACCTCAGTTGGTAACATTAAGGCCATATCAATACCCTTTCTTACCAAGGCCACTACCGTTAAAGGTGTCATCACTGTCCAACCAACAATTAGCTCCGCAATTGCTGGTATAGGTGTCGGTGGCTTGGTTGATGGCGTCTCTGATCTTCTAGGACGGTCCTTCTTGCTTGAGCTCGTTTCTAATGACCTTGATTGTACGTATATATTCCATGCAACTTTTTACGTTTTATTGATTTTGTGAAAAACTTGCATGATGACGTTAAGTGTAAAATAAAGATATAGAACATCCCCTGATAAACACTAGATAACAACATACATTACTTGGCCTAAACGTTGACATTTTAAAATATTTGCAGTGTAATTTTTATGGCTATAAGGGCAAATTAATTACCCAATTTTCCTGTTCAAAAGAAGATCTCTCTTCTTTTTCATTCTCAACAGGAATGCATAAAAAAAAATTGCTATGTTCCCGTTGAAAATCAACATAAATCGGCTTACACGATGAAAATCAACAAAGGAAAGTTCCCGTTGCAAAAATGCAACTATTTTCCAGTGGATGACCGAGAGATTGATAGCGAAACAGAAAATAGCTGCATATCGTTTGCAAAAACAGACTTCATTAATTTTTCTACTTATTTTTATATAAATATTGTTCGATTTCGTAGCAAAATACAAAATTTATCAACAGATTATATAAAAATGAACAGAAAACAAATCACTGTTAATTTCCTGTTGCATATCCGATGCAAATTTTCGCAAATTTGGAGCGGATTTGCAATGGTAAATTAAAATTAAATATAAAGTGTAGTATCTTAGATTTTCGTAGCAGATCCGTAGTAAATATAGTTAGAACTAATATACGTGAATTTCAAAGATATTACATCTGGATTCACCTTTGTAACTATCGGTTTAAATTAGTCGAGTCAACTTCTGATAGCTTGGTGAATATATCTCGATGAAAATTCGCAGAACTTAAGTAGAAATCATAGACTCCTCAGATATGATGGTGACCACTAACCTTATCTAGGTTATGTCATTTTATATTTTTAGCTATGAACACCCGTTTTTTTTTTTTTTTTTTTTTTTTTGATAAGAGGGTTACCTGATAAAATATTATTACCCCAAAAAAAACAATTAAATACACCCCTTTCTCTTATGAACAAGTTAAAAAATACTGTACATGTTAGTCATCGACTACTTGATCATCAACCAACCGCAATAATTGTGGGACCTGAATTTAATTTATCAAAATCCCAGCTACCCTTCTTTTCCAACGTGTATAGAAACTTTGATTGTGTGTTAGCACTTATAGCACATCTATGGATTTATGTACGCAACATGTAATGTAATGTAATGTCTCATTGTGTTAAAGTCTTATAATCTTGTATGATATATAGCAAACGGAAAGCAAAAGACGGTGAAGGCGTACGCTCGATACACTGCATTAGATTTCGACATTAATGTCTACACATACAAATGCGACTTTGATGTCCCTGCGGATTTTGGCGAGATAGGAGCTGTGATGGTGGAGAATGAGTATAGCAAGAAGATGTTCTTCAAGAGTATTGTCCTTGATAACAATGTCACATTCACATGCGAATCTTGGGTTCAATCCAAGAATGATAACTCCGAAAAGAGAATTTTTTTCACGAACAAGGTCAAATGCAATATTATTTAGGCTATGCTACTATTAATAATACTTTTATTTTTCTGCAATTAGTTCTAAGTTACTTTTGTTTATCATGACACTGGATTATTCTTATAGTGTATTTGTTTGTATAGTCTTACCTGCCATCAGAAACACCAGAAGCACTAAAATCATTAAGAACAAAAGACCTGGAGTCTCTTCGTGGCAACGGTCAAGGAGAGCGTAAATCGACTGATAGGATTTATGATTATGATGTATACAACGATCTTGGTGCTCCAGATCGTCTCATAAGTTTAGCACGACCGGTGCTTGGTGGTGATGAACATCCTTACCCTAGGCGGTGCCGTACTGGTCGCCCAATGTCCTCTAAAGGTACTCTACACAGTCCTTTTTTTAATTTTTTTTTATTATTATTATTATTATTTTTTTTTTTAATTTTAACGGCAAATATCATTAAATCACTCTAGCAAGATACTAGAGGAAAAGGATACAAAGAATTCATAGAAGAAAATTTTGGGTTAAGGATCCAATCATTCCAAAATAGAAGTGATCTTTTAAACCTATGAACAATCCAATTATGATTTATGAGAGAAGACTTGTCTTCCACAAAGTGTATTTTTCGTAGGGGGTTTAAGATCAAAACATACCCGATTTCTGAATGTGACACAAGTCTTTTTTATGACATAATGTGTATCTAATATATAGGTAAATTGATGAGCTTTCCTCAAGTATTTTGTGATGTGGCGGCAGTACAACCGCACTATATATTTAGGTCATTTACATGAATTGGTAATACAGTAAAATCTGTTACATCAGTTAAAAAAACAGATCATTACACACAATGACAATGATTTGTTAGACATTGGTGCAATTTTTTTCTTTGCATTATTTGCTTATGACAACTTTAAAAGTAGTAAATCAGGAAGTGACTAAAGCTAAGCATAACATGTCGAATTACAGATCCATTGACCGAGACGAGAACTTTGCTCCCATTCTATGTCCCAATAGATGAAGATTTTTCAGAGCTAAAGCAAGTAACATTTGGCGCAAGGGCTTTGTATTCAGTCCTTCATGGAGTCGTGCCAATTCTGGACTCAGTTGTGACAGACAAAGACAAGGGATTTCCACTATTTACAAGCATTGACTTGCTTTACAATGAAGGTGTTAATGTTCCAGCCCCTGATAATGGAATTCTAAGTGCCTTGCCTAGACTTGTTAAAGGGGCAACTGATGCTACAAATACTGTTATAAAGTTCGAGACCCCAGAAACCATCGACAGTAAGCATTATTCTTTTGTTCTTGTGGTTTTTAGTTTGAGTTTTTGTTTATTAATGCCTTTGATTGTATATAGGGGACACGTTCTCATGGTTTCGTGATGAGGAATTTTGTAGACAAATGCTTGCTGGTCTTAATCCATATAGCATACAGTTAGTGACGGTATGTTTATTCAAGTAATTTTAGCCTTTGACATAAATTATGTCATAACTGATTTACGATGAAATTTCTTGTATAACATGTGTGTGTGTAGGAATGGCCATTGAAGAGTAAATTGGACCCTGAAGTTTATGGACCAGCTGAATCGGCAATCACCAAGGAGATTGTAGAGGAAGAAATACGAGGCTTCATGACTCTTGAGGAGGTAACGAAATGGGGAGTGATAATACTCACACCAAATAAAATTGATGCACACACCATAACTATATATGCACATACCATGTTGTAACATATGCATTAGTAGTGTGATATTGTGGTGTGTGCATCAATTTATTTGGTGTGAGTATCAATTTATTTGTAATTCTTTTTCTTTTGGTCTCACATAACTGTGAAGTTTTATATTAATGCTGAAAAACACTTGTGCACATGTAGGCTTTTGCCCAAAAGAAACTGTTCATGTTGGATTACCATGATCTACTATTGCCTTATGTAAATAAAACTCGAGAGCTTGATGGGTCAACTCTTTATGGCTCAAGGACTTTGATGTTTCTTACTCCTGCTGGAACATTGAGACCACTAGCCATTGAGTTGACTCGTCCACCATCCGATGGGAAACCACAATGGAAGCATGTGTACACACCCGCTTGGGATGCTACGGGCGCCTGGCTTTGGAAGCTAGCCAAGGCTCAACTACTTGCTCATGATTCTACTTATCACCAGCTTGTTAGCCATTGGTTAGTTCAAGTTTACTTGTAGTAATTGAAATTGGACAGGCATAGCTAGTTAGCTACATATGCAGGCAATCACTTAGCATGTCATGTGACCACTAACTCAAAATCCATCAGTCATTTGGCCTACTAACTTTTTTATAATCTATAAAAAAAAATTTGACACATGATGGACCTAAATGCTTGTTTGTGTATCTTTTCAATTAAGATGTGGGTCAATGTGTGATGATGATCTGATACTCATCTCAGATTACATGAAAAACATGTGGATTACAGCTGAAGTAATCAATTAATTTGATACTTTTTTGACACTGCAGGCTAAGAACTCATTGTGTAACAGAGCCTTACATAATTGCTACAAACCGTCATCTTAGTCAAATGCATCCAATTCAACGACTACTCGTCCCTCATTTCCGGTACACGATGCAAATCAACGCTCTAGCTAGATTAGCTCTCATTAATGCGGGCGGTATCATAGAGTCAAACTTCTCAACCGGAAGATATTGTATGCAACTTTCCTCTGATGTATATGATCAATTGTGGCGCTTTGATCACGAGGCTCTTCCTGCTGACCTAGTTAGCAGGTACCCGTTATGCGCACTAGCAATCTTTTTCTCTTCTGCATTTAGCTACCTAAAAAGTCAAATTCATATGGCATTTATGTATAAATATTTTTTATTTAGGGGCATGGCGGTTGAAGATAAAAATGAACCACACGGGATAAAATTAACAATCGAGGACTATCCATTTGCAAATGATGGTCTACTGATTTTTGATGCGATCAAACAATGGGCAACTTCTTACGTTAACCACTACTACCCACAAGCAAATCTAGTAGAATCTGATGAAGAGCTTCAAGCATGGTGGGATGAAATTCGTACAGTTGGACATGGAGACAAGAAAGATGAACCATGGTGGCCGCAACTCAAGACCCAAGACGAACTGATTGGAATCGTGTCGACTATAATGTGGGTGACTTCTGGTCATCATTCAGCTGTTAACTTTGGACAATACGATTTTGCAGGATATTTCCCAAACAGGCCGTCCATTGCCAGAACTAAAATGCCTAACGAAGACCCAACAGATGAAGAGTGGCAGTCAATTTTAAAGCGGCCAGAGGATGTACTATTGAAATGTTTCCCGTCCCAAATTCAAGCCACCAAAGTTATGTCAGTTTTGGATGTACTGTCGAGTCATTCACCAGAGGAGGAGTATATTGGTGGAAAGATAGAACCGGCATGGGAGGCAGACCCCGCTATAAAGGCTGCATTTGAGGAGTTTCGTGCAAGATTGAACGAGCTGGAAGGCATTATAGACTCAAGAAACACTGATGCCACTTTGAAGAACAGGAGTGGTGCAGGGTTGGTTCCTTACCAGCTTCTCAAGCCTTATTCCGACAAGGGTTGTTAGAAAAGTGACTTAAACTTTAGGGGCTATTTGGTAATTTGTTCGACTTGTGCTACAAGTTTGTTTGTAATTTGGTAACTAATCTATGACGGTTAGTTTTGGCTATAAATAGGGATTGTTAGCATTAGGTTTCTTTGTACTTTTTGAATTATAGTTTGGTACCTTTTGAATTAGTTTTTGTGTTGGTACCTTTGAATTTGGTTTTGTATTTGGTTTGGTTATTTGAATAAAGCTTCCGCTTCGTTTGTTTGGATTTGTTTGTTTGTTTCGTCTTTGAATTACCAATAAGTGGTATCAGAGCCAGGTTGTTTAGCCATGAGGCAGAAAAAGAAGAAGAAAAAAAAAAGTTCGTTATTCGTTTGGTTGTGGATCGACTTGTTTGACGATTTGCTTTTGCTCGTATTAATTTAGTAGATATTTTGATTGCATCAAGTTTGTGGGCCTTGGTAATCGTATATCGTAGCTTTGGATGGGCTTTTTCACAATTAGGCCTATATTTATATATTGGAATATTGGATATTACTTGTTTCGTAGTATTTGTTTTGTATTTGAATTTGGATTTTTTATTTGGTATTTGAATTTGGATCAGTTTGGAGGCTTCGTTTGGAATATCTACGTTGATTTATTCGTTTGGGGTTGTGTTTGAACTGGATAATATCGTTGGGTTATTTGAATATTTTTGGTTGCAACATAGAAATCGATTGGTTTCTTTTGGAGATTCATATTTGATTTGGACCGTAATTCTTATTATATAAGTGGGTCATTAGAGTTATTATCAGTATCAATATTTGGGCTTTTGAATTATTAGAGCCCGTTCGTCAAGTTATTTATTAACTTGAATTTGTTTGATACCTGGATAATAAGTTTGAAGTTGGACCGTAATACTTATCAAATAAGTGGGTCATAAGAATTTGAATTTGATAATTGGAATTTGAAGATCGATTTGGTGTTTGAAAAGAAAATTTGGGATCTTCGTTTGTCAGGCTTTTGAAGTTGGTTGCCTGAATTTGATTGTCTTTGTTGAAGATCGTTTGAGCCGATTTGTTTTGTTTGGTTGACCGAGTTTGAATTTGTCGGTTAACGTTTGATTGTTCGTTTTGAAGATTATCGGCGTTTGTATTTGTTCGGTTTGTTTCGGATCATTTTTGGGAATCGATCGTTTGATTTGAATTTGGCTAGTATCACTTGCGTTTAGAACTTTGAATTTGATTTGAAGCCGGTGGAGGAGTTTAAGTCACGATGGAGATTGTTAGAAAAGTGACTTAAACTTTAGGGGCTATTTGGTAATTTGTTCGACTTGTGCTACAAGTTTGTTTGTAATTTGGTAACTAATCTATGACGGTTAGTTTTGGCTATAAATAGGGATTGTTAGCATTAGGTTTCTTTGTACTTTTTGAATTATAGTTTGGTACCTTTTGAATTAGTTTTTGTGTTGGTACCTTTGAATTTGGTTTTGTATTTGGTTTGGTTATTTGAATAAAGCTTCCGCTTCGTTTGTTTGGATTTGTTTGTTTGTTTCGTCTTTGAATTACCAATAAGGGTGTTACCGGGAGAGGTGTTCCAAACAGCATATCTATCTAATAGTTCTGGTTCTCTTTTGGTCTCCAAGATCCATAGTCCTATGCTGAAATAATGGTCTGTGCGGTAATAAGGTCATAATCTATGTTTGCGATTTGGTTTATTGTCATTTGAAATAAGTTTGTGTTATGTTGTGCTCCATTATCTGGCTACAGAGCTGAGCACCAAGCAGATGCAGTTATCGTATTCTGAATTATTGTGTCATGTCCTCATTACATGACACTAGCTATTGTAAAATGTAAACAAAAGAACATTTGTTCTACAAATAATTGTAACATTTTACACTAAAGCCTTTGATCTGTGTCTTGTTATGATTACTCGTAGTGTACATATGTTGATGGTATCTATTATTTAAGGACTTAGCATCCGGTCGACACCCAACCCAAAGGTAAACTAAATGGAACATTAAACTGAATAGATCTAAATCGGTATGGTCGAAAACTTGATGATTAATTCCATATGTCACTCGGTTCTATTTCAGTACGAAACTTGAAGCATAATATAGTATTTATAATGAAAATAGATCCCCTTGAGTTCATATTCATAACAATATAATTAGTTTAAAGTGCTCGAGAAATAAGCTTGGTAGCAATGGAGCTTAGCCCGTAAACAGTATTAATTAAGTGAGCTACTAATTAGCATCGACTAATGTATTTAAGTTTGAAAAACAGAAATGGCTAGTTTCTTTCTGAGTATTGGAAGTGGATAATAACAAGAGCTAATATTTGGAAGATCTTGAATGAAGACATGTTATTTTAAATTGTCTTGAACTCATAATTGTACCCAACACATCCGGTTCAGTCCCCTTCAATGTTGATGCATAATCTGGCGCGGACTGGATTCAACGACTCTCCTTGGGCCGTTAGTCGTCTTCTCGAGTCCTAGTAGACCTGTCAACAAAGAGAACCCGTTAGGAGTGGACCAGAGGCCGTAGCCCCGGGGTCCACCTCCGACGGTCAAGTTAGTATCGGCGTGATGTAGCCAATCTAAATTAGGGTTAGAGATAACCTGTCATGTATTTATAGGCATGGATTAGGGTTTAGGCATAGAGTGGGCCGCATCTGCCGGGCCTGACCTATTCCTGGCCCAGTCCGGACCATACGTCCACAAGCCCCCCAAGTCTAGTATGAGATAGCGCATGGCTATGTTATGCTAGACTTAAGTTCTGATGGCCGCGTAGGTGAAAGTGGAACCCGTATGCTGCATCCTGGATAAGGGCGTACCTTTTGTACCAGTAGCGATGCAGCATGGTGCGACAGAAGACGTGCTTCTGTAGCAGAAGTGCGCGCTAGCGCGACAAAGAGGTGCGACAGAAGACGTGCTTCTGCGCATAAGTGTGCGATGTGCGCGACAAAGGGGTGCGACAGAAGACGTGCTTCTGCGCATAAGTGTGCGCTGTGCGCGACAAAGGAGTGCGACAGAAGACGTGCTTCTGCGCGCATTACATCCGTCTTTACAACCGACAGAGGACGTCTCCCCTGCGGCAAGATGGTGCGAATATTTAAATCCGTCTTTGTACCAAGCTTGCGTTCTGCTTCCAAATATACCTGCGCAATGCGTACGGAAACAGTGGTAGTATATACCCTGGTAGCCCCCCAAGTTTGATGGTGCTACTCATGTAGGAGCATTAAACTTATTTAATCTGCGAAAAACACTGAATGCAAAGATTAAAAGTATATGCCGCGAATCGCAGCATATAAAACCTAATGAATTGAAACAATAGACAGCACATAGCATGAATAACATATTGCGCATAGCATAAATAATATTTAGCACATAAGAAAAGTGGCAGTGCTCACCCGTCGTGGGATGCGTACCGACGAAATAATTAATTGTGTTATTTTTTTTAATGCATAAAATAAAAACTCATATGGATGTACCGTGACCGCGACTAATAGACGCAGATGGATTTATCGTAACCGCATAGACTCGAACGTTTGTGGATGATCACAGATATTTATACCACGGCCTTTGTCCAGTGCGCATCATGGCGATTGACTAGCATCGTGGTGTTTGCGCGTACGCGTTCTCTGCGAAGATGTCTGAACGCACGGCCTAATGCGGGTAGATTTATCGCGACTGCGTTGTTCGAGCGCGAGCAAGCGTACCAACCGTAAAAACAGTATCTGCGCGAATTAATTCGCGGCTAAAAAATTAAAATAACTCCGATCGTGCGGATATTTTCTTAGGTCCGATCGTGCAGACTAAAAGATAAAATAGGTCCAATCGTGCGGACGTTTTCTTTTATGTGTAAAAGAATTAGTGTCAATTGCGGATGACGTATATCAAAACAATGATATTTACTTATTTTATAATAATTATCATTATTATTTATGCCATAAATATCAAATAAAACTTGATGCAAAAGATAAAATACCATCCTAGACTAGACTTGATGCATAAAACTTGTACGCATCTAACTTAATAAAAGTTGGGCGCCACTTAATGACGTTGATGATTGTAAAAGCATAATTATTACGGAGGAACCACACGTATGTGATTGGGACAAAAGTATTGTTAGGATGCGCAGTGACAATAATACGTCATCATTTAAACCTAACAGTAATAGGATGTCCTCAAGAAAGCGATGTTATCTTGTCAATAAAGTTGTACGCATCGTCTGATTTAATAAAGTGATATTAAATTCATATGATGGTAAAGCAAATTCTACGCATGGCAGAATGCAAAGGTTTTAGAGTTACCGACTTTAAAAATTGATTTCTGCTTTACGGTAATATGAGAACACGAAACATAGTTTATTCGTGGTCCCACGGATGGCGCCAACTTGTTGATGCATAATCTGGCGCGGACTGGATTCAACGACTCTCCTTGGGCCGTTAGTCGTCTTCTCGAGTCCTAGTAGACCTGTCAACAAAGAGAACCCGTTAGGAGTGGACCCGAGGCCGTAGCCCCGGGGTCCACCTCCGACGGTCAAGTTAGTATCGGCGTGATGTAGCCAATCTAAATTAAGGTTAGAGATAACCTGTCATGTATTTATAGGCATGGATTAGGGTTTAGGCATAGAGTGGGCCGCATCTGCCGGGCCTGACCTATTCCTGGCCCAGTCCGACCATACGTCCACATTCAAGGTATGCTTTTGTGGTATGGACCAAGACCTTCCAACTCGGTGATGGCACCCTAATTTTCTGTCATTCGTGCAATGATACAACATTGGGATAGAACAATCTTTTTTTAAAAATGACATTTTTAATGCATACTACTTACTCACACTATCTTACAAGAATCTATCGAGGTCAACGAGCGGATACAGGCTTGTCTGTGTGTCATATTCCGTATGGATTTTCTTGTGAATTTTCTTGATGAAGTGGTGTTTTCCGGTGAGCCGAAAAGTAAAGAAGGTAGTTATTTTTAGATTTTTGAGTAGGCTTGTTGCTTGGAATCAAGAGTTTCATAGTGAAACCTTTGTTTCTGGGTAAGAAAATATTTTTCGGTGTCGGTGATAACATCAAATAATCCTGATTTTTAAGTGTCAATTTCCCCTGATTATGCTCATATTTTATGTCATTTATGTGGATATATACTCTTATTTCTTTATATTTCGTTTCTAGGTAAAATATGAGCATTGGAGTTTAGAGACGCGAATTTGAAGATTTTCCTAACGGTTTTATCTTAGTATGCTATTAATGAAGAAGCTACGGCGTAACTCATATTCTCAATTACACCATAGCTGGGATTTTGTCACAGAAGACCAACTCAACTGCAGTTACGGCGTAACTCTCAACTCAAGTTACGCCGTAGCCATCTAGGTCATGAAGAATTTCGCGCCTCCGTCAACTACGCCGTAACCTCCTCACATGCATTACGACGTAACAACCTTCTATTTAGAAGATACTGAAGATACGACGTAGCTTTCTACTAAATTACGGCGGAGCTATTGTTACGACGTAACTATTCCAAAGGTTACGCCGTAGTCACCTATGCGAGCTTTCTGTTTAGAAGACACTGAAGTTACGGCGTCACTCTCAACTTTGGTTACACCGTAACTATGATCGGGCCTATAAATACAAACCCTAAATTCTTCATTTTACATCATTCACTCACAACATAAAGGCAGAGAACGTGAAGAGGGTTCCAAGGGCAAATCATACCAAGCATATGGAGCCATCTCCAAGGGACACTACAACAATCGGATGGACGGGCGAGGAGACTTTCGCCGGGGACAATGTCCCCGGCGAAAGTCACTAAACGACAAAATAAAATCTGACGTGACACATAAATACGCTGACCTGTTATGAAAAATTCAACAAACACTTTCGGCGGGGACATGTCCCCGGCGAAAGTAAGTTTGATTTTTATCAAACTTTGACCAGCTAGTCAAAAATTCAACGTAACCTTGGAAAAATTCCCGCCAAACCTTTCCCCGAAGACATGTCCCCGGCAAAAGTAATATTTACAAAAATACACTTTATTGCAAATATTAATACATAACTAAAACCCTGATGCTTGGAAAAACATAAATAACCCAATCGTCAATTCTCACAAAACACACGTAACAATATAATGGCTGATTACACGCCGGAAAAAGAGTGGTCACTGGTTTTATCGTCGATATATCTCTTTACTCGAGTTCTTGATACGTATGGGTCAGAAATTTATGATGAATATGGTTCTTATAAGAACATAGACCCGTTGATGAGAGACCGCATTCTGGAATGGTTAAGGAAAGAGGCATTCTACAGGGTGTATTTGGACTATGAAGCTAATGGTGTTGGAGGAGAAAACACGCTGGAAGTTGAAGCAATGTTTGAGCAGTTCGTCAAGCAAAGGAAGGAAAAAAGATGAAGCTGAAAAAAGCCCGTTCGATTACACATTTGATGATGCGGGAAATAGGGTAACACATCTTGAACCATTGTTTGAACAGTTCGTCAAGCAAAGGAAGGGAAAAGATGGTGCAGGTTCTAGCAGAGCGGGAAGTAGCAGGGAAAAAATTGAATGGGCGATGTTTGTTATGGTCTATGTCGTGTGTATCATATCGTTTGAGTTGTTTCGTTTGCTTGTCGAGTTGTTTCGTTTGATCTGTTTCGTTTTGTTGTCAAGTTGTTTCTTTATTCATGTGTAATTTAGTATTGGAAAAAGGGTGTTTGGAAACCATAATCTTGTTAACATGATACGTATACCATAGCACCTATACTTGGTCATTTAACATGATACGTATACCATATCACCTATACTCGGCCGTTTAACATGATACGTATACCATAGCACCTATACTCGGCCGTTTAACATGATACGTATACCATAGCACCTATAGTTGGTCGTTTAACATGATACGTATACCATAGTACCTATATGTTGGGTTTTAGGTTCCTTAGATTTGATGAGACAAAATAAATACAAGAATGAAACAAAGGGACTTAAAGTGAAAGAGATGAAATCTACTAAAAGATGGAAGGACTTGCTTGCAAAAGAAGATTTATTATTTAGTCCTTTGTAGTATTTTGTAAACCCTAATCCTCTAGTATATAAAGAGGACATGGGGTGTAGGTTTTAGAGATAAGTCTTCCATAATGTAGTCTAAAGGTGTGTGTGTGTGTAACCTAGACGTGTTCCTATGAACGTCTAGGGTTAGAATTTGTGTAGTTTAGCCTCGAGGATCTTTGATCCCTGTTACAAGTTAAGTGTAACCGTATTATTCTGATCAAATAATATTTGAGGCTTGGAGTGAATATAATGAAAAACTTTGTTCAATAATAATATATAATGTTCTTATTATTCCGCTGCGTTGCATATGTTATTGTCAAACCCTAGTACTCTAAACGATCTCAAGGAGTCCTAACGGATTCCACAATTGGTATCAGAGCTTGGGGAGCTCGTTACCTAGGGATTCGCAAGGTTTTATTGGTCGAAGAATGGCGAAAAGAAGAAAAACTATGAATCTGAAAATTCTCGTATTTTTCTGCAGTACCGTTTTAAAAACGCGATAACTTTTTCGTTAACCGTTGGATCATAACGAAATTTTCGGTGGACGTTCTCTATATATTCATCTAACTTTTCACCGAAGGGATTGTCGATCTGAGCTTTCTATCAAAAGTTATTCAATGTCGAAGTTGGCTGCAGAAACTGGTTTAATAATTCGAATTTTTGGGTTTTCATGCATATTCAACTTCTTGAATTTGTGTTACTTGTTCTAATTCTTGATGGAGGTTGTTTATACATTGTGTGGTGTTTATGATTCATGGTTAGAAGCAGCTTTCCTAGTGTTTTTACGAAACCACTTCTAGTGTTTTCTGAAACCACTGATAGTGTTTTTACGAAACCACTTCTAGTGTTTTCTGAAACCACTTCTAGTGTATTCTCGAAACCACTGATAGTGTATTCTCGAAACCACTGATAGTGTTTTCTCGAAACCACTGATAGTGTTTTCTCGAAACCACTGATAGTGTTTTCTCGAAACCACTCCTAGTGTTTTCTCGAAACCACTCCTAGTGTTTTCTCGAAACCACTGCTAGTGTTATCTCAATTCCACTGCTGGTGTTTCTTGTTCGTTTCTGCTGATGAGGTTTTGGAATTGAGGGGAAGCTGTACATGTTTTTGGTACTGAGATTTTTGGTGACACACACATGGGATTTTGGTTCGCACACACAAGAAGATTGGTATTTGTTCTTAAAGGTTTTAAAAAGCTCGTTTTTGAATTATTTGAAGAATTGAAGTGCTCAGTGTCTCATTGAAGATGAGGATTTTGTCAAGAGATTGCGATCTACTTATATGGTGTTAGTATAAGTTTGGAGTCACGTGGATAGTACAAGACATAAGACACAAGTTTGGGTTATTTTACTTCTTCATCAAATTCGTTATACTTGGTTTTCTTCACAAGTGATCATTACATAGAGCTTACTGATTTGAAGAATCATTTTCATGCACCACTCAAGGGGAAGTTTCTAGTGTTTACATTCTCTATTTGTTGATAACAAAAAGGGGAAGAGATATTGGAGTGCGATGGCATGGATTAAGGGGAAGACAAAGGAAGACAATAATGTTTCATTCATGGTAAGATGTTTACATCTCAACTTCTGCTACTTCGTCTAGGGAAGTTCGTACACGACTTTGTTTGTTTTGTCATCATCAAATAGGGGAAGATTGTTGGGTTTTAGGTTCCTTAGATTTGATGAGACAAAATAAATACAAGAATGAAACAAAGGGACTTAAAGTGAAAAAGATGAAATCTACTAAAAGATGGAAGGACTTGCTTGCAAAAGAAGATTTATTATTTAGTCCTTTGTAGTATTTTGTAAACCCTAATCCTCTAGTATATAAAGAGGACATGGGGTGTAGGTTTTAGAGATAAGTCTTCCATAATGTAGTCTAAAGGTGTGTGTGTGTGTAACCTAGACGTGTTCCTATAAACGTTTAGGGTTAGAATTTGTGTAGTTTAGCCTCAAGGATCTTTGATCCCTGTTACAAGTTAAGTGTAACCGTATTATTCTGATCAAATAATATTTCAGGCTTGGAGTGAATATAATGAAAAACCTTGTTCAATAATAAAGTATCAATTTGTTTATTCCGCTGTGCATGTAATAGTCTTTGTTATTGTTAATCCCTAACGCTCTAAACGGTCCAAGGAGTCTAACAAACTCCACACTATACTTGGTCGTTTAACATGATACGTATACAATAGCACTTATACTCGGCCGTTTAACATGATACGTATATCATAGTACCTATAGTTGGTCGTTAAATTGAAACAGACTAGCTTCATGTCCCGATTAATAAAAGATAGTTAAACAAAAAGAATGGTTAAAAGTTACAGTGTACCAAAAGTTTTGTGGTTTACTGAGTACAACATTTGATCGTATAACAGAGGGCATTCATGGCGTCCAAGGTAACAACAATGGTAGTAATTCTTTCCTTTTTGATACATCTTTTTTACTAACAAATGTCAGCTTTTGTTAGATTACTTTTTTTCACAATAAACATTTCTTTATTTTCAGCTAAGAACCCTTCTTGAGGAGAGGTTTTTTAGTTCATGCTTAGTTCACCAAGAAGCTAATTAGTTTGAAGAAAATAGCTTCTGCATGGATTGTTGTTTTCGTTTGTGCTTACACTGCCTCCCCCATCACAAGGATCACAATATCTTACAGGTTTGGTTGATCAGTCGTATACCATAGCACCTATAGTTGGTTGTTTAACATGCACCTATAGTTGGTTGTTTAACATGATACGTATATCAATAGTACCTATACTTGGTCGTTTAACATGATACGTATACCAATAGTACCTATACTTGGTCATTTAACATGATACATATACCATAGCACCTATACTCGGCCGTTTAACATGATATGTATACTAATAGTACCTATACTTGGTCGTTTAACATGATACATATATCAATAGTACCTATACTTGGTCATTTAACATGATACGTATACCATAGCACCTATACTCGGCCGTTTAACATGATACGTATACCATAGCACCTATATTTGGTCGTTTAACATGATACGTATACCATAGCACATATAGTTGGTCGTTTAACATGATACGTATACCATAGCGCCTATAGTTGGTCGTTTAACATGATACGTATACCATAGCACGTATAGTTGGTCGTTTAACATGATACGTATACCATAGCACTTATACTTAAATTAATTTTATAATTTTTAGGTTAAATTTAAACTGATTTATTATTAATTTTAATTATTTAAAATGATAATAAAGAGTTTTTTCAAAAATAAAATTGAATAATTAAAGCTTTTCCCGGGGACATGTCCCCGCGGAAAGTTTTGGCAAAAATTTTCATTTTCCCTCCTTTCTTTTACTTTATCCCGCCATTACTTTCCCCGGGGACTAGTCCCCACCAAAGGTATCGCTAGAAGACAAACGATACTTTCGCCGGGGACCTGTCCCCGGGAAAAGTGAAGCGTAAAAAACACCTCAATTATTAACGTGATCTGTTATCAGTTTGAGATAAAAAAAATCTACCTCCTCACCCACTTCTCTCAGCTGCTGTTTGCAACCACCACAACACCACCACTTCCTCACCATCTCCATCTCCACCACGCACCATATGTTGATGAGGTACTTCAATTTCTTTCGCACCATAACTTGAAGTACATGTCTAAAGAGTTACTACAATTTATTTTTGGCTCCACAATTTACAGGTTTGTTTAATGCTATTTGATTGAGCAATCTAAAATTTAGTTGCTGTCATGTAGGAGTTTCTGCATTTATTATTATTGTGGCATATGTTGGAGTAGATTTACATATGATACTATTATTTAGGCCGGATTTTCTGGAGACGATGCACCAAGAGCAGTTTCTGTGGATGAAAGGGCCGCTGGAAAGTTTAAGGTAAAATCAGTTTTAGAGTAATTTTTGTTTAAGGTAAAATCAATTTCATGAAAAGTTTCGCCAAAACTTTGATGTGTTAATTTAAGTGATTTGCTAGTTATAGTGCCATATACTTTGAATGTATTGACTAGTTTATAAAGATGATATGAATGTATTGACTAGTTTAAGGTAAAATCAATTTTAGAGTAATTTTTGTTTTTATAGTTCCATTAGTAGTTGTTGTGGCTTAATTAAGTTTTATCATAGCTTATTGCATCATTTTCATCAAATTAGTTTAGATTCAAAGTTCATTTAAGTCAAACATCAAAAGGAAAAAAAAAAAAAATCTCTAGCGTTATGGTAAAATCAGTATTGACTAGTATACTTAAGACACTAGAAACTAGAAATTGATTAGTTGTAGGAATATATGCGTTATGAAGATAGAAATTAATTTAATGTATCTGTAACCGCTTATTATGTGTTTTGCTTTTATACTTCTAGGAATATAGGGTGTCACGGGTGCCAAGCCGCGACCACAGCCAAGACCAAAAGGTAAGATATGTCGTTGCGTATTTTAAATAGTTTAGGGTTTTAGGTAATGAGAACTATCCAAGCATCGGGTATCAAAAAGACCCTTTAAACCCTTAGGGTTGAATTGGTCATTTTAACAATTAGGGTAGGAGAGTAGGATGGTGGATTTTGGGACCTAAACCAAGATCTTGGAAAGGTGTTGAGGTCCACCCCTTTTCATGTGCAATAGCACTTTAACTAGGTTAATGAGATCATGTTGTTTCATCTGCTTGTGATACAAAAGATTTGATCATGTTTGCTTATGACTATTTGAACAGTGTGTCTAGGGTTGAGGGTTTGTGAAAACATGAGAATGGTGTTAGTGTGTCTAGTTAAAGTGCTATTACACCATTTCCTGACATCATTTCATTCTCCTTTTTACAATGATCTTCCCAAAAACTCACCAATAATTCTCTCCTATATTATCAAACAACAAAAATGAAGTTAGCGGCTGTGACACGTGGCTTGTCCGATGGTTTACGACGAGGAGGTACACGGTTTCTTGGTCCATTAGATACAGGAAAAGTGTACAACCCATTTCTTGTTACGGTTTGTTATGGTTACCTGATGATTAGGGTTGAATCTTGACGGGTAGAAATGTGGTGCAAAAGGGTTTAGCTTGCTTTGAGAGTTCATAACTGTGTTTGTGTTTTTAGGTGTGAAACTCTGTGTGTAAGAGAGAGAGAGAGAGAGAGAGAGAGAGAGAGAGAGAGAGAGAGAGAGAGATAGAGAGAGACGAGATGATAAGAAGAGAGATGAATGGGTTGGTAAGGATAGTGATGGTATAGTGGCGAGAGATGAAAAGGTTTGTGAGGGTGCCTCATTAACCCCACTTCACTCGGCACCATTCCAGCACTATCATTACAAACCCTTTGATCTCTCTTCTTATCATCTCTGCTCTCTCTCTCTCTCTCTCTCACACACACACACACATAGAGTTTCACATCTAAAAACACACACTAAAAACACACACTAAAAACACACACACAGTTATGAACTCTCAAAGCAAGCTAAACCCTTTTGCACCACCTTTCTACCCGTCAAGATTCAACCGTCATCCTCAGGTAACCATAACAAACCGTAACAAGAAATGGGCTGTACACTTTTCCTGTATCTACTGGACCAAGAAACCGTGTACCTTATCGCCGTAAACCATCAGAGAAGCCACGTGTCAACGCCGCTAACTTCAATTTTGTTGGTTGATAATATAGGAGAGAATTGTTGGTGAGTTTTTGGGAATATCATTGTAAAAAGGAGAATGAAATGATGTCGGGAAATGGTGTAATAGCACTTTAACTAGACACACTAACACCATTCTCATGTTTTCACCAAACCTCAACCCTATACACACTGTTCAAAAATTCGTACGCAAACATGATCAAATCTTTTGTATCACAAGCAGATGAAACAACATGATCTCATTAACATAGTTAAAGTGCTATTACACATGAAAGGGGGTGGACCCCAACACCCTGCCATGATCTTGGTTTAGGTCCCAAAATCCACCATCCTACCCTCGTACCCTAATTGTTAAAATGACCAATTCAAACCTAATGGTTTAAAGGGTCTTTTTGATACCTGATGCTTGGATAGTTCTCATTACCTAAAACCTCAAACTATTTAAAATACGCAGGTTAAGCTTTGGACAAACTCGAAGAAGCAGAAGATATTGAAAGTCAACTGACAAAACCGCCTGGTGAACACGAGTTCGAGCCTTATGTGTTAGGATATGTTTGTAGAGAATAACATGGTTAGGATTCCCGCTAAATGGATTATACGTATAGTTTTGGACCATTTGCGTATAGGTAGCTTATGTATAGTTTTGGACCATTGGAGATTTTGGAAACACATTTTATGTTATCGATTGATGGTTATATATGATATTATGTTTAGCGAATTTGTGTTGTTGTAGCATAAAATAGGTTCTGAAAACAGGTTGTTACATTGTAGATTTTTTCGGGAAAAATTCTGGAAAAAAATCTGGAAATTACCCATTTTGCAGCAATTTTATGCAAAATGGGTCAAAGGCTTTCCCCGGGGACATGTCCTCGGCGAAAAAGTTATAGATAATCTTTATTTACCCTTTTCCCTGGGGACAGTCCACGACAAAAGAAAGTGCCACGTCGGACATGTTTGACCAGCGTAGAATTGGTGCGGGGCCTACATGTCCCCGGTAAAAGTAGGTTTTAGTCCCCGGGGAAAGTATTCCTGAGAGGGTATTGCCGGGGGGCTTTCGCCGGGGACATGTCCCCGGAAAGTATTCCCGAAAGCCCTGATAATTCGCCTGCGAAAGTCACGATTGTTGTAGTGGGAGGAATCACACCACTACTATCTTCCACTTCAGTTACTGTCTTTCATCATGTTAAACATTGAATCTTTTGTGTCTTTTAATATGATCGGCTAAGCACCCTTGGTGCTAGCCTAGTTATGATTCCTTGATTGTATTGTTTGTGTTTTCATGCTTCTATAATTGTTTCTAGTGTATGCATGCATAGTTCGATGGTAGTTACCCTAGCTTCGGTAGTTTTGAAGTGCGATCGTATCTAATTACTTAGGAGAATTGACCAACTGACCCTAAGTAAGTAGGTAGAGAAGGGGCTGGTAAGAATTGACCAAAAGACTACTTTTACTTCTTGTGCGAATTGACCAAAGGATCACCGTTCGGATGGATGAAATTAAGAAGTTAGGGATGTGTGTCTAAGATGCTAGCGCCTGGGCACACATTATTTCAAATCTTGCATGTAGGGTACTTAATGACTTGGCTTAGGTTGTTTGAGACCCTCGACTCCCCAAAGGGTAGGCATTTGACGTCGGGTAGGAACCTTTGTTGATAGGTTATGACGAATTGACCAAATGTTGTCATAGTGACTTAAACCCTCACTTGAATCAATAGGAAGTATTTAGAAAACATAGACATTACATGATAGGATGAATAATTAGGTTAGCACACTTTCTCACCACTATTCACAACCTTAATTTAATTTGCGTATTTCGTTTATTTTCTTTAGTTTAATTAATCAATTCAATCTTAAAACCATTTAAATTAGTGACAAATAGACTTAATAGGATCCTCATCTACATAGCTCTTGGGAACGATCTCGGCTTTACCACCTTCTATACTAGGCACGATCGGGTTCACTGCTCGTTAGTGCAATAGGTAGACCTTAGGTAGACGAGAATTAGAAATATTAAATCCTGATCGGAAAACCTGCATCAGAATTTTAGCGCCGCTGCTGGGGAGCTATATTAGGTTTTTTATTAAGTCTGTTTTTGTTTAATTTTCTTTTTCTTTTGTCATGTCAGGATTCAAAACTCGAAGTTCTAAACCATTCCTGGCCACTCCATTCGACAACCCGGAAAGACAATTTCAGACAAGAAGAGACTACTCTCCTATTCCAATCCATAATATCTTCCCATTTTATGAGTCTGATCAGTCTGATTCTGAGCCCGAAGCAATTGAAGAGATTAGTATCGACGGGCTAACAATGGAACAATATCTGGAAAGAACAAACACGAACTGTCAAAGGACTTTCACACAAAACCCTGAAATCAGGGAATTCTCTATCCCAAGCCAGTTCATCCGGGAATTGCATGATTTACAGTTTTCAAGAGACAAGAATGAAGATGTGCAAGAACATGTTGAGGAAGTACTTTATTTGTCTTCTCTTTTTGGCATCCTGAATATTTCAAGGTACTCCCTCATGGTGAAAGTATTCCCTATGACTCTTACTGGAACAACTAGAAGGTGGTTTAATAAACTCCCTGCCGAATGTAAGGGAACATAGGACCGACTCAGAAAAAAGTTTGTGCAACAATTCTTCCCACCGTCGAAAATCGCTAAGCTTCTCAGTGATATCTATAGGTTCGTTCAAAAAAGGGAAGAAACACTATATCAGGCATGGGAGAGATACAATGAGCTTCCATATTGTTTTCCTACACATGACCTCAATAAGCATCAAATTGTCTACGTTTTTTATAGGGGTATTAATGTCGAGACCCGTCAGATTCTTGATTCACAAAGACCTATTCCGGGAATGATGCCTGACCAAGCTTTGGAATCTATTCGATGGACAGCTGATCACTGCCACAAATGCCATGTGGAAACAATTTATGGACCTAAGGACAAATTTCAGCATAAGGTCAGGAAAACTATAACCAAAAAGGGAGATGATTATGGAACAAAATTTGAGACAAGAAGACAAGAGAAGGCTAAAGAAGATGAAGCTCTTAGGACGAAAGAAGTAAAAAGTTTAGTTGGAACCAAGGTGAGAATTAACTTGGAAGAAGTGGTTCTTAAACACATTGAGGAATCCAAAAAAAGAGACGAAAGGGAGGAGAAGATGATGAGGGAATTTGTTGATAGCACAATATCCTCCCTTAAGATTCACGATGACCGAATCAAAAGCTTAGAGAAGAAAGTGGACTTGTGCTCCAAAGCCATTACTGATTATTTGGATAAACGTGATGAAGAAATTGTCAACTCTGTGACAATTGAGGCAGTTTCTGAGGAACCAACTACCTTATCCGAGAAGGTCAAAAGGAGGCTCAACAAAGAAAAACTGCTGCTGCAAGATCTTTGGGATCTTCCGGTAAATTTACCATTAATTAATTCCATTAAAACTAATGAAATTCAAAATTTGCAGGAATTAAGTGATGAGAAGAGTAACTTGAAGAGACAGTTTCGGTTCAACTAAATGCTCGGTGTTCGGCAATTTTAAGGAATGAATTGCCATATAAGGAAAAAGACCCAAGATGTTTTATTCTCCCTTGCTTAATAGGCAATCTCAATGTCTGCAATGCTTTGACTGATTTGGGAGACAGTATTAGTATCATGCCCTATTCAATGTTTTTACGTATGGGAGTTAGGAGTCTAAAGCCGGTCAAAATGCACATCGAGATGGCGGATAAATCCATGCAGTCGCCTAAGGGGATTGTAGAGAATGTCTTAGTGAAAATTAACAAGTTTCTTTTCCCATGGACTTTGTTATCTTGGATATTGCTGAGGACAACAGGATCCCAATTATTCTAGGGAGACCCATGCTTGCAACTGCTCACACAAAGGTTGATGTTTTCACTCAGAAAATGACATTGGAAGCTAACGGAGAAGTTATTACTTTCAGGGCAAATGAACTTTTATCTATCCCAAAGAAGGTTTGTATGGTCGATCATAACAGTGATTTGGGTTATGTCTTGGAAGAATTTTTTAATGAAGCTCCTAAAACTCCTTCAAAGCATAACGATTTTTATCCAGGAAAAGATTTTGACGTGTTCGTTGACCATGAAGAAGAGGAGGAGAGATTGGGAAATTAGTCCCGATGAATTTTCTAGCGACATTGACATGGTCCCCTAGCACAACAATCATGAAGAAACGTTTCTCACCGGACCAACCAATGTTCTTTGAGATGAGAACTCGGATTCATCATTGAAATCCATATAACCTTCAAATCTCATGCAAAATAGGGTTCATCGATTTCCATCCTTTCGTTAACATGAATTCTCCAGTGAATGTCATGTCAAAAGAATGTTACAACCAAATTATAATGAAAGATTTGGAGTATAAAGGGAATAATTATCTCGGGATCGCAACTAATGTTCATGTTTTCATCGGGATGCATACCTTTTTGGTCGACTCCGTGGTGTTAGATGACATTAGGGAATTTGTAGAGTATGGACTCCCCGGTGTAATTTTGGTAAATCCTTTCAAGAATATATCATTAGACGAGGATGCTGAAAAAGGGGTTGTTTGGTTAAAAGTTGGCAATGACAAAACTATTTTTAAAATGCCAAGAACCGTTATGAATTTCAAAAAGTAGACCAAGAGGCAGTTAAGCCATGCCCGACCGCTTCTTGATATAAGCAAGGAGGATAAAGTCAATGGGTTTAAACAACCTCACCAAAAGATAAAAAACTTTTACATGGGGTGCCTAAAACTTGGGGATGAATTAAGAAGGACGAAACACTCATCGAGTGGATTCAACGTGGAAAATACTTCATCCACGAAATGACCAATAATCAATTCTGAGTCCCATGGCTTTGAGTCTAACTTAAAGACTCGTTAATAAAGAAAAGTGCCCTTTCGGGAGATGATGCAGGTTTTCTGACCAGGTTTTAATATTTATAAAGTCTCGTTTACCTTTGGTCCACCTTATGCATTCACGGGCAGTGTACCCGGTCGTGTGTAGTGTAGTAATCGGTAAAACCGAGGTCGTACCAAGAGTTATGTGAGCGGATTCTAATTAAGTCTAGATTGAAATGATTAATAAACTAGAAAGCAAGAAATGAAAGAAAATAAAATAAATAGAGTTGTGATCAATAGAGGTGAAGTGTCTAACCTAGTTACTCATCCTATCATGTTATGTTTATGTCTACCTACTTCCAATTGATTCAAGTGGGGGTTTAAGTCGCTAGGACAACATTTGGTCAGTTCGTCCTAACCTACCAGCAAGGGCTTCCACCAGAGATCAAACTACTACCCTTGAAAGTCCAGTTGTTTTTAGTCCCCTAATCCAAGTCATTAAAACCCGCTACATGCAAGATTCGTAACAATGAGTGCCCGGGCGCTAGCATCATAGACGCTCATCCCTAACTTCTTAAGTTCATCCAAACGGCATGTGATCATTTGGTCAGTTCGCATAAGCGAAGAAGGGTCGTCAGTTGGTCAATTCTTACCCTTCCCACTCAGTCTACCTACTTAGGGTCAGTTGATCGATTCTCCTAAGGAACTAGACACTACCGCCATTCAAAACTACCGAAACTAGGGTAGCTACCAACGAACTATGCATGCATACACTAGAAACAATTATACGGAAGCATGTAAACATAAACAAAACAATTAAGGAATCATAACTCAACCTCATCCTTGATCGCATCAATACCATTACTCATCCAAACCTCCCTCCATAACCTTATGCAAGCATGGAAGGAATCATTATTACTATTTTCTATTTTTAGTACTTTTTCTTTTTGAGTCATTTTCAAGAACAAGTCTTGTTCTTATTTTTACATGCTTGTAGGTGGCATAAACACCACTACACTTTGTTGTTCTATTACAAGGCTTTGTTTACATACCTTGGCTCCCAATCTTGATTCTCGTCAATCACAAGATTAGTTAAGCATGTTACTAACCTTTCTCTTTGTAGGATTTTTTTTTCTTCACTTGACGCCCCAAACTAGGGGGAGCTACCGTCAAGGGGGAGTAAGCGATACGTGGATTAATTTTTCCACACTTTTATTTCTTCGAAGGGTTAACTTTTTGTTTCGACAAAAAGGGGGAGAAGAAGTAAAACTTAGGGGCTTTCAAAACATACATCTATTCTTAAGTTTTACTCATCATAACATTATGTTTTGTCATCAACAAAAAGGGGGAGATTGTTAATACAAATAAACCGTAAAAACGTTTATTAATATTTTGCGATCTCTTTGTGTTTTGTTGATAACAAATATAATGTTATCTTAAGTACAATTATAAGGATACATGTCATTTTTGTAAAGCATTTACATATAGCCATTTTAATACAAAAATGTTGTAATTAATTATTTGTTGTAATATTTTATTAGGATGGGTAAAAACTATAACCCATGGACCATAACCCATGGATCATAACCCATACCCAAGTTGGCTAGATACAATGTATACTTTAGATACATTGAATCTAAGGAAAACCCATGGACCAACCCATAACCAAAAAACCCATGGGCAAAGAGGAGCGTCCTACGGATCCCTAGGATTACACTAGACGGATCCCAAGTGGGAGGGATCCGTGGGATCCGGGGAACAGTGGAAGAAATTGCCTATAAATAGAGAGCCATTTCTTCATTCTAACTCACCCCTCTTCTTACTAAATCTCTCAAACACTCTCATTCTCTTCTAACATATAGATCACTTGATCTAGAGAGTTGTTCTTCTTTCTTTCTATTGTGATTCTCATATAGGTCCTTCTCTAAGGCGAGATCACGAGCATTCTACAAGTCATCCAAGCAAGGGGTCCTTGATTGATTTGTCACTCCGCAAGATTTCTGTAGCAAAGATCTTGTATTTGATATTTCACATATTTGTTGTGTAATAGTCGTGTTGGTTTGGTCCACCGTGTTACGGACTCAGTATCTAGCTTTGTACCGGAAAAAGGTTAAGCAACGTTGTGAAGGAGTTTGTTGACATAGTGCTTGAACTCTCGAGTAGGTGACTCGGGGAGTGGAGTAGGGCAAGGAAGGTGTCCTTGTAGCCGAACCACTATACATCGGTTGTGTCATTTCTATCCCTTTGCTTTACTTTATTTACTTGCTTTATCATTAGATCGATACTTTCTCTACATCTATAAGATCTCACATATTAACGAATCTAAAGTTTTTGAAACTAAATTAAAATCGGCAAAACTATTCAACCCCCCCCCCCTTCTAGTTTTCCACAATTGGCATCAAGAGCTAAGTTTATAAAAGTTTTAAAGTAAAATTGTATTTTAAAAACTTTTCGATCACTATGGGTTCTGAAAATTATAAGGAACGACAATCTATGCAATGACCACCACTACTTGAAACTAATGGTTTTATATATTGGAAAAATAGATTCGAAACGTATGTGAAGTCTAAAGATATTGATCTTTGGTACATTATTGTTGAAGGCGATTTTGAGGTTACCTCAAAAGATGATAAAGGGAATTTAGTCAACATACCTCATGATAAACTAAATGATGAAATGAAGAAAAAGCTTTCTAAAAATAGTGAAGCTAAAATGGTTTTATATAATGCTTTACCGAAAAAGAAATTTGAAAGAATTTCTATGCTCAAACCTCTAAAGAAATTTGGAATTCTTTAGTTGTAACTCATCAAGGTAATCAACAAGTTAAAAAAAATAAAATTGATTTATTTGTTCAACAATATGAACAATTTTCAATATCGGATGAGGAAACTATAGATCATTCATTTGCTAACTTTGATACTATTATTACATATTTACAAGCACTTGATGAATCTTTTTCTAGCCGTATCCATGTTAGGAGATATCTAAGGGCACTTCCATCGAAGTGGAGATCCAAGGTGACGGCGATCAAAGAGTCAAAATATTTGACAATCCTCACCCTTGATGAACTCATAGGCAACTTAAAAGTCTACGAGCTTGTCCTTGCTAAAGACTCCGAAGCCTCAAAGGTGAAAGAGAAACACAAATCTCTTGCCCTTAAAGCCAAAAAGGCTTCAAGCGATGAAGAGAACTCCTCTTCGAGTAGTGACGACGAGGAGTACGCTATGGCGGTAAGGGACTTTAAAAAGTTCTTTAGAAGAAAGGGAAGATACGTCAAACAACCGTATGACGATAAGAAAGGCTTTCGAAAAAGCAAAGAGGATGAGAAGCCAAAAGATGATCGTACTTGCTTTAAGTGTGGGGACCCAAACCACTTTATTAGTAAGTGTCCCAAACGGGATGATCAAAAGGCGTTCGTAAGCGGCACGTGGGGAATGAGAGACGAGGATGAAGAAGAAATTTGTCTCATGGCAAATGACGAGGTATGTCACGAATACTATAGTAGCTCATCACTTGATGACGACTCGTTGCATAATGAATATGACAAACTATGCAATATTAGCTTAAAACTAATTAACAAAAACAAGCTTTTAAAAAGTCAAAACCAACGTTTAGATAAAGAAGTCATAGAATTAAAAGCAAAACTAAAACGTTTAGAAAAGGGTAAAATAGCAAGTGGTGAATGTGAACTTTGCGTTCAACTTCAAACACTAGTTGATCAACTAGATTCTAAAATTGCTAGAATGAGTACAAACACTTTAGATATGTTATTAGATAGTGTTAAAACCGGCAACAACCAAAAAGGTCTAGGTATTCAACAACTTGATCCATCAACTAGTGAAAACAAAGAAACACAATTTGTTAAGGCACTAGATAAACCAGCCACTGTTGTGGCGGATCCCACGGATCCCATCAAAAGGGAACCGGCTAGTGTTAAGCCAGGGATCCGTGGGTCTGCTGTAGCAAACAGTGGTAATAACGTAGCTTCTTTATCTAGAACTGAGTTTGTTATCGTTAATAGGAAGAAACCCACTCATGTCACCACTAGACAACCACCTCCAAAATATAATCCTACTTTTGCAAGAAACAAAGCTCCATCTTTCTCAAAACCTAATCCATCTAGGAGACCTAATAATGTTTACCCGAGAAGTAACCATCAAATGGGATGGAACCTAAATATGCAAAATGGTTTTCCTTTTCAAAACTTTGCTCCATGGAATGCATACTCATCTTATCCATACATGTTTAACATGAATGGAATGTTTAACACTAATAGACCCATGAACAAATGGGGACCAAACTTTTGAGTTAAATGTTTTCTTAGGTGTGCTTAAAGGTCGACCTAGACCCAGTTGAATGGGTCAAGGATAGCGGGTGCACGAGGAACATGACCGACAATAAAGATCTGTTCTCCACATATGAATCCTTCAATGGAGGTAATGTGGTGTTTGGAAATAGCAAAAGTAGAATCATCGGTAAAGGTACGATTTCTAACAAATCTCTAACCATTAACGATGTGTGTCACGTAGAAAACCTAAACTTTAACCTCTTAAGTATAGGACAAATATGTGATTAAAAGTGCAATGTACTTTTTACCAAAACCGATAGTAAGATATTAAAAAATGGCATAACCATAGGAAGAGGTATTAGGAAATATGAAGTCTATGTCATTAAAATCGGTAATGAACCTAAAGACAAACTATGTCTTACCTCTATGGATGATACTTTGACCTTATGGCATCGAAGATTGGGTCATGCCAATATGCGACTTCTTCAATCGCTATCATCCAAAGATCTAGTAAGAGATCTACCTAAGTTAAAATATGAACATCACTTTTTTGTTGTAATGTAGGAAAACAAATTCATTCTAGTCATAAAGCCAAAAACATGGTGTCTACAACTAAGTGCCTAGAATTACTACATATGGATTTATTTGGTCCATCCGCTATCCAAAGTTATGGAGGCAACTACTACACTTTGGTCATAGTGGATGATTATTCTAGGTATACATGGACAAAATTCTTAAAGAACAAAACAGAAACCTTTAATTATTTTGAAATATTAAGCAAAAAGATCCAAAGAAAACTAGAAAGTCCTATAGTGTCTATTAGGATGGATCATGGTAGGGAATTCGATAATGAAGTGCAATTTGGAGCCTTTTCTTACGCTAATGGTATTACTCACAACTTCTCGGCTCCATGCACTCCACAATCGAATGGGGTAGTAGAAAGAAAGAATAGAACTCTACAAGAAATGAGTCGAACCATGCTTAATGTACAATCCATACCTCAAAAGTTTTGGTGTAATGTCGTTGATACTTCAACGTACATACTCAATCGAGTCTTAATTAGACCAATCTTAGGTAAAACTCCATATGAGTTACTCCGAGGCAAAAAGCCTATGTTAAATCACTTTAGAGTCTTTGGAAGCAAATGTTTTATTCTTATTGAAACGATAGACCTTGATAGATCTTGAGTACTCGTAGATCGTTAGTATTGCTTATGTAATCACAAACAAACTAATAGAAAATATCTACAACTTGTATTCTATAGCGGAAATCAAACACAAGCATAAACACGAATAACTAAGAACTTGTTGATCCTCTATGGATCTTTATATTACTAAAACTTTGTTTTTCAACTCGTACATAATTCATACTATTGTGTTCCTTTTATAGACAAGGAACCCTAACTTGTTTCCTAAGAAACGTATAAACATAAAACTAAATAAGATATACATAATCACTTCCTAATAAAGCTCATGCATATCCTAACTAACTATAGAATACGCGGAATAACTATCTCCGCAGAAACCATTTACACGGTTTCACTACTTCAGTAGAAACTCTTCTTCAGCAGAATCCTTACTCTTCAGCAGAATCCTTTTAGCATTATCTTCAGCAGAATCTCTACTTTGCATAATTCCCAACAATTCTTAACACTAAAGATTACCTTACAAAATTTGATCCTAAATCAACCGAAGGTATCTTTCTAGGTTACTCTCTAAATAGCAAAGCTTACGTCATATTAAACAAAGAAACAATGAAGGTAGAAGAGTCATTAAATATAAAATTTGATGAAAGTCCACCCAAACCCTCTCCACCTCTTGTCGATGACGAGATTGTAGAAAGTGAAGCTATAGTAATAAAGAAAAAGATAAATGAAGAAGAAGAACCTTTAAATGATGAAGTCATAAACATTAAAGAGTCCAAAGATCACCCCGTAGATAAGGTCATAGGAAAGCTAAACGAAAGAACATTAAGGTCTCAAGTTCAAAACCAAAGTAGCTTGTTTTGTTTTGTTTCAACCATAGAACCTAAGAATACACAAGAAGCCATAAAAGATGAGAGTTGGGTAATGGCTATGCAAGAAGAATTAAATCAATTTGTTTCTATTGATATTTGGACACTTGTCCCTTCACCTAGTAATCAAACCATAATAGGAACCAAATGGGTTTATAAAAACAAATTAGATGCAAATGGAGTAGTGTCTAGGAACAAGGCTAGACTCATTGCCCAAGGGTATAACCAACAAGAAGGAATAAACTTGGATGAGACCTATGCCCCCGTGGCTAGATTAGAGTCTATAAGAATACTTCTTGCGTATGCTTGTGCTAATGATCTAAAGCTTTAACAAATGGATGTCAAAAGCGCTTTTCTAAATGGTTTCATTAATGAAGAAGTATATGTAGCTCAACCTCCGGGCTTCATCGATTTTGAAAAACCCAAACATGTGTATAAATTAAAGAAAGCCCTTTATGGTCTTAAACAAGCTCCAAAAGCTTGGTATGATAGACTCAAGTCATTTTTAATTAAACACAAATATACCATGGGGTTAGTTGACAACACACTTTTTACTAAGAAAAGATAGTCACATATAATCATAGTGCAAATATATGTAGATGATATTATATTCGGATCCACTTGTCAAGACATGTGTGATGATTTCTCTAAAATCATGCATGACGAGTTCGAAATGAGTATGATGGGAGAACTTAGTTTCTTTCTTGGTCTACAAATCAAACAAGTAGAAGATGGTATCTTCTTTAATCAATCTAAATACATAAAGGAGATGCTAAAGAAATTCGGTCTAGAAGAGTCGAAACCTATTAGAACACCAATGTCATCCGACACCAAACTCACAAAAGATGAAGACGGCGAATCCGTCGATAATACTAAATATCGTGGCATGATAGGTAGTCTTCCCTACCTCACGGCAAGTAGGCCGGATATCATGTTTAGTGTTTGCTTATGTGCTAGGTTTCAAGAATACCCTAAAACATCACACCTAGAAGCCGTAAAAAGGATATTTAGATACATTAAGGGTACAACACAATTAGGATTATGGTATCCTAAGGTCACAAGAGTAGAAACAATTGTATATGCAGATTCTGACCATGCAGGTGATTACGTTGATAGAAAAAGTACAAGTGGGTATGTACTTTCATGGGATGTTGTTTAACATCTTGGTTTTCTAAGAAACAAATGGCACTAGCAATATCAACAAATGAAGCCGAATACGTCTACGCCGGCAAAGCATGCCAACAAGCACTATGGATGAAACAAGCGTTAGTTAACTACGACATTCATCTAAGCGACATAGCCATCCTATGTGACAACAAAGGTGCCATCGACCTAAGAAAGAATCCGGTATTGCATTATCGCACAAAGCATATAGAGATTCGTCATCACTTCTTAAGAGATAATGTTCAAAAGGGGAACATCTTTATTGAGAAGGTAGCATCCGAAGATAACATAGCCGACGTCCTCACCAAACCGTTGAAGCGGGAACAATTCAACCTACTTCGTCTTGGTCTTGGTCTCATGGAACAAACGTCGTAACTTACTTTTTGACTCTACAAGGTATGTAAACACTAGCCTTCTTCTTTCTGAGTCTAGGATCTCTATTTCACGCACAAATCACAAACAATACGGGAATTTTCAAAACCCAAGATAAGTTTTCCACTTATAATTTCCTTATTTTCTTTTAAAATAAGTACGAGTTACATACGCATCATTCTTTCAAAAGGATACAACGTTTGTATTTCAAAAATGCTTTCTGAAATGATACTCCTTCCCGTATCAATCTCACAAAAGCAATTTCTCACGTCTAGGACAAATCGCTTTTTCATTATTAATACAACGTAAAAACCCGTTTTCATTGCATCTCATGTCTTTTGAATGCTAAAGGGGACACATAATTAATATGTGTTTTCGAGTACATTCATTAAGCCACAATGAATTAGGAGCATTGGTAACACTAAATTACGTACTCAAAGTACTAAGTATGTGTTTTTCGGATTATCTCACATAATAGTATGCTTTTTCATTTCTAGTTTATTTTTCTTTTCTTCTTAGGAGTCGAGATAACCGCAACTCCAAATAGTTTGCATATAGGCACACACTAGGCAAAAATGTTTCCAAAAGGAAAATTTTGTGCTGCCTGAATCACCAGACCCACGGATCCCAACCTTCATTCTGGAAGGATCCCTCTAGGGAAGGATCCGTGGGATCCGTGAGACAGAAGCTGTTTTTACCTTCTATTTTTCTCACTTTGGATGAAAAATCCACATTTTTTTTATTTTTTGGAGTATGCTCTTTAATGCTTGTGTTCTCATGATCACATGCCTTAAATTCATATCTAATCATTAGATTTTAATCCACATTTTGGGTCAAGCATTCATTACAATGCTTTGTTTTTCTATATATAGAACTCCGAAAAAGCTTGCATTATCCATCTCATCTTCACAAACAAACTACACCATGTCATCCACAAACTCTTTAGATGAATCCCCTAGTACAAACAATCATCTTCATGAAACCCAAAACTTTGTACTTCCACCTTCCAAGATACCAAAATCAAACAACAGGATATCCGCACGGATTAACATCTGATCTTGTTGCTTAGGAAAACCATCATCATATGGCTCATCACCATCAACTAACTCACCACAAGATACTTCCATTATAGCACCTTCTTCATCACCAACGAGTACACCAACTTCATCACCAAATCACTCACCACCTAAAATCACTCTTTTGGACTCCTTACGACTCCAAGAAGATCTCAACAACCAAAGCAAAAAGAAATAGCCTTTTTGACACCTCCAACTTCTCCAAACACAATATTCAATGATATTGAAACATCACCACCTTTATCTCCCATTAAACTACAAGAACATCTAGGTTCTTTTCCACCACCACTTCCAATCATTCCGGACTTTGATCCGTATTTTCCTATTTTTCCACCACAACTTCCGCAACTCACAAATCAAAACAACCCGGAAGATTTCCGTACTCATTACCGACATCACTTACATTGTGAACATTGCCAATCCACAAGGGAAATTTCAATAGAAGTTAGGGAAGAAATTCGATTCATACTCAACCTCATCCTTGATCGCATCAATACCATTACTCATCCAAACCTCCCTCCATAACCTTATGCAAGCATGCAAGGAATCATAAGTTTTACTCATCATAACATTATGTTTTGTCATCAACAAAAAGGGGGAGATTGTTAATACAAATAAACCGTAAAAACGTTTATTAATATTTTGCGATCTCTTTGTGTTTTGTTGATAACAAATATAATGTTATCTTAAGTACAATTATAAGGATACATGTCATTTTTGTAAAGCATTTACATATAGCCATTTTAATACAAAAATGTTGTAATTAATTATGTAACGCCCCGACCCGACAAGGGTAAAGGAATCACAAATAATGGTGTCATATCAAAGCAAACATAAATATCCAAAAGAAGTCTTAACATAAATGCTGAAATAGTTCAAGTCAACATGACTTCAATACATAGGTTCCAATGGAAAATAAACTCCAATAGAAATAATCTGAAATAGTAAAGTCTTAAATGGCATCATAAGATCAAAGCTAAATATCTCTAAGGTAAGTCCACTCATGCACTCATCCCAAAGCAAAACCCAGCTCCAATGCTTAGATACCTGCCGCGGAAGAAAAGAAATGCGGCTGAGCTTCAAAAGCTCAGTGAACAGATATAAAAGCAAAGCAAATACGAAACGAAATCGAATACGGAATATAGTGAACGAAAGATAGCAAAATCATAATCATTTTCAGAGTATAAATCAGAAATATCGAATAAGGTTTATAGTTAACTACCACGAGCCCAGAAACATATATCAGATCATAATCATATTCACATAAGGCAACATTTGTAGGAGAGACCTACCAGAGTTATAAAGGACGTGCATGCACGCAGCATCAATCATCAGATAACATATAACAGATAACAAATAACAGATAACAGATCTAGGATGCATCCATACGCCCCACAGACAGATATTGGCCATAACATATAATTGAGCTCATAACAGATAACATATAAGGGACGTGGCAGAACATCACTCTACTGCCCTAGAGTCATGTTAGAGGTGCATCATTGAAACGGACATGGAACCCCCATGACTAGTGAAATATTTGGCTCGGGTGTCAACTATCTTAGGTCAAATCAGAATGTCAAAACTGACACAGATCATACTTTATCATAAGGTTAATCATATTTCCAAAATCAGAGTTTTCATATTATATAGTTCAAAATCAGATATTTCATAATTCAAAAATCAGAGTTCAGATAAGCAACAGCTCAAACAAACAGAATGGGGTTCATAGCAAAGGCTTAGGAAACCCTAATATAAAAGCTAACGAAAAGAAAACGTTATAAGGAACCTTTACTGAAAAGGTCAGAATATCTGTACCTTATTCCAAAGCAAATGACCAAAAAACAGAAATACGGAAAGCAAAGGGTTACTCCTTCTTCACAGAACCTATACACATTAACGGTCGTACATGTTATTTATGATTCCATAATCGTCGAAATGATCTTTTAATATTTGGTGTTCATACTTAGTATATTTAATGATCTTAATACTTTAGTGTTTTATAATCAATATCGTAGATTAGGGTTCATCATGTCATTTGTTAGAGTTTAGGGTTAAGTGTCAAAATAGTTTAAAAGTCATAACTCACACATGAAATAACGAATTAATATACTTAGCTTCAAACCCTAATCAACTCTCATTTATGTTCTAGGGTTTTTCCCAATCTTTTAATATCATATTAATGTGCATTTACTTTACATGTTACGTCATTTAATGACTCATTACTTTGACCTAGCACGTATGAAAACAACCTTTCTTTTCATGCTTCACCATGCACGCACTCACACATGCAAACACTTACTCATACTCAAATCGACTCACACAACTCATTAACTCTTGTTTATTTGCTCAACACCTTCATGACTTTAACCATACGTTACTTATATACATATTATACGTCGACTTTTATACCCATGCACGTTTATGATTTCATGTGACAGCACAAGTTACTCACCATCCGACTCTCACATATCGACACACACACATACACATGGTTTCATAAAAGACCCGAACACGTAATATATTTGTATATCGACAAGCTCCTTTGACTCACAACACACGCGCATGATACACGGTTCATAAATCAATTGGTTCGGCTTGCACGGTTTGGCTCACACATCACTTAGGGTTTAGGTTTTGCATGTTCTTTACTCATTTAACACACGTTTACAAACATTCACATGGTTCGGCTAATATATATGTTTCGGCTTCCATGTTTTACGCAAACCCTAACTCACACAATACATATAACAATACATGCGGCTAATATTTATAAGGTCCGATTCATATGTTTTTGTTTCGGTTTCATATATATGTCGTACGCAAATCATACCTCACGGATTCAAACATATATTAACGTTACATGTATCAAAAACAAGACGAGAAGTACTTGATTATACCTTAGCTTGTCGCGTTGGAACCAAACCCTCGACACCAAGAGTGGCAGCAGTCGACCGAGAGAAAAAGAAAAAAGGGAGGCAAAGGAATACCGAACTTGCAATATTAGGGTTCCAATTTGTGTTAAGGTGTTTGTATATATATGTGGTACCAATCGGATAAGGGTTTGATGTGTGTGGGCTTCGGCTTAACCCAACCGGACAAAGACACACGGCCCAAGTTTGGGCCCTCTTGGACTCTCGGCTCGTAACAAATATGGCCCAAAAGAAATCGGATGACACAAAATTAAACTGCCCAAAAGTGTTACAACGCGTGACGTGTCTTTGTCGTACAATGACGATTTCTTAATATACTCGTTAGGTTTTAATTATTCATAAGTTAGATTTTAAATTTCGTTAAATGAATATAAATGTATTTTACATATTTTATAATTTCGATTTCAAGGGTAATTTAGTCTTTATTCTATGTTTCAGATTTTCAGGTTTTACAAATTATTTGTTGTAATAGTTTATTAGGATGGCTAAAAACCACAACCCATGGACCACAACCCATGGATCATAACCCATACCCAAGTTGGCTAGATACAATGTATACTTTAGATACATTGAATCTAAGGAAAACCCATGGACCAACCCATAACCCATGACCCATAACCAAAAAACCCATGGGCAAAGAGGAGAGTCCCACGGATCCTTAGGATTACACTAGACGGATCCCAAGTGGGAGGGATCCGTGGGATCCGGGGAATGTGTGAAAAATTGCCTATAAATAGAGAGCCATTTCTTCATTCTAACTCACCCCTCTTCTTACTAAATCTCTCAAACACTCTCATTCTCTTCTAACATATAGATCACTTGATCTAGAGAGTTGTTCTTCTTTCTTTCTATTGTGATTCTCATATAGGTCCTTCTCTAAGGCGAGATCACGAGCATTCTACAAGTCATCCAAGCAAGGGGTCCTTGATTGATTTGTCACTCCGCAAGATTTCTGTAGCAAAGATCTTGTATTTGATATTTCACATATTTGTTGTGTAATAGTCGTGTTGGTTTGGTCCACCGTGTTACGGACTCGGTATCTAGCTTTGTACCTGATAAAGGTTAAGCAACGTTGTGAAGGCTTCTCCGCCAAGTGAAGGAGTTTGTTGACATAGTGCTTGAACTCTCGAGTAGGTGACTCGGGGAGTGGAGTAGGGCAAGGAAGGTGTCCTTGTAGCTGAACCACTATACATTGGTTGTGTCATTTCTATCCCTTTGCTTTACTTTATTTACTTCTTTATCATTAGATCTATACTTTCTCTACATCAATAAGATCTCACATATTAACGAATCTAAAATTTTTGAAACTAAATTAAAATCGGCAAAACTATTCAACCCCCCCCCCTTCTAGTTTTCCACATATAAGTTTAAAAATCCCTTATGCTAGAATAAATCAAAGCCGAACACCTCACGAAATGAGAACAAAACACTCAAATTCTCTCAACTAGTCTAAGTGTCAATTTCGGGGTGATCACTTAAGCACAGTCGTAGCATGTATTCTATCATAAGTTGGCGGTTACACAAATCTCCACCACTAGAGTTAAGGACTACACAATTCTTGAAGGCAATATGGGTAGACACGACATGGGTTAAGGGTGAATTTTAATTACTAACATGTCATGGCGAAGTGGACAAAATCAATGATACATGACCAAATCCATGGCCAAGACACCAAAGATTGTTCGCTTCATCACCTAGACACGCTTCATGACTAAAGGGTAGGATTAGACATGGGATATAATTGGTGTAAAGTAAAAAATAAAAAAACAAATAGTCTAACCTACAACCAAGTCATCACCACTTACCGTTCATCCAAAGTTCAAGTTTTAAGGCTAAGAAACCGGATCATGATATACCAAGTAGATGTGCCATTAGCGGACGTCATGATGAGCACATTACCTGTTCTTCAACTGTTGGCGCAATAATTACCAACTTCATTCTTCAAACGTGACCGATGTGGCCTCTTTGATACTAATTCTTTGATGAGCTCCAAATATAGTGCTTATAACTTTGCACTTTATAATAAACAAATAACTATAACTTTTTTTTTTACATAACAACTAACAATAACATCCCCCCACTTTAGATGAACATATTATGAGAATATGGAGGTCTTCAATGATCTTCAAATATATGTCTTTGACGAAAGCGTGATTTCCGAACCTCTCTACTTGAACCTTGAACTTAGGCAAACAATGACTTCCCGATCACAAATTAAGACTACATGGTAGGCTAAAGTGAATGGGTGTAATGAAACAATATATATTGGGTGAAAAAAATGAAAGGAATGGCTCAGACGGGTGTATCTAGGGGTATCTTGCACTAAAGGTGAGTGCAACAAAAGGTTTAACATGGGGGTCGAAAAGTTGAGGTGACTAATCGATAGACACACAAGGATAGGCTATTTGGGTGATAATCCTATAATATTGCATTCTTAAACTGATTATTCCAAATACATTAAGCGAACTCAACATACCTCGTCTATGGTCTCGAAATGATGCAAAGGCCAAGTTCTAAAGTTTACAAGCTACCGGCACACTCATATTTTGGTGGATTTGGGTAAATAATTAAAACGAATAAGGCTAATCTCACCATATAATATCAAGGGTTATAATGTGCTCGGCTAAGGTCTAATCTAGTTAGGTTAAGAAAAACATGTCAAAATTTTTAAAATGGCATAAATTTTCAAAATAAACTAAAAAAACGAGGGCAATAAAGTTCAAGAGATAATTCTACTCTCGTCCCCCCCACTTGAATTGTACAAAGTCTCTTTTTTACTAAACGTTAAATAAAGGTGAAGAGAAGGTAGAATTAGAGCGAGAACTTCTCTAAATTTTTCTCCAAAAAGAAAGAAGGTCCACGAAGAGAATCGTGCCTTCGCTTAAGCATCCACGAGCAAACTTCATTCCATGAAATCACACTAACCAACAAGCATAACTCTAAAAAAGAAAAATAAAAACAAAAAGAAATCTAACTCACTTTCATAAAAATCACGGTTGTATTTAGCATATGCAACAAGCCTTTTAAACCACTTGGTGTCCCAAGTGGACGAGTGTAGTCTCGTAAGGGCTTACAGGGAACATACCCATAAAGTTCATTTAAAAAATTAATACAAGATTATTGTGTTTATATAGAAAGAATTGAAACTAAAGGATAGTTACGTCGTAACTCCTTTAAGGAGTTACGCCGTAATTATGGCAAAACCTGGCAGTCACTACTGGAGGCTAGCTACGGTGTAATCATGGCATGGGATTACGGCGTAATTGGTAATGCTTTGGAGAGAATTTATACTGATGATGTGTTACGGCGTAACCATTCTGGTGTGTTACGCCGTAACTGATGGACAAGTCAGGTCCCCGTTCAAGTTACTTGTGAATTCTTCTCCAATTTCCTACAAAATTTGTTAACAACACAAAACCCAACAAAAATAGAAATAAAAGAAATAAAAAGGATAATTCGGGTTGTCTTCCAAAATAGCACTTTTCTTTATTATCGAGTCTTTAAGTTAGAATCAAAACCATGGGGCTTTACGGTAGCCTTCGAACTTGGCCAACTTCCTCCTTAGTTGTTCTCTTAATGGAAGAGGGCTGGTACTGTAGGATCATTAAACCTTTAGATTTATGTGGTTCGGGAGGTCTTGGTTGATCAAACATGATGAATGAATTCATAGTTTTAGAGAGAGAGTAGTAAGAGGGTGGAGAAAACTAGATGAGTTTTATTGATAAAACAAAGAATACACAAACCTCACAATTTCCCACACCCCTCATGGAGAGTCATGAGGGGTATTTATAGGCTCTACACATTACAACTTTGCCACCTAAAAGGATACTAGTCCCTGCGAGAAAAGTATACTACGAATCTAGTCCAATTCACGTTAGTGACGTTATCTTTATAAAAAAGCGAGGATAAAAATCTCCCTCCAAGATATCGTCACACGTGAATGGTTACAATGAGACCTATATATACAAAACAAAGTAAATTACAATGGTAATGAACAATGTTGACTTTGTTGAAGCGCAGAGTCTCTGTAGTCTAGATACTAAGGCAAACTTGAAGTTCTCCCTTCCGACGATCTCGACAATTGATCTTTGGTGCTAACGGCACAAATCCTTGTAGCTCTGAACTTCAACTGTAACGGTCTAGTTAGGTTATTACTCCCTCCTAACTAGTGAGCCTTTTTTCTTTTTCTGCTCCCTCCTGGACCGACAACTTTCTTGTAATTTTTTTAGTCTCTTAGCACGCAGCGGAGAAAGATAGACCCTTGATTCTAGCACAATGGTTGTCGTTCTGGGAACATCATAACAACATAACTCACTTAGTATTGCATCCAAGTTGGTAAAAAAACCCTGATGTACACACACTACTTCTCCTTCTTTAGTCTTAAGCATAATTCCTTTCGTCAATCCAATTACAGAAGATGAAATAACAACTTCTCCCTCCTGATGGTTGCGAGCAATCGGAATCATCATAATGTTGCGTACATACCGTATTACCTTTTTGTTGATGCAATATTAAAACCTTAGCTTGATAAAAATTCCGTGAGAATATGTCGCAAAAATACTCTCAATACGTCTCTCAAACCAACCTGTAAACGAACCTCATTTGAATTCACCGGCTAATAGTAATGACCACATATGGAGATAACCCGATACGACTAACTTGAAAAGGAAGTAAACATCCCAACTTTGTGACTTACTGCTTGTTCTATATTTGATTGTACAATAATTCGTACGACCAGGCCTTCGATGGTGATCGAAGGGTATGAGGGGTGATATGCTTACGCCAAACTTGTAGTCAATCTGCAAAAAGAAATAGTAGACACTTCGTTAAGTGATTGCACAGGGGTTGGGCCCTGCGAACCACCTCCGGCGTGAGAGTAAGTATGTGATATGAGTTGTAAATAATATGATGTATGTGAAATACTGTGTTGAGTGAACATACCATTGAAATGACTCGTCCAACCTATTTATAGGTGATGAAAATAGCTTGGAGAGTGTTAGCACATGTTTAGGAGATCATGGGGGGCGTCCCCTGATTTGTGGTAACCGCTAGGGCTTCATCCCCACTATCTCGGACTTGGCGGGGAAGCTAAGGACATAGTGGGAACGTGGGGGAAGACCAAGTCAAGGTTCTTATTTGTCTTGGCATCTTTAAGGGAAGACACCGAGGGGCATAGGCCTTCGGTTGGCGGATTCCCAACTGGTAACCATGTCAATGATGAATGGTTTTACGCCACCAATGACTTATGTAGAAAGACTTGGGTCTTCGTAATGCAAATTCGACTGAGGCCGAAAGGGGGTCCTTCGACCTGATCGGAGGGTACGTCATCAAGCCCCCCAGTCGAAAGTGATATGTACGAACAAGAAATATTGCTTACGACTCAGAAATAAGAACGAAACTTCCCATTCGTCACAAAAATGAACGAAGATGAAAAGTCTTGCGCCTATTGACCGTAATTAATGCCAACAATTATCCTAACCACCCTTTTTCCTCGGTAAAAGTAAACGTCCTTTCAAAATTTAAACTAGTTTTGAAATCCGGTGATAAGGAGATAATTGTAACACGTGTAGGGCCAAGATTTATCATATGTAGGGGTATATAAATTTGAAAAGAAAAAACCCTAACATAATTTTAACTTCTGCTCAAGTTTTTCACCTACTAAAACCTCTTCCGATCAAGCCTTCGATCAAACAAGGTAAAGTATTTCTTCGTATTTTGTTTTCAAATACTTTATTGTGGGTTTTAGAAGAATCAATGTCAACCAATAAAAAGTTTGTAATAAAGCAACAAGGTTGCACATTAACAATGGAGGAGCTTAAAGCGTTCCTCGCCGATTACCCAATTCCAAAGGAACATAAAATCATGCTACCTAGTATAAATCAAGGGATATTTGATGCCCCTGAAAATTATGTAGGTCTGTATACCCATGACCTCCAATCTTAGGATACCCTTGCACTCTATGATTTTAGAATTCCTCCGGTATTATGAGGTACACATTTCTAGGTTCAACCCTTTTGGCCTAGCCAAGCTTACGACATTCATCGTGATGTGCAAAGCTTATGGGTTCGAACCATCCTTGACTGTGCTTAGGGGTTTTCTGAATCTATACCCGGGAGGAGATTGGTTGACCTTGGCAAAGAGGGGTGAAAGGGATGTGCCCATTCTGATAGATAGACCTTTTACGAACATAAGGAACTGGAAAGGCAAATTCTTTTTTATCCAGAACACCATTATCCCTCCGGCATACTCTACATTGTTAAAACAAGAATTTCAATATGATGAAAAAAGGTTCAACGATCCATTACCCTATACCGTGAGAAGAAACCCTTTATATCAGCGTTTGGCTCGTCATCCAGCTGATTGCCAAACATTCCCCGAGCCAATTCTTTTCATGGCTGGCATTGCTGAAAGATGGGAGGGGTCTCCATTGGTACCTGAAATTATTTGTGATGGAGGAAGTATGTACTTTTTTGATTAAAATAAAAAATAAAAACTTATCTTTCTGATATTTATCTTATTTGCTTCTTTGTACAGAGATGTCGTTCAGAAACTTTGTGGTGGCTGGTGGTGCAAAGGAAGTAAGCTTCATTCCAAAGAATCCCCAAGAGATGAGCTACAGCGTGGGCTCTCCATCAGTGTCCATAAATAACAATGATATTGAAGCCCAGCCTATCGAGCATGTGTCGTCTGCTCCTCCGTCTAAGAAACTCATAGATGTGGAAGATCAACTTGTGGAGAATGTTGCTGATTCTGATGAACCAGTCTCCGAAGGACAGTTAGCCATCATAGGACCCTCCGGCATAGGTGAGAGGGTCCGAAGCAGGAAAAGTGGTAGTGCTAAAGCTGTGAAGTCTGCTTCGAAAAGGAAGCTCATCCTACCTACTCCTCCCTCTCGAACTACCTGACAAAAGAGTGCCCAGGGTAAGGCTGTGGAATTTCCAGCCATCGAAGGGCCCAGCGGTGATGACATCCATGGTAATGTTTCTTGCCTGTGAACAAAAATTAGGTACCAGTAATAATATATTAACAAATTTACCTATGTTGCAGGACTTCCTGATACGAAAGAACTTCCTTCTCCCCTAGCTTGCCACCAACTTGTGACCAATGTAATCCCACCCAAGTGGAAGGGGGTGATGGATAACATGTCCATAGAAAGGCTCTACGACCTTCATGACAAAAGCTATGTCCGCCAGTGCATGCTAGACAATCAACTCAATGGTAGGACAAGGGAATTGCTCCGTGCTGTCACCAAAGCTCGAGAAGAAATGGATGTTATGCTGAGAAGGGAGAAGGCTAGGGATCAGAAGTATGCATACCTGGAGAAGAAGTGTGAGGATGCATTGGAGGATTTTGACAAGAACCCCTTGGTGCAAGATCTCAGAGCTGAGAATGAAAAGCTCAAAGGTCAGCTGGCAACGAGCGAGGCTGAATGCAGCAGGCTAACTGTCGAAGGCTCAATGGTCGTTGGCTATAAGGAGCAGATATTTGTTCTTTCATCCAAGTGTGGAGGCCTCGAACAAGAGCGGGCAAAGTTGCTGGACCAAGAGATCAAGCTCCGAGAAAAGGTGGATGGGTTAAACCTTCATCTGAAAATGCTGAAGAAGGACAGGGTGGACTTGGTAACCAAGGTGATCCCCTATGTTGCTATGGAACTTTACCATAGCGATGATGTGGGGATTGCAATTAGGAACGTGGTGAATACGGCCATTTTTCATGGCAAGTGCACCACTTTGGAGGAGATAGCTAAGACTGGGGAACCGGTGAAGCTGGAGAAAGTTCCATACTACAGGACAACTCATGAAAAAGAGTATGATGATGCAGGTAATCATTTAACTGCTTTAGAGTTCCCTTTCCTTGCAGATGTGATGAAGGACCCAACGGCCTCAATTGAGGACTTGCTGGCCAAGAAGCCAAGGAAAGTCCAGCCTTCGTCTCCGTCCAAGAAGACTCCGTCACCCAAGGTTCCTCCCCAGGTTCAGCTGATCCCACTCATTCCAAGGTTCTATCAATAACGTCTCCATCCAGGGTTTCCAGCTTGTAGGCTCCGTTGCCATATGCTTCCTTAACAACGTAGGGCCCTTCCCATGTAGGTCCTAGTTTACCCTGTTACTCAGCTTTACTTGCGCTGTTGAGTCGGAGGACGTATTCCCCTGGTTTGAAGGTCGAAGGCCGAACCCGACTGTTGTAGTATCTTTTGATTTTTTGCTTATGGATAGCCTCCCTGATTGAGGCTATTTCCCTTCGTTCTTCGAGAGGGTCTAGGTTGCTGCGGAGTCTTTCTTCATTGTCTGCTGCCTCGAAGTTCATGACTCTTTCTTTTTTGACACTTACTTCCGAAAGGATGACAGCTTCCGTGCCATATGTCAAGCTAAAAGGCGTCTCCCCATGACTTGACTTTGTATGCGTTCTGTGAGCCCAAAGTACTTGAGGTAGTTCATCTACCCAACCGTGGTGACTATAACCCAGCCTTCGTTCTATTCCTTCTATGATGTCTCTGTTGGTAACTTCCACTTGTCCGTTACCTTGAGGATGGTAGACGGAAGTGAAGGATTGTTTGATATTCAGGCCTCTGCAAAACACTGGGAATACCCCTTTGGCGAACTGCTTCCCATTATCTAAAATGATGATGTGAGATATTCCGAACCGACAGATAATATGCTCCCATACAAACTTTTCCATGTGCATGCCTGTGACGGATGCCAAAGGCTTCGCTTCCACCCATTTAGTGAAGTAGTCGATGGCTACAACCAAGAATTTTACTCCTCCGGGAGCAATTGGCAGCGGACCTATGATGTCTATCCCCTATTGGCTGAAAGGTCATGCGGACGTAACGAAAGTCATATCTTGTTTTGGCAGCCTTGGGACCCTTTAATGTACTTGACAGGCTTCACACTTCTGAATGATTTCAACAGCGTCCCTGTGCATCGAAGGCCAGTAATATCCGACCCTTATGATTTTGGAAACAACGGAGCGGGGCCCTGCGTGAAGTCCGAAGGATCCTTCATGCACTTCTTGAATGATGTTGGCAGCTTGCCTTGGTCCTACACAACGAAGCCATGGGGACAGAAAAGATCTTCTGTACAGATAATTTCCCATGATTTTGTACTGTGGTGCTTTGATGCGAACCTTTCGAGCTAACTTCTGATCTTCCGGCAGTATACCACTTATTAGATATTCTCTAATCGGAGTCATCCGATTTGAGTCTTCCTCCTATATTACGTCAGACACCTCCTTTCGGACGATGGACCTATCTGCCAACACTTCGACCAGAACTTCCTTAGTTAAATGAGCAAATGCCATTGATGCCAGTTTGCTAAGTGCATCCGCCTTCTTGTTTTGATTTCTCCGAACATGCTCTATGTTGTAGGATGCGAACCCTTCGAGCATTTCCTTGGCCTTATCCAGATATTGCTTGATCACAGGTTGTCTTGCCTTGTAGGAGCCTTTTATCTGGTTGGCCACCAGTTAAAAGTCAACGAAAATAGCCAAGTCTTCTACCTCCATGTCTTTGGCCAATCGGAGGCCTGCTAGAAAGGCTTCATACTCCGCTTCATTGTTCGTAGTTTCGAATTCGAAACGGAGTGCATAAGTGTACTCCTTCCCTTTGGGATCAACGAGCATGAGACATGCGCCAGAACCGTCGGAGCTAGAGGCTCCGTCAGTATAAAGCTTCCACCTTTCGATCGCTTGATCAAGTTTCTTTTCAGCAACCGTTGTGTCATGTTTTGGTTCGGAGGGTGTTTCTGCTAAGAAATCTGCCAATATTTGCCCTTTGACCGAGTTTCTACCCTTGTATTCAATTTCGTGCTCTCCTAGCTCAATAGCCCATTTAGCTATCCTTCCAGATTTTTCCGGCTTCGAAAGTATCTGCTTAATTGGTTTGTCAGTAAGTACGGTTATGCGGTGAGCTTGGAAGTACCTTCGAACGCGTCTCGCAGCATGGACCAAGGCCAGAATTAGCTTCTCCAATGCTGGATAATTTAGCTCAGCTCCCTGTAGAACCCTGATAACGAAGTAGATAGGGATTTGCTTCTTCTCCCTTTATGCCAATAACACAACACTGATGCTTTCGAAGGAGGCTGCGATATACATGAACAACACTTCGCCTTTGATTGGGGCTGTAAGTGTAGGTAGAATAGCCATGAAATCCTTTAGCTTTTGGAAGGCTGCTTCTGCATCCATACTCCACTGGAACGTCTTTTTGTCTGTGCATCCTTTGAGTGTTTTGAAGAACGGCAAAGATCTGTCTGCACCCTTCAACAAGAACCTGCTGAGGGCTGCTAGCTTCCCGTTCATACTTTGCACTTCCTTTAAGGACTTAGGAGGCTGCAAATCCGTGATGGCCTTAACCTTCGAAGGATTAGCCTTAATACCTTGCTTGGTGATCAGATGCCCCAAAAATTGTCCTTCTTCCACGCCGAAGGAACACTTCTTAGGATTTAACTTCATGTTGATGGCGCGAAGCTGGTCGAAGGCTTCCTTGATGTCGGAGAGCATGTCCTCCTCCGATCTACTCTTGATGACCATATCATCTACGTACGCCTCCAGATTCCTACCTATCTGTTTGTGGAAGGCTTTGTCCACTAAACGTTGGTAGGTGGCACCTGCATTTTTCAAACCAAAAGGCATCTTTTTGTAACAATAAACGCCTTTTCCTGTAAAAAAGGTTGTCTTCTCTTCGTCCTCTTCCGCCATTCGTATCTGATGGTAACCTTTATAAGCGTCTAGGAAACACTTTAGCCGAAACCCTAACAAGGATTCCACCTTCCAATCAATTTCTGGCAGAGGGTAGCAGTCCTTCGGGCAGGCTTTGTTAATATCTGTGAAGTCCACGCACATTCGCTATCCTCCATCATGCTTCTTGACCATCACTGGATTGGCCACCCAAGTTTGATACTTCACCTCTCTGAGTATGCCTGCTGTTACAAGCTCGTCCACTTCTTTGCATGTGGCGGCGCTTCTTTCGGGAGCCAGGCTTCGACGCTTTTGTTTGATGGGTTCAATATGTTTGAACTCATTGAGTTTGTGTTCAGTGCCGAAGGGCTTTCCATCTATGATGAGAGTTCTGGAGACCCCCGTCATGTCAGAGTAGGTCCATGCGAAGACATCTGCATTAGCACGTAGTACCTTTTCCAATTCTGCTTTAAAGGAGGTTGGGAGCTGCTTTCCGATTACCACCGTCTGATCAAGGTAGAGATCATTTACCACAATGCGTTCTTCAGCATCAGTACAACTGAGAACATCCTTCGGAGACTCTTCCGAAACCTGTTTGATCCTTTTGCCTAATTCCTTAGGCCCCTTCACTTTATAGCTGGAGAAAACCATTCCAACGCCGAAAGGTGTTTGGAATTTGATCGCGGCATGTATGGTTGAGACAACGATGCCCATCTTCTACATTGCCGTTCTCCCTATCAATAGGTTATAGGGAGATTCAGACCTTACGATCGTGAAAGCCAGAGTTTCTGTTCTTTTTAGCCTTCCTTCTCCAATCGTAACCTCTAGAGGGACTTCTCCCAAGGGCCATGAGTGTTCCCCTAAGAACCCTACTAAGGGTGCCTTCGAATCTACTCTCTTCGACCTTATCGAAGGTTTGAGTTTTAGAAAACAGCGTTCGTAGATAACTTTACAGGAGCTACCGCAGTCGAGGTAGGCCCTGTTTACTTCTCTATTGGAGATCAAGACCTTGATGACCACGAGGTCATTTGAAAGAACTTTCCCTGTGATTGAAGGAAAAGTGACATCTCCTACTCCGCACAAGGCTTCCTCCGTTTCTTTCCTTTTCAAACCAGAGTCATCTTTGTACACCATGAGGATGGGTGCTTCTACAGGTGTGGTATCTTTCCCCAACTGTGTGTCGGAGACCTTGTCTTTACCTTTCTTTATACCCTTCACCAAATGTCCCAATTGGCCGGACTTCACGGCCTCTTTTATCTGTTTCTTGAGCTCTCTGCAGTTGTTGGTGTCGTGTCCGTAATCGTCATAGAAGTAGCAGAATTTGGAAGTATCTCTGGGCCTTCCTCTGTTTGCCAAGCGAGGAGGAGGATCAAAGGTCTTCGCAGCCTTTTCCGTAGCAAGTATCTCCCTTGGAGATTTGGACAGATTAGCCAAGAGCCCATGGTTGATGTTTTTGTGGTACGGTGTAAACCTGTCCCTGTTTTTGTGTTTGTTCCTCGACCCTTCCCACGAAGGATGCTTCGGGGCTTTATTGTGACTTTCTTTATTTTCGACCGGAGCCCCGTTGGTAGATACTTCTTTTGCTTCGATCCAGGTGTAAGCCTTCTCCACCAAACCCTTATAGGTTGCAGGGAGATCAGTGGAGAGGAATTCAACCAAACTTCTGTTTCGTAGGCCATGCACGAAACCTGAGATGCGCTGGTCCTCGTGCAAGCCCATTATCTGTAACGTGTCATTGGTATATCTGGTGATGAAAGCTCTGGTGCTCTCGTTCTTCTTCTGCTTGATGTTGTGCACTGTTAGGTGCGTTCTTGTAAACTTTTTCTGTTGGCTAAAATGTGATCTGAACTTGGCCTTGAGATCATCCAAATTCACAATGCTACCTGGCTTTTGCCCGTTCCACCATATACGAGCAGAGTCTCGTAGGGTGTATGTAAACATGTAACAAGCAACAGGCATAACCCATTTCTGCATTCTAATAGCCCCTTCGAACAAGTGTAAAAAGTTATCCGGATCCCCTTTCTCATCGTAGGTACCAATATGCGGGCATTTTCAACCCATTAGGTAAAGGGTAGTCTTCTATCCATCTTACGAAGGGTGTTGTAGAGCCCATGGGCTCTGAATAAAGGCAGTTATAAGGTGGCATGTAGGTAGGGGCAGCATTGTACGGGTTATGATTTGGAGGTATTCCAACAGGATTTTGGTTAACATATTAAGGGTAAGCAGTAGGTATATAAGGTGGGTGACTTCCAACAGGGTACGAAGGATATACCATAGGTTGTCCGTAGGGAATACTTCTGTATGGTTGAGTAAAACTGGGGTTGCTAGCCTGCCCATTAGGTGGGGGATAAACCCCTTGAGGGTAAGATTGAGCCTAAAAAGGAGGGTACATACCATGAGGAGGAAGATTTCCTCCCCCATTCATTTGAGATGGATTGCCTTCCACGCCGGATGCGTGAGAAGGCTGCAATGGAACCCCTGCCTCAGTTCTTCCCAGATGAGCCACCAAAAGTGATGGCAAATTAACCTCCGTAGCATCCCTTTGGTGACTCCTTCCATTGGAGCCTTCTACCGTGCCTTCCCATCTAGTCGGAGCCCTCTCCGGAACGTCTTCAAAACCAACCGACCTTCCACTAGGCCTTCGACTGCTCGGAGACCCTATCCTTAGCACTGAGCGTGTAGCCCTAGGAGCCAAGGGCCTAGTCTCCATTTCCAACTCTTCGTCATACTCATCGCTTGAGTATTCTAACTCCCTACGCATCTCCACATTCTGAGCTTGCCTCCTTCGAGCCCTTAGTAAAGATTCTAATGCTTCGATGTTAGCTTCGAAAAACGCCAGACTAATTACCGGTTCAGGGTTAGCCGAGGTTGAAGCATGGTTGTTGGAAGTTATTTCAGGGTGAGAACGTGTGGTAAAAGTGGATGCGGTTATATTGGGAAGGTTGTTAGGATCATTGACTGGGATTGGTGTCAAGGTCGAGAAACCCGGAGGGGGTGTATCTTCTCTTCCTTGATTCATGCCGTAAAACTAGTGAGAGTGATTGACTGGGTGTAAGTTTGGAATAACAAGACCAATAATAGCGGGTCCCACGGATGGCGCCACTGATTGTACAATAATTCGTACGACCAGGCCTTCGATGGTGATCGAAGGGTATGAGGGGTGATATGCTTGCGCCAAACTTGTAGTCAATCTGCAATAAGAAATAGTAGACACTTCGTTAAGTGATTGCGCAGGGGTTGGGCCTTGTGAACCACCTCCGGCGTGAGAGTAAGTATGTGATATGAGTTGTAAATAATATGATGTATGTGAAATACTGTGTTGAGTGAACATACCATTGAAATGACTCGTCCAACCTATTTATAGGTGATGAAAATAGCTTGGAGAGTGTTAGCACACGTTTAGGAGATCATGGGGGGCGTCCCCTGATTTGTGGTAACTGCTAGGGCTTCATCCCTACTATCTCGGACTTGGCGGGGAAGCTAAGGACATAGTGGGAACGTGGGGGAAGACCAAGTCAAGGTTCTTATTTGTCTTGGCATCTTCAAGGGAAGACACCGAGGGGCATAGGCCTTCGGTTGGCGAATTCCCAACTGGTAACCATGTCAATGATGAACGGTTTTACGCCACCAATGACTTATGAAGAAAGACTTGGGTCTTCGTAATGCAAATTTGACTGAGGCCGAAGGGGGGTCCTTCGACCTGATCGGAGGGTACGTCATCAATATTCTTGAAAAATCCACAACGCCGTGTGACACTAAGTACTACAACTTCCTTAAAGTGATAGTTATACACTGTGAGAACTATAACGTAACTCCTTACATCAGTTATAACCACATTGTCAAATCATAATGTGCCCCAACAAGTTATCTTGAGACATGTATCCAACCAACCAAGGTCTCAAAGATAAAGAAGTTCACCCGTGGAACGTCACTTCAATTTCGCATCAATAATACCGTACAAAAACCCCGTAGTCATTTTTCAATTATCGTTCGAGCCGTGAATGTATGTATCCTCCGTGAAATTTTATATGACCAAAATACCAATCAATATACCGGTAATTATCCTAGCATATTTATCCAAAAATTAAATTCGGATGAGCACATTTGATAATCTATGTATTTAAAAATTGTATCCTATTGACCTCAAATATGTTGATAGAAATGAATCAATACACTTGATTGGAACAGCTCAACATCTATAATATCACCAGCCCAAACAATCCGGATCACATGAAGCCCGCGAACAAGAAGAAGCATGATCCGATTCAACTAAACACGGGCCCAAATCCAATCAGGTATCAAATACCCAGTCCAGACCAAGTAAACACACCCGATCCATATGACAAAAGATATAATTGGTTATATCATACCCTAAGTATACGCTCATTTGTCATTAACCTAATCACAATCAGAAAATAATCCGCCCCCACCAACACTTCTCCACAAAAACTCATCCCATCAAAACTCCTTATCTGATTGACCTTCTAATTGATCGAATCAACATAACCACAAACACAATCTCAACCGTACCTTGACCTTGGTTATCATTATCTGCTCAAGTCCGAATCAAGAACGCGGCATTGCTTCAAGATCCATCTTAGGGTCTCGGGTAGGTTTTATGTTTATGATGTTTGTTATTCCTTTATGAATGAATAGATGATAAAGAAATAACAAACATGTTATATTCTTTATCTTATGCATTCGGACATTAACCAAGAAGTTTGGACTTCAAATAATGATCTATGATGGAAGTGATTCAATTGAAAAAATCTTTAAAAGATTTAAAAAAAAATGAATCAATCTGAGATCTCTTTTAATTTCTGAAATAGATTCGAGTCTAGTGGTAAGAAGGTAATTGGATAGGTTAGATTTGGGATATGATTCTGATGTTAATTGGGTTGGATCTGATATTCATTTTCCGTCTTAATGTTTTGGTATTGAGATTTGAGATCATGGACTGATGATGGTTAATCCTGAAGTCATGAGTGATTTGGTATTTGGTTATTATTTGGTCAACAAGTCGCTTCTTGACATGAGTTGACTCAAAAGTCAACTCGCTTTTATACACAACTCGCATACAATTATGCTAGTACACAACTCGCTTCAGATACGATGTATCTGGACAAAGAGTAGACAAACCGCTCAAAAGCAAGCTGCAACTCGCATTGACCCAACTCGCATTCAAGAAACTCAAGTATGAGTCCAGAAATTCTGCTTCAAATTCCCAGAAAAAAGGGACTGAAAAACCATCATTTTTGCCCTGTTTTGACCACGTAAACTCACCAGATGACCACAAAGGTTTCACGAAAATGGTACAAAAAAAACAGTCATAAGAATGATAGTACCAATATCTGTTTGGACAAAAGATGACACAAGACAGTATTTGTAAACTTTAATAGAGCATGAGACTAATTTGTTTTTGACCATTCAGGATACAAAGAAAGACAGAAAACTGTTTACCAGAAATAATAAAGGAAAAAAAATTTCCAGCTACATAAAAAACATGGTAGAAACAGTTTTGTGACATGATTCGAACCACAAAAATTGATAAACAGAAACAACTTGTCTCTGATGCCAATTGTAGGATCATTAAAACTTGAGATTTATGTGGTTCGGGAGGTCTTGGTTGATCAAACATGATGAATGAATTCATAGTTTTAGAGAGAGAGTAGTGAGAGGGTGGAGAAAACTAGATGAGTTTTATTAATAAAATAAAGAATACACAAACCTTAAAATTTCCCACACCCCTCATGGAGAGTCATGAGGGGTATTTATAGGCTCTACACATTACAACTTTGCCACTTAAACGATACTAGTCCCTGCGGGTAAAGTATACTACGAATCTAGTCCAATTCACGTTAGTGACGTTATCTTTATAAAAAAGCGAGGCTAACAGGTACTAAACAGATGGAGGAATGTACGGAGTCATGCAATATCGAGTCTCTTGCAAAAAATTAGTTTTGGCCCATTCATAGCGAAACTTAGACTCAACTTCCCATTCTAATCTTGTAGCCCCAAATATCACTTTAACCCAATTTTCGAATGAGATCCCCTTGTATCCGATTTCCATTCTTTTGTCTTCGTCAAAACATGCCCACTCCTTGCGTTTGAGCCAGTCGGGATTGGGGAATTCCCATCCATTGCAAATCTTTCGGTCAGGATCGCATGTAGGCCATGCTTTAGTGGTTCCTCTAGACATCATAACTGCCGGTTCACAAAAATGAAGGGTCCAATCCACCTCTTCAAACCAATTGGTCATAATATCGCGCCCCTTAAACTAATGATGCTTAATTAGTTTTTCATACTCAAAACACCACCAGATTTCTGCTTCTTTCTTAATTCTTTTTACAAAGAACTGTCCTCCCCCATTGCACCATTTGAGAAATGGAGAACACGTTGGTAGTGTTAATTTAGACCCTTCAATCATAGAGGTTATAGGAGCACAACAATAAAGTTTTCATGTAACAATAGTGATACCCTTTTTATCAGGCTCCCTAGGTGAAGTTCGAACTTCGTCGTTCTCTTCTTCGGAAGACTCATCGCTGCCGTCTTCATCACTTGACTCAGTTTCCTGCAAATGACCAAAATATGAAGGAGGAAAGTTATCAGAAAAATTTGCTTGCACTTCTTTGGAAACTCCTTCCGCGACATCTTCATCAGGTTCATGGCACGGAGTTTCGTCCATTCTAAACACAACTCTTTCATTACAATATCCCAAAGAAAGGTCCTTTTCTAAAACCTTGATTCGGGCTCGTGAGGAAGCAATGAAAGGTCTTCCAAGAATTAAATGTTCTCTTGGGGTGTTTGCCATATCAATAACTACGAACTTGGATGTAAATATGAACCTGTCGACTTTGACCAATACACCACCCGTGATCCCAAGAGGGGTTTCTTTAGTCATGTTAGCCATCTCAATCATCATGCTTGTCTTCCAAAGATTAGTTAATCTTAGCTTTAAAAATATTGAGAGTAGCATGATGTTTATACTGGACCCAAGATCAGCTAGTGCCAAAAGATCATGATTACCTACGGAACATGGAATGATGAATTCATTTGTGCAGACCTCCTTGATCGGTAGTATCTCAGTTTCTAACCTGTGTTCGTTCTTTGACTCATGGTTACGCCGTAACTCATTGCAAGAGTTACGGCGTAACTGCAGACTGCTGCCGGTATTCGCAGCATCCGAATTACTTGTTGAAGAATGGAAATCATCAACTTGTAAATTTGCATCCTTTTTAGAAAAACTACCTTTGTGAAGTCCCAAACCTTGGATCTAGAACACTTAGCTTGTAAACATGTTGGTTGCCTTGGATGGTTCCAAAACAACAATGAGAAACTTTGTTGTATATGCACAAAGTATGCGAAAACTACTTGAATGCACTTAGAAGATTAATGTAAGAACAAGTATAACACCAAAAGCTTCAATAGTATTAAGCAATAATACGAGTACTCTCCTAGTACTAGGGTTTACAACCTTGAAGCTCTACTTTAAGACGGCTAGAATGTGTGTTCTATTTAACCTAGCTAGGATCTCCTTTTATACACTAAAGAGATCCCTTACATAAGTAACTAAGCAATAAGTATATCATATCTTCTATTAGAATAGAAGATATGTTGTTACAACTCTTACACGACATTCCTTACTTAGAACAGTACAAACTCTAACACTATCAGTACTAATATTTGCACTATCAGTACTAACTAGTTAATACTTATCATATAACACTATCAATACTAACTCCACATAAATAAGTATTTACTCCCAAAAGCGTATTTCCCAACAACCTTGCATACCACCATAAGTTTGATCCCCTCAGGTTCAGTGTTACTTTTCTTCATATCTTCACTAAGTTTCCCCACCATTGCTTCTAGGTTTTTCAAAGTTGTGTCATGGTTGGAGAGGCTTTTATTTGTATTTTCCTGGAAACTTTTGAGCCACTCATCTTGTTCTTTTTGTCTTTGGGCTGAGGCCTCCATAAATTTGCTAATAGTGTCTTCAATGCTGGGCCTTCTCTCCCTGAAAGGCCCACGGTTGTAATATCTGGGAGGTCCTCTACGATAACCATTTCCGTTTCTATTAGCCCCTTGAAGCGGTCGATTTTCACCATATTTCACTTCTTCAACCTTGCTATCTTCGTCAATGAAAGGACAATTTTTTGTAAGATGTCCCCCTCCACAGCTTTCACATCCTACTTGGATAGCATGAACGCATTCCTTGAGCTTGAGCATGTCCCGTCCAAGGTTTTCAAGCTTGCTAGTAATGGCGGCAATACCTTCAAGATTTCTTCCTAGGCTTCTTTGGCTTCCTCCATCGTGCCATTTTTGAGAATGATCGGTCATTTTTTGAATGGCTTCAATGGCGAGGGTAGGAGTCATGCTTGGAATTGGTCCTTGATAATCCATCATTTGTCTTGTGGCTATGTTGATCCCTTTGTAGAAAATGTTGACCTTTTGCTGGCTGTTTAGGTCATGAGTGGGAAACTTGTAGAGAAGATCGTTGTATCTATCCCAAGCTTGATACAACGTTTCATCGCATTCTTGTTTAAAATTATGGATCTCCATGAGCTGATTAGATATCTTCGAAGGAGGACAATACCTTTGAATGAAATGCTTCTTTAGGAGAGCCCATGTATCAACTGCTCCGGCGGGCAATCTCTCGATCCATCGTCTTGCTGCCCCGGTAAGAGTCATAGGAAAAACCCGGAGCATAACCGCATCATGAGAAACACCAGGTATGTTGAAAAGGCTTGCGATGTATAAGACATTCTCAATGTGTTCATAAGCATCTTCATCTCTGTTTCCCCAAAAAGGGTTAACACGTAGCTCCCTCATAAACTGCTCTTTGATTTCAAAGCGGACATTAGCTCCATTAGCTGGCCTTACGAGCCCCGACCCTTTTTCATCACTAGTCAATGCCAAATATTCTTCAAGAGTGAGGTCATCAATGTTTACAACCTCCATGGTACCTGAAACTTAGAAAGATATCGTGAGAAAACAAGAATTCAAAATAAAACAAAAATAAAAGACTTAATAAAAATCCTAATATACCTCCCCGGCAGCAGCGCCAAAACTTTGATGCAGGTTTTCTGACCAGGTTTTAATATTTATAAAGTCTCGTTTACCTATGGTCCACCTTATGCACTCACGGGCAGTGTACCCGATCGTGTGTAGTGTAGTAATCGGTAAAACCGAGGTTGTCCCAAGAGTTATGTGAGCGGATTCTAATTAAGTCTAGGTGTCACTGGTTTTAATTGTTTTTAAGATCGAAATGATTAATAAATTAGAAAGCAATAAATGAAAGAAAATAAAATATATAGAGTTGTGATCAATAGAGGTGAAGTGTGCTAACCTAGTTACTCATCCTATAATGTTATGTTTACGTCTAACTACTTCTAATTGATTCAAGTGGGGGTTTAAGTCGCTAGGACAGCATTTGGTCAGTTCGTCCTAACCTATCAACAAAGGCTTCCACCGGAGATCAAGCTACTACCCTTAAAAGTCCAGCTGTTTTTAGTCCCCTAAGCCAAGTCATTAAGTACCGCTACATGAAAGATTCGTAACAATGAATGCCTGGGTGCTAGCATCTTAGACACTCATCCCTAACTTCTTAAGCTTATCCAAACATCAAGTGATCATTTGGTCAGTTTGCACAAGCAAAGAAGGGTCGTCAGTTGGTTAATTCTTACCCTTCCCACTCAGTCTACCTACTTAGGGTTAGTTGGTCAATTCTCCTAAGCAACTAGACATTACCGCCCTTCAAAACTACCGAAACTAGGGTAGATACCAACGAACTATGCATGCATACACTAGAAACAATTACGGAAGCATGTAAATGTAAACAAAATAATTAAAGAATCATAACTAGGCTAGCACCAAAGGTGCTTAGCCGATCATAATAAACGAAACCAAAGATTCAATGTTTAACATAATGAAATACATGAGTCAAAACTCAAAAGTAAAAGAAAAGATAATCGCTAAAGCTTATCGTTAGGGAGTGATTTCTCCCTTGGAGATGGCTCTGTATGCTCTTCAAGATCTGCCTTTGGACCCCTACTCACGTTCTCTGCTTTTTGGTGTGGAGTGAATGATGTGAAATGCATAAATTAGGGCTTGTATTTATAGACTTGATCTAGTTACGGCGTAACTTTAGTTGAGAGTTACGCCGTAACCTTAATAATCTCATAATAATGCTCTTGGTAAGCTGGTTACGGCATAACACATGGAATGAGTTACGCCATATCTTCAATACAGGTTACAATTGGTAAGGTTACGCCGTAATCATTGGTAGGAGTTACGGCGTAGCTGATGGCGACGTGGAACATTCTTTGACCGAATTGGTTACGGCGTAATCCTTAGTGGGAGTTACGCCATAACTTGATGCTGAGTTGGTCTTCTGAGTCACGCGCTGGTTACAGCATAATGAGAGCGATGAAGTTACGCCGTAACATCTTCACAGTAGACATACTATCATAAATCTCTTAAGAAAATCTCCAAATCCGCGTCTCATTAGCTCGAATGCTCGTAATTTATCTGAAAGTGAAATATAAAGGAAAACAAGCATAAATCTATATAAATGATATAAAATATGAGCATTATCGGGGGAAATTGACACTTAATATTCAGGACTATTTGATGTTATCAGGAGACAACCTGAATTATCTCTTTCCTTTTTATTTTCTTTTCATTTTTTGTTGGGTTTTGTGCTTGTAACCTTTTTGTAGGAATTGGAGTTAAATGACCGGCTTATAACAAGAAGATGGATTATGTCCCGATTAGCAAGTTACGGCGTAACTTTTCCAATCATTGCACCGTAACCATCTTACAGTAGCAGTACACTCCAGGTTTCAACCAGTTATGACGTAACTTCCTTCCATCATTACCCCATAACAGTCTTCTGTAGACAATTTCCAGGTTCAAACCAATTACGGCATAACTCATTCTTGTGGTTATGCCATAACTCATCCTACAGTTCAATTTTAATTTTTATTATTAGCACGATAAATTTGTATTAGTTCAAAATGAACTTTGTGGGTATGTTCGCTGTAAGCCCTCACGAGACTACACTCGTCCATATAGGACACCAAGTGGTTTAAAAGGCTTGTTGCATATGCTAAATGCAACCGTGAACCGTGATTCTTACGAAAGTGACTTAGGTTTCTTTTGTTTTTGTTTTTCTTTTTATTTTTAGAATTATGCTTGTTGGTTAGTTGTGATTTCAGGGATCGAAGTTTGCTTATCGATACTTAACGAAGGCACGATTTCTTCATGGGCCTTCTCTTTTTAGGAGAAAATTTCAGGGAAATTCTTGCTCTAATTCTACTTTCTCTTCACCTTTATTTAATGTTTAGTACAAAAGGGACTTTGTACATCTCAAGTGGGGGGACGGAAGTAAAATTATTACTTAAACTTATTTGCCCTCGTTTTCTAGTTTATTTTGAAAAAAATTTCTATTTTAAAAATTTTGACATGTTTTTCTTAACTTAACTAGATTAGACCTTAGCTGAGCACACTATAACCTTTGATATTCCATGGTGAGATTAGCCTTATCTGTTTCCATTTATTTACCAAAATCAACCAAATTATGAGTGTGCCGGTAGCTTGTAAACTTTAGAACTTGGCCTTTGCATCATTTCGAGACCATAAACGAGGTGTGTCGAGTTAGCTTGATATATATGAAATAATCAATTTGAGAAGGCAATATTTTAGGATTATCACCCAAATAGCCAATTTATGTGTGTCTATCGATTAGTCACCTCGACTCTTCAACCCCCATGTTAAACTCTTTTGTTGCACTCACCTTTAATGCAAGATACCTCTAGATACACCCTTCAGAGCCATTCATTTCATTTCATACTCTTATTATTATGTTTTGTTACATCTATTTGCCTTAGCCTACCGTGTAGCCTTAATTTATGGTCAGGAAGTCACTGTTTACCCAAGTTCGAGGATTAAGTAGAAAGGTTCGGGAATCACGCTTTCGTCAAAGACTTATATTTGAAGAAAATTAAAGACCCCCCATATTCTCCATATATGTTCATCTCAAGTGAGGGGATGCTTATGTTTTTATTTGTAATAGTTATGATTAAAAAAATGTGTTTATTGTTTATTAGTTATATTATCAAGTGAAATGTATAAGCACTATGAGCTTAATAGATATTAGCATCGAGGAGACCACCTCGGTCACATTTGAAGATTTGAGTTGGTGATGTATTACACCAACAGTTTGAAGAACATGTGATGTGCCCATCTTGACGTCAACTAATGGCACATTTACTTGATACATCATGATCCGGTTTCTTCATCTTGAAGCTTGAACTTTGGATGGATGGTGGGCGGTGACAACTTGGTTATAGGTTAAGACTATTTGTTTTATTATTTTTCATTTTACACCAATTATTTCCCGTGTCTTATCCTACCTTTTATTCATGAAGCGTGTCTAGGTGATGAAGCGAGCAATCTTTGGTGTCTTGGCCATGGATTTGGTCATGTATCATTGATTTTGTCTACTTTGCTGTGACACATTAGTAATGACATTTCACCTTTAACCTCATATTGTGTTCACCCATATTGCCTTCAAAGATTGTTTAGTCCTTAACTCTAGTGGTGGAGATTTGTGTAACCACCAAGCTTATGATAGAATACATGCTATGACTGTGCTTTGAGTGATCACCCCGAAATTGACACTTAGACTAGAAGAGAGAATATAAGTGTTTGTTCCCATTTCGTGAGGTGTTCGGCTTTGATTTATTCTAGCATAAGGAATTTTTAAACTCATATCTTCCAGGTATTTGGGCGATATCTTTTTAAGAATTATTCTAATAAGGTCTACTTGAGGGCAAGTAGAGTTCAAGTGAGAGGATATTTGATAACATCAAATAATCCTGACTTTTAAGTTTCAATTTCCTCCGATTATGCTCATATTTTATGTCATTTATGTGGATATATACTCGTATTCCTTTATATTTCGTTTTCAGGTAAAATATGAGCATTGGAGCTTAGAGACGCAGATTTAGAGATTTTCCTAATGGTTTTATCTTAGTATGCTATTAATGAAAAAGCTACGGCGTAATTCATATTCTAAATTACGTCGTAGCTGGGATTTTGTCACAGAAGACCAATTCAACTGCAGTTACGGCGTAACTCTCAACTCAAGTTACGCCGTAGCCATCTAGGTCATGAAGAATTTCGCGCCTCCGTCAACTACGCCGTAATCTCCTCACATGCATTAAGGTGTAACAACCTTCTGTTTAGAACATGATGAAGATACGGTGTAGCTTTCTACTAAATTACGGCGGAGCTACTGTTACGGCGTAACTATTCCAAAGGTTACGCCGTAGTCACCTATGCGAGCTTTCTATTTAGAAGACACTGAAGTTATGGCGTAACTCTCAACTTTGGTTACGTCGTAACTATGATCGGGCTAATAAATATAAACTCTAAATTCTGCATTTTACATCATTCACTCACAACACAAAGGCAAAGAACGTGAAGAGGGTTCCAAAGGCAGATCATACCAATCATACGGAGCCATCTCCAAGAGAGGAATCACACCATATTGATAAGCTTTAGCGATTACTACTATCTTTCACTTTAATTCATGTCTTTCATTATGTTAAATATTGAATCTTTTGTGTCTTTTAATATGATCGGCTAAGCACCCTTGGTGCTAGCCTAGTTATGATTCCTTGATTGTATTGTTTGTGTTTTCATGCTTCTATAGTTGTTTCTAGTGTATGCATGCATAGTTCGATGGTAGTTACCCTAGCTTCAGTAGTTTTGAAGTGCGGTCGTATCTAATTGCTTAGGAGAATTGACCAACTGACCCTAAGTAAGTAGGTAGAGAAGGGGCTAATAAGAATTGACTAAAAGACTACTTTTCCCTCTTGTGCTAATTGACCAAAGGATCAGCGTTCGGATGGATAAACTTAAGAAGTTAGGGATGTGTGTCTAAGATGCTAGCGTCCGGGCACACATTATTTCGAATCTTGCATGTGGGGTACTTAATGACTTGGCTTAGGTTGCTTGAGACCCTCGACTCTTTGACGTCGGGTAGGAACCTTTGTTAATAGGTTAAGACGAATTGACCAAATATTGTCACAAAGACTTAAACCTCCACTTGAATCGATAGGAAGTATTTAGAAAACATAGACATTACATGATAGGATGAATAATTAGGTTAGCACACTTTCTCACCATTGTTCACAACTTCAATTTAATTTGCGTATTTTATTTCTTGTCTTTAGTTTAATTAATCAATTAAATCTTAGAACCATTTAAAATAGTGACTCGTAGACTTTATAGGATCCTCATCTACATAGCTCTTGGGAACGACCTCAGCTTTACCACCTTCTATACTACGCACGATCGGGTTCACTGCTCGTTAGTGCAATAGGTATACCTTAGGTAGACGAGACTTAGAAATATTAAATCCTGGTCGAAAAACCTGCATCAGTCGGAAAGGTAAGTTTTGGGTCATCCGGTTCCGGGAAAGTGAAAAAGGTTAACGTTTTATCTGGTTTCCTGGTAATGGAATATATGAAAATGAGGTTTTCGTGTGTCAGAAAGTTCAAAAAATAGTGAGTTTTTTTTTGTTTTTCCGATGAAGTTATATTTTTTCCGGTTTGTCGGAAAAAAGGCAAAAAAATCACGTATTTATATCGTATAGCATGGATGACGCCATGTTTATTAAGTGTTTGGGGTTGGTCAATCGTTTGGTTTCCCAGATTCGGTAAGGACCCTAAGGTGTGACCGGAGTCATGAGTTGGGGTAACACTCACGAGTCGAGTGAGTTTTGACGTGTGTATTATTCGTGATCGAATAATGGTTTGACATGGGCCATTTCAGGGAAATGGCTAAGTACATAAAAGGATGCACTTAAAGCTGTGAGCAACCCGTAAAGGCGATCCGATGGTCAAGGATAATCCACGTAGTGGTCATTAAGGGAAGGGACAAGGATGACTAAAGTTATACGTAATCTGATGCTTAAAACTATATGTAAATCATCTATTGGTGTAAAACATATACTATTTTTTTACAAATCAATCAACTAAGGATATGCAGCTTTAAGCAAGTTTAGGCATACATTTAGTCTTGCCAATCATTTCTTGTACATATGGTACTCAATGGCGTAGCTAGGTGGAGGGTAACGTGGGCCATGGCCCACCCACAAAGCCTAATAATTTTACATATGTATCATGCAATAATGCCTAATATGATAAAGTGTATCGAATATTGATTTTTAGCCCATCTTAAAAACTATTAACTTATACTAATCCATGTATCTAGTATTAATTTTTGGCTCAATTTAAAAACTAATACTATAATTTTACATAAGTAACATGCAATAAATAGTTTAGACTCATTTTTAGATAATTTTAATGATATGGATGCACGTTATGTGCAACTAAAACTCTAAATGAACAAATTTGTTGCAACATTTTCATATAGTTATATATTATGATGTTTTTTCAGCATTTACTAACGTTTTTCAAAAAATTGGCCTTTTCAAAAACAAATTACTAGCTACGCCTCAAAATTGGTACTTGAACTTATAGTGTTGTATATATCATTTCTAAAAAGTAAATATGAAATACATATATACAATTAATTCTTATATATATATATATATATATATATATATATATATAGGGAAGGGATCGGGTGGGTTTCAAGCTTTTAAGTAGGGATGGTGCGTAAATATCACAGTAGCTTTTTAAAAAAAAATTAAAAAAAATCTGAAAAAATTAAAAAAATAAAGAGGATGATAAATTATTAAGAATCGCTGAAAAAATTTTCAAAAAAAAAATCGTTTTCATGATTAAAGGTATTGTGATATTAAGGTCGATTTTGACTTTTGTAAAAAAGTCAAGATCTGATCTTAATATCACATTCACTTTTTTTTTTTAATACAAATTGTTAATATCACACTAACTTTTTTTTTATATCACACTACTTTTTTGTTTTTTTACTAATATTATTAATATCACCGTTCCTTTTTTAATAAAAAAATGTTAATATCACAGTTCTTTTTTACTATCACAGGAACTTTTTTTCTTTTTTTAATATAATTGTTAATATCACCGTAACTATCATATGCTTTTTAATAAAATTGTTAATATCATAGTAACTATCATATGTTTCTTAATATCAAGGTTCATCTTTACATGTAAAAAACTTAAATATCACAGTTGGTTTTATAATATCATCATTTTATAATATCACAGTTTCATAATATCACACTAATACTCATAATATCGTTAATATCACGGTAGAACTCATAATCAAGAAAACAAAAAGTGCTCAGAAAAATCTGAAAAAATAATAAAATGAAAGAAGATAACAATAGTAAGGTTCGCTCAAAAGGAAAAAAATTAAAAAAATCGTTTACATGGTCAATTGCTACCGTGAAGTTAGCGCAGATCTTGACTTTTTTACAAAAAGTCAAGATCAGATCTGAAATGGGTGGTCCAAATCTATCCGTACGTCCGCACTAAAATTAAAAATCCGCACATGATCCTCACTATATATATATATATATATATATATATATATATATATATATATATATATATATATATATATATATATATATATATATATATACTAGTTTTCGAAGCCCGCCCATTATAATTATCGTTCACATATTTTTCTATGACGAAAGAAGGTTGATAAAAAATGGCTGAAAAAGTGGACATGTTGAAAAAACTCGTTATATTTTTATAACAAATTTAGAATGAATGAATACAGATAAAAGAAACTTACTCTATCAATAATTACTGAACCTCCGCTCGCCGCCTCCGTTTTTTGGGAACGCAACAATAGGATACATTTATGAAGATGTATAACAAACTCATGTCATTGTTTACAGACTCACTGAACTATAAGCATGGTGAGCTGACACTAAACAAAAAAATCAAATCACATATTAGGACTATTTGTTACACAACAACAGCGACTGCTTCATCAAGAGCATCGACACCAGGGAGTATCTTTCCTTCCAACAATTCCAATTTGCACCACCACTTGTTGAGATGTAACTCATAACATCCGCCACTCCAACTTTCTCTACTGCTGCGACTGAATCTCCACCTCCGATGATTGTTGTCACTCCCTTTCCACTAAGTTCAGCTAGCTTCTTTGCAACTGCATGCAGTTCACAATCACCAAAATGATCATGACATGGTTCTCATATGAAAATAACAGATAGAGTTGATATATGAAACGCACCTCAGTTCCAACTGCAAATTTGTCAAACTCAAAAACTCCCATAGGTCCATTCCAGATGACTGTTTTGGTGGTCTCCAAGGCATCATTGAATGTCTTAACAGAATCTGGTCCAATATCTAATCCCATCCACCCTACCTTGTACCTTGTAACTTAGTTGTTTGCTTTCTAACCCCCTGGTATAACATCAGAAAACAAAGTCAGAGTGCATAAAATATAATTATACCAACACCTTGAAATCTTGACTAAAAAATGTCATCATATCTTGTAGATATAATCTAACTATAAAATTTAATTCAGCAATCAAATTCAGACAAAATTTAGATATCAATAACTTTGGTTTTAAAGTAATGTTGATAATCATTATAAGCATTCATTTTGCAAGTGACCACATAATTTGAGACGGCCGTACTATAACTTTTCAACACCAAAGTTAGAGATCATATCCTGAACTTCACTAATATATCTGCAACAACGACACAGCCATAACTCATAACAAAGGGGCATTTGGTTAAAGCTTATATGATGGGCTTATGAGCTTATTAGCTTATATGACTCAAATAAGCTCAAACCAAGTGTTTAGCTAAGCTTTAACAATTGAGTTGATAAGCCCACAAATTGTGGCTTTCTAAGGGGGTTAGGCATTACTCACCTTGCATCTTGAATGTCATTTTTGTTAGTCTTCTCATATTTGATTTTAGCGACAATCTCTGGTACAGCCTGCAAAAAGTCATTTATGGTAAGATTATTAACACTAACTGAGACATGGTATAAGAAAAAATTATGAAAAAGTTACTTACTTGTGGAAGCAAATATCTCCTATAGTGCAGACTTATCCCGTATATCCATATGCAGTGAAAAAGTATTTCAGAAACTATCTCAAGAACATTATAACTAAAAAAACACGACTTACAGTGGATGAAAGTAGTCATCTTTAATTGATTTTGTCGATAATGTTTTATGTTAGAATGCTTTACATGTGAACTTTCTGAAGGATAACCGCTCGCTAAAAGACTTCGGCTGTCCAATCACCATGGTATTTGTTAACTGAAAATTGGTGCAAATAATCTTAGCTGATTTGTTTCTAAAGAAACCTTATTTACGTACTGCTGTTGTTACCTTCTTCACTTCATTATATTAGAGGTCAATCTCATTTTTGTTGCCGATGTGTTAGCTTCTTGCAGGTTTAGTCAAACTAAATTTTATTCTATTAGTGCATGACATCTCAGTATCGCGTCATTACCTGACAATCTGTCACACCCTCGTCGGAGGCGGAAACACGAGGTGTAACGGAAGGGAACATAAGCACAAGATAATAGAACATACCAACGTTAATATTTAAAAGAAAGAGTACACCATTACAATACCAGTTTAGCCGTCATCGGCAAATATATTACAAAGTTTAGTTCCCAAAATATTGCGTTCTATTACATAATGATTTGTAGTGACAAGTGAAAACTTCATTATGCAAGACCTGGTAGAAAAAGCTTACTAACGATCACCTGAAATGCATGAGAGAAAAACGGGTCAACTATGAAAATAGTTGGTGAGTAAACATGTTTAATAAAATAAGAAAACTCGTATGAAAGAGTCCAAGGTTTCGGTCATCGGAAATAGTCCACAAAGCAAAGGCATTGTAAATCCACTCAGTTCCAAGTTCCGCCCATACAAAACTTGCAACCTGTGTGTTCACAACCCATTGCACAAAATATAGCGTATGAAGTAGTCAAGTATAAGCGGTCATAATCGTTCACAATATAGTACCACGAATATAATAATTCAGGGATGCTACTGATGAAACCAAATTAAGCTGGGTGCCACTACCCAAAGTTATGTTGGGTGCCTCTTCCCAAAGATATACTGGGTGCCTCTTCCCAAAGATATACTGGGTGCCTCTTCCCAAAGATATACTCCGAACATAGGAGTCTTTATAGTGATGCTCCGAACATGGGAGACTTTATAGTGATGCTCCGAACATGGGAGACTTTGGGACAAGGTCATAACATGTACGGTTCAATAAGTTCTAACAAGTCATAATTTCGTAATTAAGTTCAAGGATTTGATTCGAGTTCACAAGTTCTAGTCAAAAGAGTTCACAAAAGCAAGAATCAATTTAATTCAAGTATGGCTCATGCATTCAGCCCCAAAATATAGTAAAACGGTAAAAAGGGGATGTGATTACTCACTTGATGAATAGATGCGATGACAAAAGTGGTTACACCGAAATGTAGCGTGAATCTCGAAACTGACCTATTATGAATGATATGATATATACTAAGTTATGATGTAAAGTTACGCATGCATTTCGTATGTTATTTATACCATTTGTGAGTTTTGAAAAATAATACTCTTCGTCGAAAAATACTCTTTTGACGTCTTGACCATTCCTAAATTACTTTACAAGTATTTACGTCAAAATGTCATCCTACAATAGTTTCTTAATGATTTATTGTGAAATTTTAACTTTTCGACGTAAAATAATGTCGTTGGAACTTTCATGAAAGTGACAAAAATGGCTTCGAAAAACTAGTCGTAAAATAGTGTACGTCGAACGTTAGGAAACGAACTCAAAGGTTTTGGAAAGCTTGTATCAACATCTAGAAGTTTTAGGACATGAGTTTTCGTCATAGAGGTCTCGAACATAAAGATAATAGAGGTTAAATATGGTGATTTTGTCCAAAATGTGATTTAAAAGTGAGTTTCGGCAAAGTTTAAGCAACCGTAAATAATTTATTACAACTCCGCTATACAAACGGTTGGTCGTTTTGGAAAATATGCTTGATGATCTAAATTTTATTAGAAGACATCTCGTTACAAAAAGTTCTACGTCTACGTTAAACATAGCCTTCAACATGGTCGTTTTGTTTACCGTAACACTTGACAAATAAAAAATAATATAGTTTTTCTAAAAGTAAAGTTACGGCAACTTCATAAAAACGTGTATATTTTAGTCGTTACAAATCCGTTTTCTACGTATTATACGTCCTTAGCTTCGTATCAAAGTATACTAATATATTTTTGATAAGTCGAAATAATTTATAAAGCTTAAGACTCGTTTTTGACTCGAATAAAACAATAATAGTGTGCTGAAATTTTCAGAAAATATATATTTCATCGTCAAACTTGAAAAATTCATAACTTCTTCGTTATAGCTCCGTTTTAATCCGTTCAAGCGGCCACGGATTCGTTTTAAAGTATATTTTCTAAATATCAAGGCCAAAAATTTTTGTCTACAGTCGGATTTTCCAGAAATACCAAATAAGATCAGACCCTTATTTATACTTGTCGAAAAGAGTTTTTCTCGTACTAAACCTATTCCAATCCCTTCAAAACAACTCCAAAGCTATTCTAATCCTACCATACACCTTCTTAGGGTGTCATGGGTTCTTAAACATCATCAAGACCAATATATAACAAGGGATAAATTATAGGATGACTTTTATATATAAAACTCTAAAAACAATGTAAAAATGGTATAAATAACCATAAGTCTTGCATGCTTTGCTCAAAATGATGAAATAGATATGAGATGAAAATGAAAGATATAAATGAAAATGATATGCTTACAAGCTACTTGATGAGGTGATAAGGACAAGGATTAAACCTAAACACCCTAGGTTTTTATTTCAAAACCTTGATTAAGAGTGTAACTAGATTGTTTTAAACTTGACTTGGAAAAACTTTGATGATTTCTTCTTCAATCTATGGCTTGGCCGGTTTTGAGACAAAGAAAGGAAGAGAGAAAGTAACTTGACTTAACTTGAATTATTGTGATTGTGAATGAATGAATGAAATGTGTAAGATTGTATATAAATCAATCTATGTAAGAAAATCATTTACCAACTTTGACTTACTCCCCCCCCCCCTATGGCCGGTTTTTAGGGGGAGATGTTTTCAAAATATATATATTTTTTTTCTTTTATATTGTGTATAATTGTTTGTATGTAAAAAAGAAAGTAAGTTAAGGTAAATTGTAACTTTGTATATACATTAGTGTATTTAAGGTAGTTTTAGCTAAAAGTAATTTTTAATAGATCAAAGTAAAGTATAATGAGATCATAAAAATTGTAAAAATACATTTCTTGTACAATTTGAGTGATATAATAATTATCGTGTACTTTTTAAGAAAAGCGTCGTAATAATATAAATTTAACGATTTATATACAAAATAAATTTAAAACACTAGGTAAACTCAAAATATTGTTTTTATAGACTAAATGTAAGTATAAAAATATGTCGGGATCATTTTTGGAAGTATCGGATTAAATTATCAAAATAATAACTTACGCGATAGCGTTTATTTAATATGAAATTATGCGTTTATCGTGAAATGAAAAAATCATGCATGAACTAATATGATGAATATTGAGTTTAAGAAATGACCGGAAATTGAGAATTGTGACATTCTTCCCATGTCAGCGGAATCACGTCCTCGTGATTCGATTAACGATACTATGGTCCGAACCTCGACAAGATTTCTAAAAGTTCATGCTCGTACGAATAGTCTAAATGATCATGTCAATGCTCATGCATAAGGGTTTCTCATCCAACTAATTACATACCCGTGATTAGATTTGATTGGGTAAACTTACCCAATATCGAACGTAGCCCTCAAAAGACCTTTAGATAGTGACTTGAGTAAACTTGTTTCTTAGCTTGACTTTCACAACTCATCAAACAAGAACTGTCACTAGATCAAGCTAGGAAACAAGTCTTTTGAATGAAGTCAAATCAAATCAACAAAATATATAACAACTAAGGTCAATATCGATAGGTCTTAAATTAATCAATGCCGTGAACGTGGTAAGAATTGGAAGGAAGTTATGCACTCAAAATCATGTTGTATAGAAACAAAGTGGTTGTTCAAAGGAATGTACCCGTTACGCGTTGCGGGCTTCCTCGGTACCCAGATAGAATGCTCGACCACGTGCGGGGGGAACTTCAATGTTCTGATCTTGTGGGCCTTCTATTGCCAATGCCAGGTTTGGACGATTACCTCCTTGATTGGGAGTTCTTTTCAGCTTTGGACAGGTATTGCGAAGGTGATCTAGACTTCCACACTCGTAACATGCTTTTCTCTGTCCTTGATTTCCAGTTCTGCTTGACCAATTTCGCGCGAAGTGGCCCGTCTGTCCACATTTGTCGCACCTTGGGCAGTCTCCTAAGTGATGATAATTACATCGAGTGCACAAAGGATGTGGACCTGCATATCCTTTGCGTTCCTGGGTGGTCGCCCCATAGTTTTGGGTTATTCGCTGCCTCTTGTTTTGCTGATTCTGGTCTCGGTTTCCCTGGTGATCCTCCTGTCCTTTCGTCCATTATCGTTTGCTTTTGTTAGTTCTCAAGACCTGATCACATCATTTGTCAAGCGATACGCCATACCCACAGCGGCTTGCAGAGTGGTTGGGTTTGACGAGGTGACATCCCTCCTAATTTTCGGTATCAATCCCCATATATATCGGTCGATCAACTTCTCCACAGTGGAAACCATGTGAGGAACCATCCTAGTTAACTCGTGGAAACGGATCGTGTACTTGTCGATTTCTACTCCAACCATCAAGTGATTCCAAAATTCTGCTTCCAGCTTCTGCACTTCATCCTTTCTGCAGTACTCATCAGTTAGTAGTTTCTTAAATGCTTCCCAAGGTAACGCATTTGCAACCCCTCTCCCTCTGGTCTGTAGTTGGTTGTTCCACCAGGTCAATGCTCGACCCTGTAGTAGACCAGCAGAGAACTCAACCTTGTTTCTTTCAGTACATTTCGTGATACTAAGTTTCGAATCAACATTCTCGAACCAGGTTAGCAGTCCAATGGCACCCTCAGTACCATGAAATTCCATTGGCTTGCATGTCATGAAAGTTTTGTAGCTGCATCCTTGACCAGTGTTTGAAGTACCTTCTCCGGCGTTGGTTCGTCTAGCATCGAGATGTGTTATAATTTGAGTGAGTAGATCCGCTATTCCAGCAGCGTTGTTGTCTGGATTGTCATTGTTGTTTGGGTTGCCGTTGTTGTTGCCTCCTGAGCGTGTGTTTCTTGCAGCCATGATCCTACAGTGGACCAAAACATCGGGTTGAGTAAACGACATTCGAACGAAGTCAGATGAGGTGCAGAACGGTGGTAATGTGTTATAGTGATCAAAACATGACAGGAACAGAGACATGCTATGTCTAACAAGTCGAAAGATGGAAAAGAGAAGATATGAACAAGGTACGGTAATGTAGACGTGAACGTAAAAACATGTTATGCATACCCACCCGACCAATGCAACTTCAGGTGACCAGACTCAAAAGACTCGACTAAACATGATTTAAAACTACCACTCTTATCATTGTATGGTTCTTCATAAATTAGACATAGTTGATCAGGCTATGTATAATTTATGATTAACGATGCAACGATAGGACTAGATGACTCGGATGATGTTCAATGTTTAATAAAATAAAATAAAAATTATTCCGGTTATAGCTGTGATTTTTATTTTTGAAAAATCGGCATTCTCTATAACCTTTGGCTCTGGTACCAATCTGTCACACCCTCGTCGGAGGCGGAAACACGAGGTGTAACGGAAGGGAACATAAGCACAAGATAATAGAACATACCAACGTTAATATTTAAAAGAAAGAGTACACCATTACAATACCAGTTTAGCCGTCATCGGCAAATATATTACAAAGTTTAGTTCCCAAAATATTGCATTCTATTACATAATGATTTGTAGTGACAAGTGAAAACTTCATTATGCAAGACCTGGTAGAAAAAGCTTACTAACGATCACCTGAAATGCATGAGAGAAAAACGGGTCAACTATGAAAATAGTTGGTGAGTAAACATGTTTAATAAAATAAGAAAACTCGTATGAAAGAGTCCAAGGTTTCGGTCATCGGAAATAGTCCACAAAGCAAAGGCATTGTAAATCCATTCAGTTCCAAGTTCCGCCCATACAAAACTTGCAACCTGTGTGTTCACAACCCATTGCACAAAATATAGCGTATGAAGTAGTCAAGTATAAGCGGTCATAATCGTTCACAATATAGTACCACGAATATAATAATTCAGGGATGCTACTGATGAAACCAAATTAAGCTGGGTGCCACTACCCAAAGTTATGTTGGGTGCCTCTTCCCAAAGATATACTGGGTGCCTCTTCCCAAAGATATACTGGGTGCCTCTTCCCAAAGATATACTCCGAACATAGGAGTCTTTATAGTGATGCTCCGAACATGGGAGACTTTATAGTGATGCTCCGAACATGGGAGACTTTGGGACAAGGTCATAACATGTACGGTTCAATAAGTTCTAACAAGTCATAATTTCGTAATTAAGTTCAAGGATTTGATTCGAGTTCACAAGTTCTAGTCAAAAGAGTTCACAAAAGCAAGAATCAATTTAATTCAAGTATGGCTCATGCATTCAGCCCCAAAATATAGTAAAACGGTAAAAAGGGGATGTGATTACTCACTTGATGAATAGATGCGATGACAAAAGTGGTTACACCGAAATGTAGCGTGAATCTCGAAACTGACCTATTATGAATGATATGATATATACTAAGTTATGATGTAAAGTTACGCATGCATTTCGTATGTTATTTATACCATTTGTGAGTTTTGAAAAATAATACTCTTCGTCGAAAAATACTCTTTTGACGTCTTGACCATTCCTAAATTACTTTACAAGTATTTACGTCAAAATGTCATCCTACAATAGTTTCTTAATGATTTATTGTGAAATTTTAACTTTTCGACGTAAAATAATGTCGTTGGAACTTTCATGAAAGTGACAAAAATGGCTTCGAAAAACTAGTCGTAAAATGGTGTACGTCGAACGTTAGGAAACGAACTCAAAGGTTTTGGAAAGCTTGTATCAACATCTAGAAGTTTTAGTACATGAGTTTTCGTCATAGAGGTCTCGAACATAAAGATAATAGAGGTTAAATATGGTGATTTTGTCCAAAATGTGATTTAAAAGTGAGTTTCGGCAAAGTTTAAGCAACCGTAAATAATTTATTACAACTCCGCTATACAAACGGTTGGTCGTTTTGGAAAATATGCTTGATGATCTAAATTTTATTAAAAGACATCTCGTTACAAAAAGTTCTACGTCTACGTTAAACATAGCCTTCAACATGGTCGTTTTGTTTACCGTAACACTTGACAAATAAAAAATAATATAGTTTTTCTAAAAGTAAAGTTACGGCAACTTCATAAAAACGTGTATATTTTAGTCGTTACAAATCCGTTTTCTACGTATTATACGTCCTTAGCTTCGTATCAAAGTATACTAATATATTTTTGATAAGTCGAAATAATTTATAAAGCTTAAGACTCGTTTTTGACTCGAATAAAACAATAATAGTGTGCTGAAATTTTCAGAAAATATATATTTCGTCGTCAAACTTGAAAAATTCATAACTTCTTCGTTATAGCTCCTTTTTAATCCGTTCAAGCGGCCACGGATTCGTTTTAAAGTATATTTTCTAAATATCAAGGCCAAAAATTTTTGTCTACAGTCGGATTTTCCAGAAATACCAAATAAGATCAGACCCTTATTTATACTTGTCGAAAAGAGTTTTTCTCGTACTAAACCTATTCCAATCCCTTCAAAACAACTCCAAAGCTATTCTAATCCTACCATACACCTTCTTAGGGTGTCATGGGTTCTTAAACATCATCAAGACCAATATATAATAAGGGATAAATTATAGGATGACTTTTATATATAAAACTCTAAAAACAATGTAAAAATGGTATAAATAACCATAAGTCTTGCATGCTTTGCTCAAAATGATGAAATAGATATGAGATGAAAATGAAAGATATAAATGAAAATGATATGCTTACAAGCTACTTGATGAGGTGATAAGGACAAGGATTAAACCTAAACACCCTAGGTTTTTATTTCAAAACCTTGATTAAGAGTGTAACTAGATTGTTTTAAACTTGACTTGGAAAAACTTTGATGATTTCTTCTTCAATCTATGGCTTGGCCGGTTTTGAGACAAAGAAAGGAAGAGAGAAAGTAACTTGACTTAACTTGAATTATTGTGATTGTGAATGAATGAATGAAATGTGTAAGATTGTATATAAATCAATCTATGTAAGAAAATCATTTACCAACTTTGACTTACTCCCCCCCCCCCCCTATGGCCGGTTTTTAGGGGGAGATGTTTTCAAAATATATATATATATTTTTCTTTTATATTGTGTATAATTGTTTGTATGTAAAAAAGAAAGTAAGTTAAGGTAAATTGTAACTTTGTATATACATTAGTGTATTTAAGGTAGTTTTAGCTAAAAGTAATTTTTAATAGATCAAAGTAAAGTATAATGAGATCATAAAAATTGTAAAAATACGTTTCTTGTACAATTTGAGTGATATAATAATTATCGTGTACTTTTTAAGAAAAGCGTCGTAATAATATAAATTTAACGATTTATATACAAAATAAATTTAAAACACTAGGTAAACTCAAAATATTGTTTTTATAGACTAAATGTAAGTATAAAAATATGTCGGGATCATTTTTGGAAGTATCGGATTAAATGATCAAAATAATAACTTACGCGATAGCGTTTATTTAATATGAAATTATGCGTTTATCGTGAAATGAAAAAATCATGCATGAACTAATATGATGAATATTGAGTTTAAGAAATGACCGGATATTGAGAATTGTGACATTCTTCCCATGTCAGCGGAATCACGTCCTCGTGATTCGATTAACGATACTATGGTCCGAACCTCGACAAGAGTTCTAAAAGTTCATGCTCGTACGAATAGTCTAAATGATCATGTCAATGCTCATGCACCTCCCCAACTCCACCTGTTACCACTCCTGCACCTCCACCTGTGCTACCACCTCTCCAACACCTTTCCACCTCACTCATACCTGCCCATCACCATCACTTCTCCACCTCCACATACCCCAAATATCAATTAATGCATAATACCTGCTTCAAGACTTTTTTTCCCGCCAAAATGCCACTTGGGTGGTTGTGATGATTTCAAGCGATTCAATGGTTGGATTTAAGTTGGATTTCATCAGAGGTCGACAAGGAACAAAATGAATCTATAAAAATCAAGAGAGAAGCAGTGGAGAAAACAAGTAGTGTAGTTTAGTTTTAGTTAATGTCGTTTTAGTTTAATTTTGATTTTCAGTATATGTTTTATCTTTAAAGCTTTGTATTTCAAGTTTTCCTTGTGCAATAAAACATTTGTAACCTTTAATTTCAGTTTTTATTCAAGTTCTCAGTTTATGCAAGTTTTCCTAAATACAAAAATCTCGAAATGTTTTAATGTTGTTTGTTAGTTGTTATTAGAGACTGAATAGCTCATGTAAGCTCCTAGAAAGCTTATTCAAGCTTTTAGAAAACCTAAAAATCAGTCTAGTGTTAAAAACAGAAAAATCACTAAAAATACCAAATAAATTAGATAAAAATAAAAATCTATGGTTAAAGACACAAGAAAGCTGGAGCAAGGTACATTCTGGATGGCCTTGGTATAGAGCTTATGGGGAAGCTTTAGGTTGTGTTTATACATCTCATTTCTCTGATCTGAACTTGGATCCAACTAGTAAGCTTAATTCTCCATTTTTGCATATTACTGTTTGAGTGGTTAATTAGCTTAAACCTTTGTTTGTTTATGTTTAAAAGTTGTATTTAAGTAGAGTTAAGCATTAAAACAACTTAATTGCTTATTAGAATCCATACTTACTAAAAACTTTATTTTAGCAGTCAAATTAGCATTATTGTGATTTTTCAGTTCAATGTTGTTAGTATTGTTGTTTAAGGTTTCTTTAGTCTTAGTGTATGATAATACATGGTTCTGCAATTAATCTCATGGTCTTAATCTTTGTCTTGCTATGAAAATCTTCAAAACAGTCAAGAAAAAGGGTGTTTGGTTTTGCTGATTTAACTGTGTTGGAGTTTGTTTAAGACAGTGTCCTTTGTTGTTATCTGTCATACTTGGTCTACATAGCTCAAAGAAACCTTATAAACCAGTGTTTTAGCTAAATAAGTCAAAATCATGTTTAGTCTCATTTTGTCATTTAACTGTTAAGGTTCTAAAGTGCAAAACTCATCACAGTAGCTTATATCTTGATACTTTAGCTTAAAATCATCCTATCATAGCTTATTATAACATGTTCAGTCCATAAAATCAAATCAAAGTTCAAGAAAGTCAAAATTCCATTTCTGTTGATAAAAGTCAAGATTTGGAAAATCCAGTTTTTGCAAAACTTAGTTGATGTCTCATGTGTTCATTTCTTAATCAAAGTCTCTGAAACTTTGGGATTTGAAAGATCAGCTGGTCTAGTTTGACAATCTCATAATTGCTTTCCTTTTATCATATGTCTATAAGCTAAAAATCAGCTTCCAATAAGGCATGATATGCCCTGTGCACAATGAGTGTGCATAGGCACATCTTGCAGCTTGTTCACAAGCTTCATTCAAGCTTGTGAGGAGCTGGTTTTTGGTCCTTGTGTAGTTAGCCAGGTCTATTTTAAGTCCCTTTATCTGTTTTTCCATTTAGCTTACTTGTGTAGCTTATGCAATAGCTTAAAGGTACCCCCTTGATCACTGTTTTGTACTTTTAATCTTATAAGCTCAAAACTAATTTAAGCTTCTTCAGTGATCTAGGGTACTGATAATTAGCTAAGTTATACTTAATATAGCATTATTTAGCTTCTGTGTTCAGATGGTACTCATTTGTGGCTTATAGCTTATTTTGGATTGCTTATTATTAAGCAGTTGCACAGCAGTAGCTTTTTCCTCCACATAAGCATATGTTTTTATATTTTTTATAAACTTAGAATAATATTTTAGTATTTTTCTGAATTTTTCAGATTTTTCCGTCACTGTTTTCTATTTTTCTTTATTTAAACTAATTTTTAATCCTTTTTAATTAGCTTTTAATACTAATAAATTAGAAAAAGCTTTAAAAAATATGTTTTCAATTTTCCTAGATTAAGATAAATATAAAAGTAATAAAAAGTATTTTTCCATAATTTTCTTGGTTTAAATAGTATTTTTTTAGCATTTTAATTAGTTTTAAATAGTTTTAAATTAATAATAAATACATATAAAGTCTTAAAAATATATTTTCAGTTTTAAAATAAGTTTTATCATATTCTAGACTTTTCTAAGTTATAATTTTATTTTTCTAGGTTAATTTTGTATTTTCTTATACTTTAGTCCATTTTAAATACTTAATAAATAGTTTTTAATTAATAATAAATAAATAAATAGTTGTAAAAATAATTTTCTTTTTCTAATAATTTTCTTTATTTATTAGGATTGTAAAAATGTCATTTTCATATTTGTAGGACTTTTATTTTTTAAAAACTCACGTTTTATTTTGTACGTTTACGTAACTTTTTTTAAACGTACGTTTTAGGTTTTAAACGTTCATCACTTTAAAAATAGTGATAGCGTTTATTTAATATATTTTATCTTTTTAATTTTCTTAATTTGCATTTAAGTCGCTGTAATTTGTAGATCTTTCCTTTAGGTATAAATTTCACAAACCTTTACTGATCACTATCCTTAGTGATTATTCGACATCTGAAGTTGTTTAACACCAATTCATCCTCCGTGGGACTTAACGACCCAGGAATTCCCTATATTCCTCTGATCTTAAATTGCATTGGTATGTGAGCTGTTTTGAGTTTCTTACGGTTGGTCATTCACAAGTGGCTAGCTTGCGTGAGATAACTTGACGGTTTTGCACCAATCAAATTTTGGCGCCGCTGCCGGGGAGGCTGTAAGCGTGTTTTAAGCATTTCCAGATCCATTCGTGCACATATACCACCTTTTGTAAACAGTTTTTTGTAAAGTTTATATAAATCAAAAAGTTCATTAACACTTTTCCTAAAGTGTTAATAACACCAAAAATATTTTCATTCTTTGTTTTTTCAAATTATTTATCCAAAAATCCAAAAATATTCATCTTTACCCTCTTACCCTTTTTGATTCTTTATTCCTTTACCCTCTGTCCATTTGATTCTAAACTTCTTCTATTCTCATGGAATCTCTCGACTACGACGAAATCTGGAACGAAGTTGAAAAACTTCCTATTTTATCACAAATGTCAAGAATTCGTGTTGTTCGTGATGATCCATTGATTCTGCGTAGGGAAATGGAACGAGAAACCGGGGTGACAAAGGACCAGATACTTTCCTATGATAATGGAGGTGCTAAATACGTCCAACCTACGGTTATCCAAAGATCTAAACCCTCAATTGCTCCTAAGCCGTCTAAAATTGATCCTAAACTTTCACGATTTACGGTTAAAAGCAAACATGCAGAATTTAGACCGGTGTCTAGCAAGAATGACTTGCCTAATCTTCACGTTTCTCAAGAACCAGAACCGGAGACAATAACGGAAATGGTGGAAATTGCTAGCTCTCAGAGCACACCACTTGTCCCACCTCCGGATTTTTCAAAATGTTCTTTGAGTCTTATTAGTCATTCAGATCACCATGTTGGTTTTGTTGATTCTTTGAATGAACTGATTCCTTCTCATAACTCTCAAATAGAATCATTTATTCCTTGTGTCGGTTGTGGTGAGCCTCTTTATGGTTCACCATGTCACTGGTGTACGTGTGTACAGTGTGGTAATGATATTCGGAACGGGAGTTGTTTGTTTTGTGGTTCGAGGAATTCATTTTATTATGATCCTAATTCGAACTCATTTAACGACCCCTCAAATTTTTCCAATTACCCACCACAGCCCGACTTATCTTCATATAATCAACAATACTGCTGTGAATTTTGTGGAGGTCCTCACCCAGGATTTGAGTGTCAACCCGGAAACACGTTTGTCTATGAACAGTGTTCCAGTGATGCTCAGAACTTTGGTTATGACCAATATCCATATGATTCACCAATCCAGGCTCAACAGTTTTACTGTTGTGAGAACTGTGGAGGTCCCCATTTCAGCTCTGATTGTCAAACAGGGAATCCATTTCCTTGTAACAATTATGACTATCCATATCACGACCAACCTCCACAGTGCCAAATGACTCAAACTCCTCAGCAAACCCAACAAGACACTTATCTAGAGCTTCTAGAGTCGGTGAAAAGAACTGAGGAGTTGAGTAAGATAGCATTTCATAATGTTCCCAGTTTTTCTTGTGTATATTGTGGGGGTCCTCATGATGATTATCAATGTCAACCTTCCGGTTTGGACAAATCTCCACTCCCACAATGTCCCGTCATTCAAAATTCACATGAGAAATCCATGGAAGAATTGCTAGCTGAAGAGCGGGATGCTAAAATAAATTCCCAAATTGCTTTTGAAAAGTCTATTAGGGAATTAATTGCAAAAGAAAAAGCAGCCAGATCTAGCTCTCAATTTCGTTTTATTCCTGATGACAGTGATGATGAGGATACATTTGAAGATTCATCATGTTCATCAGTGGATATTCCAGCAGTTGAGATTCATTCTCAAGCAACTGCCATCACACCCAAAGCTCCCACTCACTCTCTGAACATGGGGGACGAGCATCTTGACACTGTTCCTGAAAAGGAATCGGACGAATTCAGAAAGTCTAGTGTTGAGGACCTTGTCCCAATCCCGAGAGAGTCACAGGGAATTCTCGAGCATTTGTGTGATATCCTTTCCCCTCTTGAGTGTTCAAAAGATCATTTTGAGACTTTCTCCGATTTTAGCGATGATTGTAAATCTTATGGAGACATTGAGAATGTTGAGGCATCACTTTCACATTGTGATGTTGATCCTCTTTTTGAGGAGTTTACTGATGAACTCACTCACATCATTCCACTTTCATCGGAAAGTGATGATGATCTCTTTGATTTCAAAGCCAATTTAGGAGAAATTGAAAATCTCCTTTATAATGATCGTTCACTCACTTCTCACCCTAACAGTCCAATAGAGAATGTTAAACACCTTGTTCCCGAAGCATTCAAAGCTACTTTCACCAATCCTCTATTTGAATTCGACTCTGAATTCACTTTAATTTCTGAGAATCTACTCTTTGATACTCAGATCGAGGATAGTGATGAGCCCACAATGGAACAAGAGTTCACAGATTTACATCACGTGAATGATTCTCTTTACGAGGAGTTCTCCTTTGAACTCACTCATATCATATCTCTACCAGAGTATGATAACTTCCACTTTGATCTAGACATAAATGATTTTTGTGTTCTGGAGGGAAATGTTCTCAACCATGAGAACTTGCTTGATATCAAAATACCATCCCTCCCGCCCAGAATATGTCTTGATCAATTGAGCTTAAAAGATGAAATTCATGCTATCATGAATTCTCCTTCTGATGATGATGAGTTAGTCAAGATTATTATCATGACTTTCTTTCTTTTCTTCACCTATACGGTGACTTCTCCTGTTCTTCACTCATTCGGGAGTGAAGACATTATCTTTGACCCCGGCATTTTCATTAATCATTTTTGAGCCGGGTCTTTCTATGTATATCTCATCGGTGTGGAACTTTCACGTACTTCAATGTTTATACAAACATCTTAAATGAAAGTCCGATGGAGATTGTTTCTTCCACTTTGTTTCCCCATGAACAAATTAATTCGGGGTCGAGTCAAGCTAGCGACTCGGAAATCAAAAACAGTAGCTAAACATGGTTTTTCACCCGTGTGTACCACCCTAGTGTGGGGGAGATGCCCCACATGTTGTATATAGACTTTAAAAAATAAATGAAAATTGTATATATTAAAAAAAGAGAATAAATGTTGTGTTTCTACACTTAGCTAGTAATGTTATCTTTTTACGTTCTAAGTTTCGGCATAACAGCCGGTACTTTGAATATTGAGGACAATATTCATTTCTAAGTGTGGGGGGGAAATTCTGACGAATTTGATCATAAATGTACCCTTTTAGTCCCTTTTTCCCCAAAATGGCCAAATTTTAAAATTTTTTATTTAGTGGAAGTACTATGTACTAAACACAACAAATGGTAATCAGTCCACCATGTCTAACCCACATAAGGATTGGCTAATCCAGGAGCAAACGGCTCTTGGTAAAGATATCTCAAATCCGTTTATGGCTTGCAATTTGCCCAAAATTGTATGGTGTTCAGCTCGCCATATCTTTAAACTAGTGAAGAGTTGGCTAGCCCGCAAGTTTATGGCTTGTGGTAAAGGCAGTTGGAAATCCATAATTGGTAATCGACTCACCAAAGATAATATTGATAATTTATCTAAGAGTTGGCTAGTCCAGAAGCAAACGGCTTCTGGTAAAGACAAATCAAATCCGTTGAAAGCTTATGATTTGCTCAAAATCATTTGGTTATCATTGTACCAAGGTTCTTACTTGAACTAAAACAATTGGCTACTCCAGAAGTAATGGCTTTTGGTAAAGAGATAAAATCCATTAAATTTTCTCAAATCATTGCTAGGGACTAGCAATATCTTAGTGTGGGGGATTGATGAGTGTCTAAATACTCATCATTTTTATACAGTTAGAATGCCAAAAACATCTGAAAACACTCAGAAACACATCAAAATGATAAAAATATCACAAACAAGTGTTTTATGTGTTTTAAATGCAAAAACATCAAAATCTGGTGAAAAACATATCAAGTTTGCATTATTGGCAGTTTTAGTCCCCCAAGTTACAAAAGTTGTCAAAAACAGTCCCTGGTAATTCAAAAACTTGTAAAATATCATTTTAGGTCCTTGAGATTCAAAAGTTGTCAAAATAAACCCTTTAAAGTTTAAAAATCACAAATTGACAACTTTAGTCCTTCAACTTTGGAAAAATGTCAAAAATAGTCCTTGGTTAATTTAAAAAGTGAAAATTATCAACTTTTAACCTTGTTCTATTTATAAATGACAAGAATGGTCCTTATGATAAATTTTGGAGAAATTACAATATTGGTCCCTCAAGTTTCAAACTTGACAGTTTTGGTCCCTGGATTTAAAAAAATGGAAATTGTCAATATAGGTCCTTGTACTAATCACATTTGGCAGTTTTAGTCCTTTTGAGAGCTTTGGAAAATGTTCAAGATCAGTCCTTCAAGATTGCTAAAATTGCATAAATGGTCCTTGTTGTTTAACTTAAACCAAACGGATCCTATACTAAACAAGCCCAAATCCAATCCATTAACTTGACCCGGCCCAAATTTTAAACAGATAACCCGCGCGCACTGTTCATCCCCTTCCCAACTCCACCTGTTACCACTCCTGCACCTCCACCTATGCTACCACCTCTCCAACACCTTTCCACCTCACTCATGCCTGCCCATCACCATCACTTCTCCACCTCCACATACCCCAAATATCAATTAATGCATAATACCTGCTTCAAGACTTTTTTTCCCGCCAAAATGCCACTTGGGTGGTTGTGATGATTTCAAGCGATTCAATGGTTGGATTTAAGTGGGATTTCATCAGAGGTCGACAAGGAACAAAATGAATCTATAAAAATCAAGAGAGAAGCAGTGGAGAAAACAAGTAGTGTAGTTTAGTTTTAGTTAATGTCGTTTTAGTTTAATTTTGATTTTCAGTATATGTTTTATCTTTAAAGCTTTGTATTTCAAGTTTTCCTTGTGCAATAAAACATTTGTAACCTTTAATTTCAGTTTTTATTCAAGTTCTCAGTTTATGCAAGTTTTCCTAAATTCAAAAATCTCGAAATGTTTTAATGTTGTTTGTTAGTTGTTATTAGAGACTGAATAGCTCATGTAAGCTCCTAGAAAGCTTATTCAAGCTTTTAGAAAACCTAAAAATCAGTCTAGTGTTAAAAACAGAAAAATCACTAAAAATACCAAATAAATTAGATAAAAATAAAAATCTATGGTTAAAGACACAAGAAAGCTGGAGCAAGGTACATTCTGGATGGCCTTGGTATAGAGCTTATGGGGAAGCTTTAGGTTGTGTTTATACATCTCATTTCTCTGATCTGAACTTGGATCCAACTAGTAAGCTTAATTCTCCATTTTTGCATATTACTGTTTGAGTGGTTAATTAGCTTAAACCTTTGTTTGTTTATGTTTAAAAGTTGTATTTAAGTAGAGTTAAGCATTAAAACAACTTAATTGCTTATTAGAATCCATACTTACTAAAAACTTTATTTTAGCAGTCAAATTAGCATTATTGTGATTTTTCAGTTCAATGTTGTTAGTATTGTTGTTTAAGGTTTCTTTAGTCTTAGTGTATGATAATACATGGTTCTGCAATTAATCTCATGGTCTTAATCTTTGTCTTGCTATGAAAATCTTCAAAACAGTCAAGAAAAAGGGTGTTTGGTTTTGCTGATTTAACTGTGTTGGAGTTTGTTTAAGACAGTGTCCTTTGTTGTTATCTGTCATACTTGGTCTACATAGCTCAAAGAAACCTTATAAACCAGTGTTTTAGCTAAATAAGTCAAAATCATGTTTAGTCTCATTTTGTCATTTAACTGTTAAGGTTCTAAAGTGCAAAACTCATCACAGTAGCTTATATCTTGATACTTTAGCTTAAAATCATCCTATCATAGCTTATTATAACATGTTCAGTCCATAAAATCAAATCAAAGTTCAAGAAAGTCAAAATTCCATTTCTGTTGATAAAAGTCAAGATTTGGAAAATCCAGTTTTTGCAAAACTTAGTTGATGTCTCATGTGTTCATTTCTTAATCAAAGTCTCTGAAACTTTGGGATTTGAAAGATCAGCTGGTCTAGTTTGACAATCTCATAATTTCTTTCCTTTTATCATATGTCTATAAGCTAAAAATCAGCTTCCAATAAGGCATGATACGCCCTGTGCACAATGAGTGTGCATAGGCACATCTTGCAGCTTGTTCACAAGCTTCATTCAAGCTTGTGAGGAGCTGGTTTTTGGTCCTTGTGTAGTTAGCCAGGTCTATTTTAAGTCCCTTTATCTGTTTTTCCATTTAGCTTACTTGTGTAGCTTATGCAATAGCTTAAAGGTACCCCCTTGATCACTGTTTTGTACTTTTAATCTCATAAGCTCAAAACTAATTTAAGCTTCTTCAGTGATCTAGGGTACTGATAATTAGTTAAGTTATACTTAATATAGCATTATTTAGCTTCTGTGTTCAGATGGTACTCATTTGTGGCTTATAGCTTATTTTGGATTGCTTATTATTAAGCAGTTGCACAGCAGTAGCTTTTTCCTCCACATAAGCATATGTTTTTATATTTTTTATAAACTTAGAATAATATTTTAGTATTTTCCTGAATTTTTCAGATTTTTCCGTCACTGTTTTCTATTTTTCTTTATTTAAACTAATTTTTAATCCTTTTTAATTAGCTTTTAATACTAATAAATTAGAAAAAGCTTTAAAAAATATGTTTTCAATTTTCCTAGATTAAGATAAATATAAAAGTAATAAAAAGTATTTTTCCATAATTTTCTTGGTTTAAATAGTATTTTTTTTAGCATTTTAATTAGTTTTAAATAGTTTTAAATTAATAATAAATACATATAAAGTCTTAAAAATATATTTTCAGTTTTAAAATAAGTTTTATCATATTATAGACTTTTCTAAGTTATAATTTTATTTTTCTTGGTTAATTTTGTATTTTCTTATATTTTAGTCCATTTTAAATACTTAATAAATAGTTTTTAATTAATAATAAATAAATAAATAGTTGTAAAAATAATTTTCTTTTTCTAATAATTTTCTTTATTTATTAGGATTGTAAAAATGTCATTTTCATATTTGTAGGCCTTTTATTTTTTAAAAACTCACGTTTTATTTTGTACGTTTACGTAACTTTATTTAAACGTACGTTTTAGGTTTTAAACGTTCATCACTTTAAAAATAGTGATAGCGTTTATTTAATATATTTTATCTTTTTAATTTTCTTAATTTGCATTTAAGTCGCTGTAATTTGTAGATCTTTCCTTTAGGTATAAATTTCTCACAAACCTTTACTGATCACTATCCTTAGTGATTATTCGACATCTGAAGTTGTTTAACACCAATTCATCCTCCGTGGGACTTAACGACCCAGGAATTCCCTATATTCCTCTGATCTTAAATTGCATTGGTATGTGAGCTGTTTTGAGTTTCTTACGGTTGGTCATTCACAAGTGGCTAGCTTGCGTGAGATAACTTGACGGTTTTGCACCAATCAATAATGGTTCATTTACCATTAACAAATGTCCTCGGTTATGAAGCTCCATTTTGATAGTGTTAGAGGTATCATGGTTTAGAACCCATTTTGATAGAGAAGGAATCAATGTTTCTGTCACAGCTATGAGCTACATTTTTTTTGGAATCAAGCTTATTTTTGCTGGTTGTTTATAGGTTAGCAAGGCGCAAAGTTCGCAGAAAGGTTTGAATCCATTAAGATCTAAAGATGCTAAAGGTATGCATAACTACATAACATAGTCTCCCTCCCGTTAACTTCTATTTATATGGAATGAAACTTAGGTTTCTGTCTTTGTTGTTTGGTGTAATTTGCTCATGAATTAGTAAAATAGTATGCTTGTATAAGTTGCTATGAAACTTGAGATGTGGCTTTGGTCTTATATGGTTGCTATGGGCTTGTAACTCATTCAATCATTAGCTGTTGTTTCTTTTATAGGGGAAGTTAGAAGTGCTCTATAAAGAGTTACAAATATAGTATGTCAAGTAGGCTAAAAATGTTTATTGAAAAGATGACACTGTTTTATTCATTAAGTTCTAAAAAAAAAGATATATCTCAAAAGATGTTAAAAAGCATTCTAACGCGGACTGTCTGTTAATTCAGTGGTAACCTATATGATCTTTTTAACTGTTACCTTTTGCCATGCCTGTTTATAAGTCCTGAACTTTGTTATTATAGCATTGTCTAACAAAGTAGTTCTAATTTCATTGCTAGGATTCTTTGCAACTATATGTTAGAGGTCACAATAAAGGCTTGTTGAGTAACGGGTCAAATTGAGTTTGGGTTGAAACAGTTAATTTTAAGTACAGGTCAAAGGGAGTCGGCTTGGTGAGCCGTTGGCATATTTTAGTGTGTGTTTCTCAAAATTTCCGATAGTAAAGAGCTAAAGACAGTAAAATTACAATTATTATCTAAATCTTCGAGATAAAAAATTTCAGAACTTGTCTACTTATGTAACTGATGTTAAATATACATTTTTTAAATTAAGAAAATGTGATACCTCTTTTTGAATATGCATTTATATATTGATCAACCTTGCGCTTTGCGTCATCTGCGATTCCGCCATGCTATCCGACAACATCTGATCTGATGGAAAAGTTGATAAGCATCTATAACCTATTACAATTCAAGTTTCACTTGCTAACAAAAATGGAATTAATAAAGGTGGAAAAAGAGACTGACCTTTCTTATATTCAGGGCTATAATGTTCGGTCCTTTGGAGGAGAAGGTATACCAATGACCCACGGACGGCTGACGAATCCATATACGTCGATTGAATCTCTGAATGAGACACATCTACTTTAGCCTTCCCTTTATTAGTAGCAGACACATTCTCAGGCCGTGACAACGTAGATCGAAGATACCGTTGAGCGAAAACAGGTTCACGGATAACTATACCTGCATTTGGACGATATCTTTTTTGAGTTGGGACATTGTCCAAAGGGTCATAAAAATCAATTGTTTAACGTAGTTAGGAGCGATTAAGGGGGTATTTAGCATTACACTTTGAAATTATTTAAGCAATAATTAGCTGTAACAAAAGATAGTGCACGAGATAGTGTAAGGTACTCTTACACCAGTTATCTGATTCTGTGATTTAAAAGTGCAATACAAACATCATTATTCTGTTTATGCAATCCGAACATGACTAATAAATCGAAAATGAGATAGCAAAAGTAACTTACCAACCATTGTTGTTGCCTTGATGACGGTTTCACGACCTTTGCCACAGACCTTAGCATTTTCTGGCAGGGTTGACAACATCACATCCATGAAATCGGCTTCTTTATCACACACTTTTTTATTCTCAATATGTTCGTCAACCCACTTTCCAATGACAGTATCAACCTCTTTCGCCACTTGCTTCATAGATTTCACATGCCCTCCAATGTCCATCCAATCCATATATGGAAAAAAATCAGATGAAACAAAAAGGCCACTAATGTATAACCCTTTCGTTATGGCTTCTTTTATATGCGAGTCTTCATTATTACCTTCATCACTACGCCTATTCAAAAATCTTTTCCCCGAACGGTTTTTTTAACACAAGAAAGAGCATTACATAGAGCTTTGGTGGGTTTTTTTTTTTTTTTTTTTTTTTTTTTTTTTTTTTTTTTGTTGATATTTTGAGGTTATTCTTATTAAACCATTTATGACACATTAAGATTAAGCTATTCTCCTATACACAAACATAATATAATTATAAAACAATAATTATCGATATACAAACATAATATGTGGAAGCTAAACTTTATACATAAAGATGACCATGACTATGAAAATATCATATACATAAGCTATTTGTTTTTTAATAGATAAAAATATATTATTAAAATTTTTAGAAAAAACTGCACGCGCGCGCGGGCATTATCTGTTTAGTATGACGGGTCAAAATGGGTAAACTTTTAGGTAATAGCAAAATGATTTAGCTTTGGTTGACAGCTTAAAAATTTTCTTTTTGGGTTTCATACACTTAACATAAATGTTAAATATTAGTGTCTATTGTCATTGAACGACACTATCCAATCCGTTGAATGGCTAATATACCTTGAATAACTGTGTGTTGTTAGTAGGTACATGAAAGCTTATCTCCATCAATGAATCTTTCTGCATTAAATCAAAACACGTCCGCCAAGGATATTTCAAATGCTTGTTTCTGACCAACATTAAAAGACAGCATATTGCCTGAAATTTTCATAAGAAGATGATATAACTACTAATAAGGCTCTTAACATACCTAAAGAAAACTTGAAACTATTTTGGGCTTCATCCGTGATCAATGGGACTGCAGCGTCAATATCATACTGCCGACTTTGTATTTACTGAATTCTGTAGGTAGAACATTGCCTGACAAACTATAGTAGAATAATTAACATTTAAGCTCTCAGCTCACCATTTGCTTGAGCATAAAATCCGAATGACCTAATGAGACGAGTATCAAATAAATGAAAGACCTAACTGAATCTTCTAATGGAAACCAAGAACTTCGATGAAGTTGCATCGTCTTTACCTTTCTAATAAGATAGTCATAATTTAAACGCAGCTAACAACTTGAACGGAGCAGGTGAGTATCACCTACCTCCAGGTTCTGGAGGCTATAATGGTAAAGTAGGTTTTAACGATTATGGAGGCTTTGATGGTAATGTAGGTTTTAATGGTTATAAGAGGCTATGATGGTAATGTAGGTTTTCATGGTTATGGGGGCTAAATGGCAACATTAGTACAGCGATCCCGTGTATCAGAAGAACACAACCCACAACCATCTAAAATGTGCAGGGGATGTTTCTAAAAAGTAGTTTCCAAAAGGTGGCAGGCTCTGGCAATGACCTAACATCAGGTATCAATCATCCCGTATGCTGCAATATTATGTGATTGAATTTATTGGACATGATGTCTTTAGTCCTAGCTTTCTCTATGCAGTTGGCACTTAATGGTGCTACTAAATCCAATAACTCTGTCATTATGTGTTAATCTACAAATAAAATTGCGTGCTTTGATCCATAAGGTACCAGTCAAATGAGTAAATGGGTAAAATGAGGTTGTCATATTAGTATCCTTAAAACATAGCTATTCAAAAAAGTTTAGCCTACTGTCATATTTAGTGTTCTTCTTACTTTTTCCACCTGTACACTTATGGTGTCCGTATGATGTCCTTAATTTTGACGACCTACAAAAGATGTGTGTATTAGAACGAATCAGTACAGTCAAAAACATTCAGTTAACATCAACATTAGTCATTATTTAGTCACAAATTTACATACCATAATATTGCTTTAACAAATCACAATATGTATCATTCTACCAGTTTGACCAGTCACCACTATGAGAAAACTGGTTCAAAATTTCCACCGCTAATGCAGACCTTAATGACATGATAATATGCCCTAGAATTTTAAAAAATATATCAAACTCAGATGAATGCTTCGCATGATGATCTACAATAAAAAAAAAGAGAAGACAGTTACCTTGTAACAGTGTAGGATGGCAAACTTTGTTGTTAATATCAGTTTCTGTTTACCACAGAGATGCAAATTCGTGTGTCAGCTTATAGAAGCCACCATCTTCTTATGTGCCGAATTTATATAATTTATGAAATTATTACCTGGTGGAACATTATCTGGAGAATTCATTGTGCTTAGCTTCCTGAAATTTGTGCCCCTGGCGTGAAAGGGGCTGGTAATGTGGGCCAAAACTGAAAAACATGATCACTTCACACAACTTTTTACAGAACTATTGGATGCAAAATTGTAAGTCAAACCGTGGGCTTCTGAATGCAAATTGAACAACTCATGAATCGCATAGCATCCAAAACCATGGTTTCAGCTATGGCATTAGCTAAATTCATGCTGCTTGTGACCCGTGCTAACTAAAGAGTAAATACAAAACCCATTATGAACCTGGTTCGGGCTAGCTCTATCATTTCATTTGAATTAATATTGATTAATAACGTTAAAAAAATGAGAATCTCAAAATACCATATCAAATATGCAGTGACTTACAAAAATATATAAGACGACAAAATATGTATAATAAAATATGACAAAATTCATATCAGTAATAAGAATGTAAATAACAATAAAAGAAATGAGTAGTACGCTTAAAGACGATGTAACACTTCCTTGTAGAAAACGTTAGTAGTTTTGTCTGTGTAGTTGTCGTCTATGTCGAAACAACGATATATAAGTGACAATGTGAAAAGACTCTAAACTTTAACAACAAAAGGCTCATTTTCTGTATTGTTGTTAGTGGTGACTGAGGTATTGATGTTAACACTGATCGCTTGGCTTTCCGTTATATCATTGTCAACTGAATCTGTATTTATCTCCCCCTCCTTTTCATATTTTGTGTAGAAGTTGGAGACTTTGGCAACACTGGTTTATCTAAACTTTGTGATTCGATTGGTGGTTACTTGGGTGCCTTAAATTCTCCAAGGTCTTGCAAGTCTGCCAAGACGTGGTCTTTACTTCACATGTATGAACCAACAGGTACACCTATTCACGTAGTATGAATTTGAAAATTAAATTAATCCTCAACCTCAACCAAAATATACTGAATCTACATGGCAAATTAATATATTTATACACAAATAACGTAAAATGAAGTAATCACAAATTGCTTCAGACACTCAGGGTGCTGAAAAACCTACGTGTATTGAGATAGTTCAGTCTATTAAGCTTATTCTGAGCTATTTATTTATATGTGCAAAAAGGGGTAGAAATGTAACCCCTACATGTCCTCTGACCACGGGACACCAACATTTCTTGGATCAAGTCCCAAATGTAACTCGCAACATGATATTTCAAACAACTTATTTCGCTCATAAATCATCAAATAAGCAATTTATATTAAAAAAAATCTCAAACACTGTCCAAAGTGCTTATTTATTGAATTAATCATGCAATAAGCAGTTAGTTTAGGTTGCTTTTTTTTAAACTACCTACTCTATTATATAATTTATTTTTTTAACGGCTAAACATAAACTACTTATTACATTCTTCTACAGCACAAAATACGCAGTTTGGAGTTTGGAGTTTGTAGTCTTGGACGAAAACACTAATCTGCTTTAGACATAGTAAAATAAACAAAATTTTGTAACAAAATTTTGTAAGTACCTTGTTTTCAGCTTATTTCAAACTACTTAAGCAAATAACTCGTTCTAATTAACAATCCAAGACACCCTAAAATATCCCAATCACCCACTAATATATCTTGAAATAAGTTCATGGTACCTTTTTTAATATGTTAGAAAACATTACCTGGTTAATTAAGAAGATATTGCAGTCCAGCGGGTTATAAACCTTGTTTGCCTAAGCCAATCAACCCCCTTGACCAGTAAGAATAACAATTAATAGTTTTACACATGAGTACATGGCCATATTAGATAGACAACCTAGATGACCCATTAGAAATAGAGAAGTTGAAATGAAGATGTGATTCTCAATGTCGAACCACGAAAACTAAACTAATTTGCTCAACAAAACCACCCACTATGCACCTTAATTTACTTAATAAAAAATAATAACAAATGACAGCAACATAATAAAAAGATTCTGTAATATTTGCTCAAATCAAAGCTAACCTTGTTTGGTCGCTAAAATCACAGGTAACCTTTGTTCAACCACTAATATCACAGTTAAACTATTTGTGAGCATCAGCTAGAATTCTCGTGAAGCGTGATGAACTCACCTTGGAAGGTATTAAGCAGTTCTACGTGAATGTGGAAAAAGAAGAGTGGAAGCTGGAAACCCTCTGTGATCTTTATGAGACTTTGGCCATCACCCAAAGTGTCATCTTCGTGAACACAAGAAGGAAGGTTGACTGGAATACTTCAAGTGCAATTAGCCATTTTTCCTGATTCCCTTCTTGCATTTTACTGTAGTACTTATAATTAGAAATCAGACTTTGGGCAAAAAAACTTCTGTGCTATATTCAAATTGTCAACAGATTAAGAAAAAAAGCAACTCGGGAATGCACCACATAGTAAAGCATGTTTAGTTTTGTCTATTTGTCGACTAAAATAAGAAGATTAACGTGTATACTCGATAAAACACTTATTATTGCTTATGTGTTTTAAAAAATAAATGAATGATACTCAAATGAACAAAGGCAAACACCAGTTACTAATACGATATTTTGCGTAATGTGAATATTAAAAAATAGAACATGCATATACCAAAGCCATCACAGTGAAACTTTCCTTTGGTTATCCGAAAAACAAAGAGTAAGCAATTACCTGCTCTTTTATACCTTGGGGAAATATCCGTCTGTGATCATTGTTTTCCAGTGAGCTCATGCCATTTGTTCCAGCAACCTGGCCAGCATCTGTAACAAATAAATGAGCAAAGAAAGTGAAGAAGAAACCTTTATGAGCCTCTAAGGTAGAGTATAGTACAACTTCTACTTTGTTATCTTATAGAAACACAGATACCAGTGACGGAGCTATGATTTCGATATCGGGTGGGCCAAATACTTCTTCGCAAACTAAAAATTCGTTTAAAAAAACTTATATATTGGTCATTATATACACACAAGAAGAAATTATACATCATATATATGCACTATTTATCAAATTGATCAAGTACTCAGATTGGCAAGCAATGTTGGATGAAGCACACATTCATAATAATAATGTTGATTTCTACTTTTGAGAATCATATACTTTTATCAATATATTGACAACTTATAATTTTCTTACATCAGAACTGAGAGAAGAAGCACTGTATTCAAATGTTCACAATTGTTTTCTTCACAAAATTAAATTTTTTGGTTATCCTACTCTTATCCAATATACCAACTTCATCATGCTAATGAAGGACAAGCTTTTTGTTTTAACTATTAACATTAAAAAGGATTAACAGGACTTACGATCGTAAGTTTGGCTACTTCTTTGTTGAGCATGTTAAAGCCTCTTCTCAGCTGTCGCAGTTCAAAGTCACCTATAAATCACAACATGAGGTAAAAACTTGTAATTGAGTTTATACTATATAATACAACACATCAACAGGTTATATGGTGAAGAATTCAGTAAACTAAAACCAACAACACAGTACTAAAACTTTTACAAACTCAATACCTTGGATGACATGCGTTTCGAGCTCTTAAGCCTTTTATCTAACCAAACGTCCACATCAAAAAGTCATTCATTAGGGAAGATGAAAGAAGAAGAATTAGGGTTTTGTATGATAAATATATAAAATACCGTATATTGTGAAAATATATTTAAGGAAAATATATGTATAATAAGTTTTTAAAAAGATAATTACTTAATATAATTTTTGTAGATAAATTATAGCCATTTATATATTATAGTATGCAACATAATTATCAAAATAACTTGTTACCTAAGTGGTAAACACACAAGTTATTTATACTAATCCTACAAACAACCCAAGTTCGAATCTCACCATGCACATTTTTTACTAAAAACGAATTTTGTAAATAATACCTTTAAAAATCCGAAAATTCATAAATTAAATCAGAAAATTAAATATTAATAATTAGAAGGATAAAAACATTGCTTAGTTGGACAAAAATGCTTATGTGGCATTGAGGTGGCATTAATGTCAAATGTCTCCTGTTATATATAATAATATAGAGATATATTTGAAACCAAAGAATGCATGATAACTATAATTACATATACCTTCTTTGAAAAATAAATGATTTGATGAATAAAAATTGTTAAAAAAAAACAAAAAATTTACAAGTGATATTTATGTTAAAAATTTGAGTAATGTAGTGCAATTTAGGGATTTGGTTGTACTTGAAAATGGGATTGAAGGTAAGCGTACTTTATTAAGTTATTGAACCTCTTTGTCTCAATAGTGATGTTAAAGAAATAAGCAAGCTGATGAGCTCATCGAAATGAGTTATACTTTTCAGCGAGTAAACTTTGAGCAAGCTCATCTGGAAGTAACTCGTAAGAAGGTTCAACCCTTCATTGAGTAAACTCATTAGCGAGCTATACTTTTCGGTGAGTAAAACTCATCAGCAAGTTTTACTCTTTAACAAGTGAACTCATTAACACATGCGCTCATCATTGAGCATGTTTATGACTGATCGAGCTGATGAGTTGGAAACTTTCCTAGAGTTGTTTCTTTTGTTTTGTATATGTTTTAACCTATTAAATGAACAATTTCAAACTTGGTTTATTTACAGTAACAAATTGGTCTCATAACCACTTTTACTATCATAGAGGAACATTATAAGGAGATTAATTGGCTGATTGATTTTCAACACTCCATTGAATGAGTATCCATATAAAAGAAACATTATGCATCGGATAACAGATACAAAAATTGAAACACTTGGTAGCAAAATGGTTTTTGTTTTTTTGCGTAAACTAAGAACAAAAAAACTCTAAGTTATCTTAAAGATATATTCGTTACATCTAGGGTTGAATAGTTTCTCTAGAATAAGAGTTAATTACATAATTGGTCCTTAAGGTTTACCGGATCTTGCAGAGAATGTCCATGTGTTTTTTTTTTACGGGTCATGTCCTCGTAGTATGCAAAAGTTACGGGTTTGGTCCTTTGACCAATAATTCTGTTAGTTGACCGTTAAGTTAAACGAAAAACTGATTAAAAAAAAAACCAAAAACTGTTTAAAAAAAAACAACTTGAAAAAGAAACATTTAAAAAAAATATTTATTATACTTAAATTTGGGCTTATTTATAATGTGAGGGCTTAAAAAAATTTATTAAACAGTTTTTATACGCTTAAAAACAATTTATACGCATTAAAAAAAAAATATACGCTTAAAATTTTTAATTAATACTTAAAAACCTATTTAATAATAAAAAAAAAAGAAAGCGTATAAAAACGTATAAGGAGCGTATAAAAATTGATAAAACCGTATAAAAACTTATAAAACAGACGAAAACGTATAAAAATTGATGAAAATATACAAAAATCGTATAAAATACGCATTAAAAAAAGATTTTTTTTTAAGTATTAATAAATTTTTTTAACCCTCACGTTGTACATTAGCCAAAAAAAATTTTAAGCCCTCACGTTGTGAGGACCTAATTTTTTTATTTTTCATTTTTTTAAAAGTTTATTATACTTAAAATTTTGAGCCGAAAATTTAAGTATAATAAACTTTTTTTTAAGGTTTTTTTTAAGTGTTAATAAAAAAAAAATTAGGCCCTCATGATGTACATAAGCCCAAAATTTAAGTATAATACTAAAAAAAAAAAAAAAAAAAAAAAAAAAAAAAAAAAAAAAACCTTAGGCCCTCACATTATACATAAGCACAAATTTAAGTGTAATAAATATTTTTTTAAACATTTTTTTCTAAACAATTTTTCATTTTTTTTTTTTTTTTTTTTTTTTTTTTTGTTACATAAATCGTTCTTGTGGTTTGCCAAAACATGTGGAAAGTCAAAAACACCCTTCAACTTAACGGTCAACTAACAGAATTATTGGTCAAAGGACCAAACCCGTAACTTTTGCATACCACGAGAACATGACCCGTCAAAAAAAAAACACATGAACATTCTCTACAAGATCCGGTAAACCTTAAGGACCAATTATGTAATTAACTCTATATATTATAAAACACTTTAGCATATGAATTTGTAGTCTCATCAGTTGCAAAAAAAGGTCTACATGGCCAATTAATCACCGATTAGGTGCTACTGGGCCACCGACCTTTCCGATTTGTTTAAATCGTTCAAACAAAATCGGTCAACCATGGTCAAGGGTGGTTAACGATGGTCAAACTTGCTGAAAACATGAAAATCTTACCGGAAATACCCTAAACTCCCGTAAATTAGTTATAATCACTATTTATATCTATTACAAGATGTTTTTCAAGGAAAATCTTGCCGAAAATACCAACACTTGCTGTAAATACCTAAAACTTGCCAATACAATTAATCACCGATTCACTATTTTTGCAACCTTGAACAAATGTAATCACTTATTTTCGCTGTTTATATCTATTACAAGATGTTTTTAAGGAAAATCTTTTCGGGAATACCCAAAACTACCCAGAAATACCCAAAACTTGCCAAAAATGCCAATCCGATTAATCCCGACTAGACCGATTACAAGCTACAGGGGGTCGACCGCCTCACTACCGATTCGCGATTGTTGCAACCTTGAGTCTCATCAATAAATATATGCTATTCAATTATTGCATTTTATAAAATATCGATAAGCATTAGATATAGTGATTATTTGTCTGTGACGAATATGCGAACACGCTACTAGATATTTGGTGCCATCAATATTTAATATAAGATACCCGCATATGATAAGACTGTTTAAAAATGTTTGGGAATTCATGAAAAACGAGAGAAGACATAAACATCAAAGGGAAATTATACGATAAGCATAAACCACATAATAATTGGCCCGACCTAGTCCCATGAAACCTCCGAAACATGTACAAGTCCAGTAAGATGATAAAGTACATGCATTGGATTTGGGCTAAAACATTCCCAAGTCAGTATACTCTTTCAAAATATCCACTTGGTCACTCTACTTTTATTTTATTTACTTACCTCATTAAGTCATTATACTTGTTATCATGTCTATATTAATCACTAAAGTTCTAATATACATACGTTACGGTCATTGGAACCAGCTAGTTTCTTATTTGAACTTTCAACGAGTTTGACTATTTTGAGTGCCGGCACTATGTGTAAAAAGAAAATTATATCCTCTCTTTTTCTTTTTTTTTTTATTAAAGTTTTCAAATTATAAGATTTGCAAAGACATCGTATTATATGTCTGTTGTTAATCAGTTTTAGTTTCTGTTGACGTTATTCTTGGTCACGTTGAGTTCATGTTCATCGACATATGAAGGGCTTGCACCACATAAACCACTTGCCGCAAGCTACCACCATCTATATCTATACTACATATAATAGAAAAACAGTCAAAGTTGAAAAGTGAAAAGTTGAAAAATAAAAATTGGTCAATGGAGAGAGAGAAATGCATAGTGTAATTAATATTCTTATTAAAACACCTATTAGTTAAAAGTACAATAATTTACTCATAATGTACAACCAATTAAAAGCAAATCTACCAAATTAAAAATAACCAATTAAAATACCCCTTACTAAAAAGTACAAAATTTTCATAATATACAATTTAAAGAAGCTACAACATAATCCAAAATATAAAATAATTAAATACATTAATTAATGATATTTTTATAAAACACTAAAATGAAAAGTACATGTTATTATACACATTATATAAATTAACAAAACACACAAAACTTCATAAAAGCTAACAAGTTGATGGTACATATACTTTTGAAAACCGGACCGAACCGGACCAACGTGTTCTACCGGGAACCGGTGTCGCCACCGTTTAGGCTAACCAATTAAAGCCATCCGAAAATGAACCATAGAGGACCCGTTGAAACCGATACAAATTGGTGAATTAGGTCTCATCTAGATCTATTTCTCCGGTTAATCGTCACAGGGTACCCGCCGCCAAATCGTGCGGGTACCCTGCTATATACTATATACTGTATAAAGGAAAAACTAAAAAGTAAAACGTGAAAAGTTGAAACTAAAAGAGGAAATGTTGAAGACATATATTTCAGAAGGAAACTATTAATACACATAGAAAACCGGGTTGACCAGGGATGCTTCAAACCCTACGGGTTGACCCGGTTTAATTTGACATGTTTTCGACCCAACCTGTCGGGTTGACTCGGTTTAAATCAACCTGTTTTTTTTTTTTTATCGGAATGGTTCAACCGGTTGAACCACTCGGATCGAACCGGGTTTCAAATTTGACAAAATTATATGAGAAATGATGAAGTAGTTGTGGAACCCGTGTCAAATTTGAAAAACTGAGAGACCAAATAATTGTAGTTTTTTGTTGTTTATTTTGCTTTGACACATGTACTTTGTCATTTGTATAATGTTATTTTGAAAAAATGTTGGGCTTGCACCACTTAAGAACTAGCATATATGAATCGTCTTTTAAAAGCTAATATATATTGTATAGCCCTTTGTCCAATATATCAATAATGTTATGTAAGTTTATTAGAATCACAAAAATTAAATAGTATTGTTATCTTATAGCGATAATTATTTGTACCCCAAACAAATAGTTTTGAACAATGCTTAAATATTTATGCAGAATGATAGTACAAAATAATCTTATTATTGTGATAATTTGTAAGGTTACAAGTTTAAAAGCTACACACCAAATGATAACCGCTACACATGTAAATAAAAAAATAGTTATCACTGCTTAAAAAACCGACAAAGCAAGAAAAGATGGTCACACACGTTGGCTATGCCTCTAAACTACAATATAATTGCCAACTACACAATATCGTTGCTTTTTGTAATGCTTTAATCTATTATTACTAAAATCTTAATAACATAAAACAATCCCATTAGAAAATATACTCCCACACTTAGATCGACTCCACATAATTTTATGGAAAACTGTATATTTGTGCCGCTATGCAACCACGCATCAGAATTATAGTTATTCAAAAATAATTCTCTAACGCTACAAATACATTTTTTGAAAGAAACTTATGAGTCATCGGAATTTTGCATAAAACTAGACACCGCTGCCGTTAGGCGCGGGTACTCGTCTAGTCTCTGAAAAAAAGAATACATATTCCGTACAATAATAGCCATTATACACAAAGAAGTAAAGAACCCACTAAATATCAATTAATTTTTTTTTTCAGAAATCAATACAGAAAAAGGTTATCATATACAGACTCGTATATTCCACACGTCACCTTTCTTTTTTTTTTCTTTCATCCGCACCTCGCATGGGGTCGGGGGGAGGCAATGGGGGACTAGTGGGTGCTAGGCCTCCCCCAACTATTCCAATAAATCCACTATAATATAGCCCAAAAACCCAATATTTTAAAAATATGAAGTATCGGCCCCTACCAATATTACCGATTCAATATTGTGTTCCTTGGGTAAAAAAATTGTAACTGCTGAAACTCACGCTTTGTTCTCGAGTTTTCTTTTGTAAAGGAATGGAAGAGGATGGGGAAGGGAAATAAAAAAAACTGCTGCTCTTGAGTTTTTTTTAAGATGAAAAGGTGGGAGGGAGGGAAGTTAAAGGCTTTTGTCTGTTGATTTGTTCCGTCCATTTTTAGGGGGATTGGGAAGGGAAATGGGTCATCAACCTTATGAGCTTGTGTAAAATTACAATTTTATCCTCACTTTTTTTGAGCTAGTTAGGTCGTTCCATTTAGGTCGTTCTACTTTACTTTCATGAGACAAAGAGTTGAAGATGGTGATACGACATTGAGGAAAACTTGTTCAACTACAGACTTTATTTAGTCAAATACTCCCTTTGATGTTATAGGTACTGTTATATCCATACCCTTCACATATGACACTTGTTTAGCAATCAAGAATCATAAATTAACTACCGAAGAGGTACTGTATTTTTTGTATTAGTAGTAAGGAGGCTAAATGCTAATCACTAAGTTCCTAACGGTCATTGAAATTCTCACCAAGATTGATTAAGGCTTTATATTCTTGTAAAACACGTGTTTCTTTAATTTATTAGACATTTGCCTCTTCGTTTACTATTACAAATTTTCATGCTTTGTTATATTAGTTAGAATTATATCGTTATCATTCTAAAATTTTATATCGGCCCCCCTTAACTTAAAATCCTGGCTCCGCCCCTGCATGGGGTCGGTTCACAACAGATCTAACATTGATAAATTTATTTTATTAATGTTTTGTTAAACCTTTTATTTCGTATAAAATCATTGTTTTCAATAGAAAAATAAGTAGTGTCTATGAGATAACTTGAAAGATTTATCATGAAAGGAGACAGGTTCATGAGTTTTTGACACGTTTAAACATATGCAACAAGAAGCTTTTGGGTTCAATCCCCAAGTCGTTTGGTCAGCTTTTTGTCTTTGGCTGAATTCGTGGCTTACACTAATAATATCAAGGGATCTTTACCTCATTATATTGGAAACCTTAAGAATTTAACGACGTTTAGGGCGGGGCAAAATGGTTTGACGGGTAGTATAAAGGAGTGGGTTGGTGGTTGTGTGAATTTAGAGTATTTTGGTCTAGCGCAAAATAGTTTTGACGGTGAGATACCTAAGGGATTCGGTTTGTTAATAAAGTTAACTGATTTAATCCTTTGGAATAATCAGTCATCTGGGTCCAAGTGAGCTTACAAACTGTTTGTCTCTCGAGACTCTTGCGTTGTACCAAAATAATTTGGTTGGTGATCCCGAGAGTGATTGGGAATCTTAGGTACTTAAAGATGTACTTATACAGAAACGGATTAAATGGAACAATTCCGAAAGTATTAGGAATCTTGAGGGAGATGACCGCGTAGTGAATCACACGTTATTTATCCTTAAAATCGCTATAACGGGCACACATATGTCCCCTTTTGATTGACCATCAATGAGAGAAGTCTTGTCGATGCTGATTGAATCAAATGAAAGAGTTGGTAACCTCGTTTCTTCACTAGACGATGATCCTTCTACAAAAGATGGATTCTTGTGAGTGTATGTATGCGGTTTGATTACATGGGATATTGATATTAACTGATATAATTATGATTCTAATTTTCTCGCTTGATTAAACACGTACTATTCGATGAGATTGTGCATATATATATTTTCATCTTAAGCTAGCTTCTCGACATGAATTCTGAAGGGTAGTTTGTTTAACTCGTTGTCTATATAATCTTGATACAAAATAGCTTAAACTTATATCATTTACTCAAATTTTCAGTCATTTTTATCTTGTCTTTGGCATTTTTGAATATGGCGTCTCATTATTTGTATTATGTATATACAACTTCTAATGTGTGTTTTATATGATTTAAGATTATTTGCTAACCAAACTTTTTTTATCGTTGTTTAAACTTACATGAAATATCACATGTGATTAAACTGGGCAATCTCAGTTGCCTACCAAGGTTTCTTTAAGGTGCTTTGAAAAAAAGATATTTGACTAGAGAAGGTCTCAAGTTTAAGTCTTGTGATTAATTTTATTGATGGTCACACTTCATTTGCTTTGTGGGTTTGGGTCATGTGACTTGTGGCTCGTGAAACATAGTGGCTTAATCAACTAATGCTAAAAGGGAATGCATCTGTCACCCTTCTTTCTTTATGGGCGGTACTATCGGTACAATGTTTTGAAAACCTGGTTTTTAATTGACTCGGTCGAGTCATCGATTCAACTGTCGGATCAACTCGGTTTTCTATTAAAAAAAACTTTTTTTTTCAACAGGGTCAACTGGTTCGACCATCGGGTTTTATATTTTATGTTCCACACTTTCTTTCGACTATTTTATTCACTTTATTAACAGGACAAAGACAATTTTTTACGGTTTTCTTCTTCGTATTTTTTGTGTTTTACTACTTTTAACTTGTCAAATATGTTCCGTATTTTTATTACATAGTAGCACTAGAGATACGTCATACATGTTAACATACTTCTAAGTTCATAATAACACTAGCCCCTTTGTTGATGGCCTTCTAATATCCGTATTTTTATTACATAGTAGCACTAGAGATACGTCATACATGTTAACATACTTCTAAGTTCATCATAACACTAGCCCCTTTGTTGATGGCCTTCTAATATCCATTATGTGATTATGTCTCCCCAATAAGATAACGGGTGGCCCAAAAGTTAAGATTGGTCCATTTTTATTCACTTTATTAACACGACAAAGATAATTTTTTATGTTTTTCTTCTCCATAATTTTTGTGTTTTACTACTTTTGACTTGTCAAATTAGTTCGGTATTGTTATTATATAGTAGCAGATACATGTTACTCCCTCCGCCCCAAAGTTATTGTTCCCCAACAAAAAAAAACATTTATTACTGCTTTTATACTAAAAGACAGTTTTACCCTTTAACTATTAATTAATGATTTAATTTAACTTTGTAAATGATAACTTTGATTAAGGGTAGTATGGTAAAACTAAAATATTTACATTTCTATATTTAAGCATGGATACTTTTTATAAGACATGTCAAAAAGAAAAGATGAACAATAGAATTGAGACGAATGAAGTAACATACTTTAAGTTCGCGATAATACTAGCCCCTTTGTTGATGGCATTCTAATATCCATTATGTCTCCTAGGGGTGTTCATCGGTTCAGTTATCGGTTTGTTTGGTTAATTTTTTTTCTGGGTATAACCGAAAACTGAACCGAATTCAAATTTGACTAAACCGAACCGAAAACCGAAAACCGAACCGAATAACCCGAATTACACAAATTTAATAACTTATTCATTTAGTTATATATATTTTTTGAAAAAAAATAATTTTCTAGCTTAAAAAATATTATATATATATATATATATATATATATATATATATATATATATATATATATATATATATATATATATATATACTAGATTTCGAAGCCCGCCCAATGGGCGGACATGTCTTATAATTGTCGTTGACATAATTTGCTATAGCAAAAGAAGGAGGGTAATAGTAAAGAAGGAGTGCAGCTAAGGTGGAACTTTTCGACCTTGATGTGCGGGTCTTGAGAGGCAAGAAGAGTCGTGGCATATTGTGTGAATCTCTTATACCGCTCTTTAGACCGTTTTTGACGTGGATATAATTTGTCATCAAAGTCAAGATTGGTGATTGAGGGTCGGAAAGGCTACGATCTATACCTCTATATATGGGCCAGAGAGAATTTCCTTGTGGCACCACTTAGACCAAGAGGAATCATGTAGATGGTTGATTATGGAATTTACATGTAAATCGTTTTCTTATCTTATGAATGGTCAAACTGAAATTGAAGTACGCCTGATTGGATATTAGCAGTAACTACAGCATGTGTACATGCATTGGTATTATTGACCGATGGAAACGACATTCATGGGGCTTAGATCAACAATTGGTTGTTACAAACCACATGTAACTTTCCTTCAATATTATTTGATACATGTATAGAGTTATCGTTGGTGTTATTGTAACATTAGCGCCGCGTCATGGCTATTCACTGCCACATCATAATTGATATTGCATGGATAGCAACGTCAATGATTCATTAAGAATCATTACTACTCAATTCAAAGTGACCATTTAACACAATAATATTTATTCAAGAGAGATAGGAAACATCATTCGTATATTGAAGCGTACATGTATTCATAAAGAATCAGTATTTCCATAGTTGGAGGATGTACATGTATTTTCTGTCACAGTTTCAGTTCTGTCCCAATCAGTGATCTTCAACAGTCATTTCTAAGGTCTCAATTAGGTCTAAAAGTGGTTCAAATTGCTTTTTCATAATCTCTACATACCCTAGATAATCTGTGTTCAACTTACTTGGTGAGTAAATGCTTTTAAAATACTTATTTTGGCGATCAAAGATGCCCAGTTGAGCCAATTATCTGTCTGCTGCACTATGTCACTGTCCCAAGTAGCACTCTTCTTAGCTACTTATCTGATTATCCATTTGATAAAATGACTTGATCGGCTTTTTAATGTTTTAATGTTGTTTTAACGCAAACAAATGATTAATGTGCCACAATTAGTTGGCTCGTAATATTAAGTCACAAAACCATGTAGCTTAATAATAATATTAATTAAAATAACTTCCATATTTTATTTGACTATTGATCCATGTTTCTATTTTTTTGTTGTTTAGCTGATCAGATATGTCCCTCTTAGCCTCTTTACAGCAACTTATCTGCTTATTCATTTGAATTTAGGACTTAGTTTTTGATTCCTCTAGTAGTTTTAGGTAGTGGTTTATCTGTTTTGCCTTCCTTTTCCCATTAGAGCTTATCCTATAGCTTATATGAAGTCTGCAAAAGTGCCTCATTAGCACCATTCTGTCCCTTTTAAGTCCACTGTAGCAGCAGTAGTATTAGTACTATTTTTCCTTAAGATTAGCTTATTTGTTAATTTAGAGTGCTTATTCAGTCCATCCTTAGTATACTTTAGTGTTAGTTTACGTAATTAAGCTCATTTTAGTTAGCCTCCAAGCTTAATCTTCCCTTAGGATCTGTTTGGTAAATCTGTTTTGATTTTTAATTTCATGAATATGCTTTTGATTTTTTTTTCTTTGAATTAGTTCTTCTGTCTGCTTGTTAAACTGGTTTTCAGTGTTTGTTAACTAAAAATATATCAATACAATGTATTCAGCCAATATAAGCAGTGGGCACACAATAGTTGTATTACTCTACATATTCACGTTTTTTCGAAGTGCATTTAGCTACTAAAAAACAACCTGATGACTCCATTTTTAGATTCATATAAAGGGTCAATCTTATAAATAATAGTGCTTTTATGCGAGAAAATTTGAGTGGAATCCTTGAAACATCACCTCTAAGATAGAAACGGCAAGTGCAGCAAGAAAGACTTACATGTACATCCTAAAATGCATAAAGATAGTGTTTGTCTTAGTTTCTTTTGGTTGGATTGACAGTGGCCATAAAGATCGACAATAACTTCATGCAGCTCTTTTTAGCAAACCGTATTAATAACATTAGCATTAGTGAGTTCTTAAGACATTGCTATGAAATGAACTTTCCTTAAAGCTTATCATTTGAAGCGAATGACTGCAAACATTGTTGGTCAAAAGAAACTCCCCTAGCTTCTAGCCACATGTGTATCACTTAAATGAAAACAAACAAACTGACCACAAATAAAAGGATGCCATTACATGTTTATTGTTGGTCAATAAACTCCACCTAGCTTCTAAATATTAGGCTAGTGTTTATTCATGTATATTCTTAAACTCCTTTTCTTTTGCAATGTATAAACACACTAATATTGGATTATTTCAAACCCTGCATGCATTTCTGCAAAGTGTCATTATGATAAAATCTGTATAAATATAGGTTTCACGTAAAAGTTAATATGCTTTAAACAATTCTATTGTGCAAGTGCGTGTGATGTGCAATTTTGTAAGGTTATTAATAGAAGAAACAAAAAGTGGAACGATGCATAGATGTCAGGAAAATATATGCGATAAAAGTGATAGCTAGAATACTTTTGGATATAACATTGGAATTTGTTGTTTTAAGCGATACCTGTTTAAGCATTTTCCTGTGGTTCTTGTTGTTGCTATTGTGGCCACATAGGCTGAGCCATGTATGGACGAGGCTGCTGTCCATAAAGAGCTTGAGGATCCACAGGATTACCCATATACATCCCTGAAGCCCCAATTTGTGTTGGAGGCATATAGTAATATGGAAGACCCTCAGTTGGAGCTCCAACTGGAAGTGGCCGGCCTCTTGGGACAGTCGAAGCAATAATTTCATCTTTCAGATCCTTTCTTGGTACAATATCAACTAAGAAGTCAAAGATATCAGTCCTTGTGATTGCAGCAGCAATGTCGTTTTTTTGAAGCGTCCTCCTTTTGTTCTCTTCAGTATGATTCCAAGACCTTAAAGTCAACTCAAGGATAAACATTTCACATGCACGAGCAAATATGACAGGTGCTTCAGCAGATATCATTCGTACATCCTCATCTGCTTTCATGATTTTCTTGATTCTAGCCAATGGTAAACTATGGTTCTTGAAATCAGTGGTTTGCTCGATTTCTTCGTACTGGTTTGCCCAGAAATTTTAAAGTTATTGATGCAACTGTTGTTACTGTTGCTGGTGAATGTGATGATAAGCGAGTTGCTGTTGTGCAAGTTGTGTTGGTGGAGACGTAAGACCAGATGTTTGTGAAGGTGGAACCGACCCTCCAACTGATGCAGGGGGTACATTCCCCATCATTACCATCAACCTGGGCTCATGTGAACGAACACAAGTGTCTTTGCCTTCCCTCCTAAGACATACACAAGACGACAACAACAACAAAAATTAAAACTTGGAAGCAAAAGAGAGTACTTTCACATAAACGATGAATTTTTACAAACATTGTGTAGTCTTACCAAGTGAATCTTGAAGTAATTGAGTAAGTTAATGAGTTTCTTAAATGATCACCTACATTGTATGGATTAGCAAAAATCATTAATTACAAACGTTTATAGATATGGTGTTGCAAAATATAATCAAAAAAAATTGTTGGTCTAACGGTTATCAACTGTGTAGATCTTACAAACCAGCTCTTTAGCTTTTATAAGAACGCTTTAACCGATCATCACATGTAAATAAAATGTTAGAAATACAGTATATTACCATGTCTCCAGGGAGTTTAGAACTTTTAGGTGCTACATGATGCTTCTGCAAACATTCTTTCGTGCATTTGAAATTTAAGACCAATGGGCTCTCACTATCTGCATGTTCTACAGAGTGATTTTAACCGGTTGCCTGCAAAAATTTAAAGCAACATGTTAGACTACATAAAGAAAATTTTTAAACGTAAATACCTATTATCAGTCTACTTGCTATTATTAATCTTGTTATAATGTGTAAATCAGCGGAGCAAATTTTTTTCTAATATTTTTTGGAATCATTCAGTGCCGAAAGATAGGTAAGCAACACATTGTATAATACATAACCGATTCATGATTCAGTCAATCATAGCAATACTGAGATAAAAACTTGGGAGTACTCAAATAGAGCTTTTTAAGTTTTAAATTAGCCATATTTAGTCTAATACAATATTACAGCTTACACCATCATGACAAAGATCACATGCATTTATCCATTATCAGTTTCACACTCTATATATGTTTTGAGCTTATCAAAATACCAACTGTACAATGTTATAATACAAATGCAGATTTAGGTATTCAAGGGACATAAAATTTACTGTTATACAACTCTAAAGAGATTATAGGCATGACAATTCCCATGTAAGAAGTTCCAGATATGTACAATGGATTTTTTTAAAAACTTTGGGTTGTTTGAGGGGTTTTTGGATAATTAGCTTATGATCTTATTTGAAATTCAGAATGTTGATTACCTCATAAGCCTTATAAATTGAGCTTATTGACTATTCCAATTCCAAATAAGCAAAAAGCTCGAATAATAAGCTAATCCAAAAACTCATTTGATATCATGTTTGTTATTTGGAACTATGTTTTCGGTCTTTGTATCATAACGTAATATTGATAACTTCAATTACCTTCAGTATGTAGAGTACAAATCTTTCAAGATCGAGACACCGAAGAAGAAAATGTGTTCCCACTACAACCATGATTGGACGATCTTCGCTATCTACTACTCGGTTCCTGAAACCAAAACAAAAAATGTATCAAAAGCATATCCAAATATAATGACAATGGCTCGTTTTATTGAATATCACATAATCGCATCCTGACAATGAACATTAAAATATAATGTGAAAAAGAAAATTACTTTTAGTTTTATACCTGCATTCCATCTTCAAGAATTATAACTCCAATTTTATTAGAAACACGTTTCTCTGTTACCGACTGCTTGAAACATGTGATATCAAGAGGATAAATGAAGCCATGTTTATGAAGAAAAGAAACAGCTGTAGCTGCTCGATTTGCACCTACACCAATCTTCATAGACGTTACACTCAATTGCCTTTGAAGCATTCTAGCTTCATCAGCACCACCATAACCCTGTCACCCATAGTGATGGAAAATTTAGACAAATGAAAAAATGTTTCATAAGTGTTCTATTCAAAATCATTTGACATTGTAACCATCGTGTTCAATCCCATTGCAAACAAAGTCCCATTCTTATCAGCAATAAAAAGACAGAAGAACTGCAACTTAATTATATATACTTTCCAAAACATCCTTGTTTAAAATAGCTGCGGTTTGACTTTGTATGTCATACCATTAGGTTTGAATTTCTCATTTCAAGATGAGTACATATTAAAGGGGCATTTGGCATTCATTTTTAGGTATGCAGAAATAGATGGGTCAACTAATGAGTTTAGGAGTAGCTGCAACTGGAAGAAACTGATTCCAATTATATACGGGCCATTTTAATATTTCATCTCTTTAATAAGGGTCAACTAATGAGTTTAGGAGTAGCTGCAACTGGAAAAAACTTTTTCTTACGGATTCAAGGTTACTTACCCGAATGGCATCATTTCACTAACTGGTTTTGCTGCAGGCATCTGGAACAATTTATTGTTTTGCTTTCCAAGAGCGTTTTTTGGTTCCACGAGGACCTGCCATACAATCAAAAATCATTATTCCCACTCCTAATGAGTTTGACTACTACTGTCTGCATTTAGTTTTTGTAAACTCAAGTCCCACTATTTTGTGTGACCGGCTATACACATATACATATGCATAAAGTATTTGGGATTTGGAGATACTTACCTTTTTAGAAGCCATTTGCTCGTGCACCAGACCATGGAAACAACATATAGAAGATGCTACGTGTGGTACCACCACCAACAGTCCATAGAAATTTACGCATACCAACTTCCTTCTGTTCTTCGATGTCACCGTAAAACAGGTAACGTGCTCTGCATATACATTCAAATTTGATTACAGCCAGCTTGCTTTACATTGATACGTTATATACTTACTATCGACTTTAATAGTGTTTATGTGTAAATGTGGTAACTTCAACCCCTCACCATCACAATATTTTAGCATACTGGAGTCGTAAGACCAGAACCCTGATGTGAGTTGCATCTGTCACCTTGAAGACAACACATTAGCAATATCATATAGTCGCCTTACTTTAGCTACAACCATATATTCAAAATTTAAATTAGCTACAAAGTAGTTATTATTTGGATCTTTATATTCAAAGGAATGGTTAAATATTTACTCGTACTTCGTGTCATTGCTGGATTATGAGCATCTCCAAGCAATGTTTTTGCAGCATCATCTAGAGAAAGCATATTTGTTTAAAAGAACATAATGCCATACATTAATAAGATATATGCAAGTCAAAATAGCCTACACTGCATTCTCTCTCATTTGTTGAGTCAAAACTTGCATCCATATTCAGAGCCTTAGATATACTACAAAGGAGTTCCCTCCTAACACACTTGATTTCCTCACGTGCCTGCAAAACAACAAAATGTTTTCTTGAATAAATTCCCAACTTGCTAACATTCCTTGTCAAAGAAAGAGGTATTAGTTTAACTTACTGTTGTACGAAAAATTTATTAATGTCTTTTTAATTACCTTAAGAGTTCGGGATAAGATCCCTTCTTTTCCACAAACTTCCTTCCATCGTAGGTAATTGGGTGTGTTCTTTTTGAGTAAATTAAGTTCTCCACAAGCTCCAAGCAACAACTTATACTGCAATGCAAAGGATCTCTCTGCTGAATGGAAGAGCATAATCTCTTGGCAAGGAGATCATGCCATTATAAATTCCTCTATAGGCAATGCTTTTAGTATTCCACTATTAGCTTGCATAAGAGTATAAACTAATACATTAAGGCAGTTTCAACAAGACGACAAATGTCTATGTATACAAATTGCAGCACAGACACAACACAAAGATAGTGAAAAATAGCTAATCTATAGTGTTTGAGTTATAAATTAAACCTATACGGCAGCGGCTGTTTCCAACATCTTCTAGCTCACAGCAACATCACTTTCAAAAAATTAACGATTCGATCAATAGGGCTCTTCAGATACTGATCAAAGACAAAAGAATCTTATAAGCTAAAAAGCTCATTTCAATTAAGAATAAAAAATAATAAAATTAAAACTTACTCTTACATAACACGGAGAAGCATTAGCAACCATAATTCAGTCCACTTTAGCATCAAAGTGTTTATAAAAAAGTGAATATCCTTTGATTGACTGCCATGGTTAAAATAAAGTGAATATCCCTGATTCACGAAGATCATTCAAATCCAAAAACTAAAGTATTTACTTTGACAACATAATAATTTACTATAAATTGAAGTATTATTACCGATAGGACCAGGTTTAATGTCTCGGCAGAAATCCATCAAGTCTTTCATGCTATTGACAACCTCAGAAATCTAGCACAAGTTCCGGTTGCAAATTATTCAGTATTAAAGCTACAAAAATATACAAAAAAATGACTAATAACAATAAAAATCAACAAAGAACATTTACCTCCACATAAACTCCTGACTTATCTTCTTCCACTTCAACCAGAAATCCGGCAACAATCCTTCCTAGTCAATGTTTTATACTTTTAGGAATAATGTTTGAAGCATCAATTGTATCATTACTCATATTGCAAATACAAAGCTTAAAGACATTAAAAAACAATTACAAACATAAATACTAAATATGATATATTATACTATTTTGAACCCATGCTCGCCAAAAGGTCAAAAATAACATAACACGACCAACCATCAATTTACACACATTAAGCAGATGGTCCAGCAACCTGCATACGGGTAGATTCCCTCTCAACTGGTTTTTCACAATGTCCACCCGTGACACCCACCCTATAAGACACAAACCCACTTTTAGGCGATAACGTTCATCCCTAGACCCAATAACCTAACCTATAATAGATGCTGCAATTATAAAAGCCATAGCGGGCTTTTGGCCTTAAAACTTGACTTTCTAATCATACCTATAACAGGATCAGCTGCATGAACGACTACAAAGCAAGGCATATTCATATCCATAGAACACACTGACTTAAGAGATCCCAAACAGGGCATATATATAGTTTCAATAAGCAATTCTAAGCAAACTGCAGGAAACTCACTTGTGAAAAACGCGAAAGGTAAAGCTTAATACATGCAAAGTGATGCCTCCGCTATGTTTTTTATGCATGTAACGGTTTCTGTAATGATCATTCTAATTTATAACCCAACACACATAAATACAAAATGCAATCATCAGGTTTAATGTCAAAAATAACTCCTGGATCGTTGGCTTTTGATGGGTTCACGTGACCTGCACCAATAGCAAAAACGTTTGCGGGGAGCTCTCTTTCGTCTATAATGGCTTTTCTATTTAAGCTTACTTCGGTTGCTGTTGTCATTATTGCAGACTTGATAGCACCAGGAGACTATTCCGGGTTGGCACGTTTTAGGAGTGCTGCTATGCCTGCTAGATGAGGACATGCCATTGATGACCCAGATAAGAGGTTAAACATTACTTTTGTACTTTGTGGCCAAGCTGCAAGGATGTCAACGCCTGGTCCAGTGATGTCTGGTTTAATGTGAATACCTGTGATGAAGAAAACAGAAATCATTAGATGAGATTGTGAGGAAAAAAAATTAGGGTTTTTGAGAAAAATTATATTATGAATGAACCGCAGATTTTTTATTTGATTGGGTAATATTTAGAGAATAAATATTGAGTTTCCTAAGTTGTAGGGATTCTCAAATCTGGTATTAATTTTTTGTTGAACATTATATTTATGGTTTTGGAAGATATATCTCAAAAAATAAGTTGCTCTAGTGGTAAGCATACCCATTAGTGTATTAGCAAATCCTAGGTTCGAATCCTGTTAACTACATTTTTAAACACAATAATTAAATTTCGAAAATTATAAAAAAATTTCGAAAATAAATATAAAAAATCCGAAATTTACATAATATTTAATTAAATTAAAAAAATTTCGAAAATAAATATAAAAAATCCGAAATTTACATAATATTTAATTAAATTAAAAAAATATTGCTTAGAAATTTACATAATATTTAATTAAATTAAAAAAATATTGCTTAAGTGGATGAAAAAATTGCTTACCTGGATCAAAAATGCTTATGTGGCAACAATGTGATGACATGGCTGATAATGAATTACTGGGCAATGAGGTGGCGTTTACGTGGCATTATCTACGTGTAACGCCTCCTGTTATATATAATATAGATATATATATATATATATATATATATATATATATATATATATATATATATATATATATATATATATATATATATTATAAGAGAGTTTTAATATAATTTTTTATATAAATATATAAAAAATATATATATATTTATTTAAATTCGATTTTCGGTTTGGATTGCTAAAACAATAACCGAACCGAAAATCGAACTTTTATTTCGGTTCGGTTCGATTTTGGCAAATTCGGTTCGGTTACAAGTTTGGTTCGGTTATTTTCGGTTATTTTCGGTTCGGTTCGGTTTGATTTCGGTTTTCGTTTTATTCGAATATTACCCAACCCATGAACACTCCGTCTCCCAAGAAGATAACGAATGGCCCAAAAGTTAAGAATGCTCTATTTTTTTATATGTTGTTTTGAGCTTAACTTAGCAAATAGAAAGTTTTATCGTATGAATAAGTAGATGGATTACACCATCCCAGACACTCTCAAATGTGTTTTGGCAAGGTAACAAATATATATCCTTGGAAATTTCGGAAATTATATATATATCCTTTTGATTCATTAAAAGCATTGTATTTTATGCATAAAAAACTGGTACAAAGGATATACATGTAATTATTCATCCACGAAAGGATATATATGAAATTATGACTAAAAAAGAAAACTTTTAAGAAGAAACACCTTTATTATTAAAAAACTCAAATTTGACAAGTCAGTCTTTAATATCAGAAAACCATGAATTCACACATATTTGATTCACGGCTATACCCCGAAGCAGATACTGTAACTAGGGGTGTTAATCGGGTCGGGTTGGTCAGGTTCGGGTCAAACGGGTCGGGTTGAGACTAAAAATAACATACCCGAATCCGACCCTATTTGAGGTCTGGTTAGTTGGGTTCGGGTCTGTGCCATTTACAAAATCATATAATTTGATTTTTTAAAAGTGAGTAGCCAAATATTTTGAACCCGATACCCGACCCTAGTTTGTACTCGGGTTAATCGGATTGACCCGATTGACCCGAGTTAGATTTTGGACCCGAGTAACCCGACCCGATTATCTTTATTTAGGTTTGGGTCCTGATCAGGTTTTTTGCCACCCCTAACTGTAACTACCATGAAATAGGCAAAAGATACAATAGATAGGTGAAATCTCAAATACATTCAACCCAAAACATTCGGTGAACAATTACAAGTTTATGACATCTCAATTTCTCCGATGCCCTTGTTTCCATGATCACATAATGTATGAACCGCTTTGATACAGAAAGTTCTCAAAACACAAGAACATCTCATCTATTGAGATTATAAAACTAATTCGGTACAACAATGACAGATTGTTCATTGTTCATAGAGTAAATTACACCGTTCGTCCTTGTGGTTTGCGTTGACCGCAGGGTTTCGTCTTTTGACCAAAAAAATTGCACCGTTCGTCCTTAAGTGTGAAACGTTATGCGCCGTTCGTCCCTTGACCAAAAAACGTTAAGTTTGACTGTTAAAGTCGGGTAAAAATACTAAAATACCCTCACTATCTTCTTCTCTTAACCTAAATAGTTTCAGCTCCATCATTGCATATACTTCTTGTCTCTCTCTCTAATCTCATCATGTAAAAATAAATCCAACCAATTATTTCATTTCACTCAATCTTCATTTGATTTCATCTCTAAATCTTACAACCCAATGAACTGGACAACAATCCAATAATGGATCTTGATCAGAAAAGAACAAAACCAATAGATCCAACCCATATCCTCACATCACAAAAGTCAACGATATTCCCAGATGAAGTCTTAGAGTCAGTATTGTCACTAATAAAAAGTCACAAAGACAGAAGCTCAGTGTCACTAGTATGCAAAAACTGGTACAACGCTGAAAGATGGAGCAGACGCCATGTGTTTATAGGAAACTGTTACTCAGTGACACCAGACTTTAATCTAATTCGAGCACAACCTAACCAAGCCAATGATTATACCACACGAATTTCAGATTTATCCGGGTTCTTATATCAATTGGTAAAAAAATGAATCAGATCTCACAAAAATTTTATGGTCGACTAGAACAATTTATACCATAACATACTCATTTTCTTATAACCAAATCTCCAACAATAATCACAACAATAACAATAACATCAATGACCAAAAAAAAGAAATCAAATAAAACCTTACAAATAGGAATCGATTGGAAGGATAACAAGCAAAGCTCGACTTCTGATTTCCCAGCAAATCCACACACCAAACGGATCTATACCAAGGGTTACAATACTATTATAGTGAGGTTTGAGAGGGTGTGGATCTTGCTGAGCGTCGAGTGTCAATAAATAGAAAAAGATAGGGAAAGCCTTCGAATCTCTTTTGGTCATAGAAAATGAGAAACAACCATTTGTAGCTATACTCCCCATCCGTCTTCAATCTCCAAGTGAGTGAAAGTGATAACTCCTTTGATAGCAGATCGCAGATATGGATCTAGTTTTGGATTCTTGTTTTTGGAGGATGGAAGATGATACCAAGGAGGGGAAAACGTTTGAGAGTGATGATACCAAGGTGAGGCGTTATTTTTTAGGGTTGGGAAGATGATGTTGCGTTTTACCAGATGAAGAAGAAATACCAAATTGGTTCTGAGAAAAATAAAGTGGGAGGGGGGCGGCATATTTTTGGTGTAGGTTAAAAAGTATTTTGTGGGTGGATGTGGAAGAAAAGACGGATATGCCCTCATGGGTTAAGTGAGTTAACTGACGTTAGTGGGATTTGGTGGGCCCAGATGGACGGAGGGACGAACGGTGCATAACGTTTCACACTTAAGGACGTACGGTGCAACTTTTTTGGTCAAAGGATGAAACCCTGCGGTCAACGCAAACCACAAGGACAAACGGTGTAATTTACTCTTGTTCATATTATGATGGAACATTTACATACATATCCTTGCAAAACTTTAAAATTATATTGATATCCTTGTAAATTTTATAATGACTTCAATATCCTTCTGAAACTTCAAAATACACAAATATATCCTAAAGCATATTTTATCATATTTAAATACATTTAATATTAAAAGCTATCATGTAAATATTATTTAACATGTAATATTACCTTTTCTACTCATCTCCTTTTCAATTACACAAAGGGTCTTTGTGTCAGATGAAACTGAAATTAAAAAACACCCATTCTTTGAAAATGATAAAACTAATAAATTCATGACAGTGCTAAGATGATTTTTTTTTAGCAACATGCAAGTAGATAGAAAAGAAACTAAAACTCGATTGCCTTTGCGTTTAAGCTTTATTATGGCAAAAGAAAACTTATATAAGCCGAAAAATAAGCTAAACAAATAGGCTTATGAAACATAAGCCGAAAAAAGATAGGCTCGTAAGCCTAAAATTAAGCGTAAACAAGCAACCCTTACATCTATTTAAATATGATGAAAATGTGTTTTGGATACCTATGTGTATTTTGAAGGATATTAAAGTAATTAAAAGATTAGTAAGGATGTTAATGTAATTTTAAAATTTTGCAAAGATATAGATGTAAATCTAATCTCCTTATTCGATAATTAATTATTACCCTCTTCCTCCACAAACAGCTATGGTGTGACTCCCTCTGTCTTCAATCTCTATTTCGCTGCACATTAATTTCCAAGCAATTTTTAAAAGGCTAAATTTATAACAAAATCCAAACCAGGCAAGATTTGTCCGTAGAATAAAAAGAACTTACGTCTCGCCATCTTCATGCAGATACAAATTCTGAGCCTGATCTCCAAATTCCCGCCTATAGAGTTTCTCAACCTGTATTGTTTTCGGAAGTTTAAAAAGGAGAACCAATTATAAACCAGGTACAAGTTGTAGAATAAAAAGCAACAAAGTACGAATTTTTACGTGTTCAGTAGTCTTGATAAAATTCCTTATCCTCGCCTGCAAGTGTGGGCACTCACCTTCAGCAACCTTGGAAAAGTATACATATATATATATATAAGGCTCAACCATGATCAATGTTCAATTTACATATCTAAAAAATAGGGCGATACGAAGAATAAGTATATCTATATTATAAAACATTAAAGTTGCGGACTCAAACCATTTTGAGATCAAGGCATTAGCCAATCATAAATCTCCATTTGAAAGAAGAAAAAAAATCAACAATTCCCCTATGCAGTGGGTGTTTGGCATTGCTTATTTTTCATGTTTTTACAGTTTTGATATTCAAACAATGTATGCTTTTTCTGCTTATTTGTAAGCTTAAAAAGCAGTTTTTCATAAGGAGGTGGCCAAAATTTCATATTACTTAATTTGATATTAAATTAAAAATAGTTTTTACTATCATATTCAACCTAAAATCCTTAGTATCAGCTTCTTGTTCATATCATTTTATTTATTTATTTATTTATTTATTTATTTATTTATTTTGTCTTTTTTACAAACTAAGCCTATCCAAACACAGTTTCCAAAAGTACTAAGCAGTTTATAAGTACTCATTTTTAAGAAGCAGAAGCAAAGCCCTTGACTTGGAGGGGTAATGGGTTCCTAACGATGCTGTTCTCCCTATTCTACCTTGGTTATTGTGGTTGTAGGTTGAATGATCAAGGGGGGGGGGGGGGGGGGGGGGGGGGGGAATGTAGTTAGATGGTATTTAGTGTGCTAAGGTGAACTAAAAAGCTGCAGTCACAAACTGGGATAGTTTGACTGCAGGCTTCTTGAGAGAATTATCTTGGATGTTTAGAGTTGCTGATTCCCATAAGTTGGGAAGTATTGTCTGTTATTGTTTCATCAGCTTTGTATTGTCCATCAGTTGTATTTTGAGATAAAAAGAGTATAGGCATGTCTATACTCTTTTCATTGTATAATTTCATTGTGTTTTAATAAGATATGTTCACCTTGCAAAAAAAAAAAAAAAAAAAAAAAAAAAAAAAAACATCCTCGTGAACACACAGAAACTCCCTCTAAAAACTATGAGAGCCAAACCATAAAAATTGAAAAAAAGAAGAAAAAATAAAAAATAAAAATGGTAGTGTATAATGCCCAAGGGCGGATGCAAAAGTTGGGTATAAGGGGAGTGCCCTCAATGCTTTGTTGAAAAAATTTAGTTTTTAGTGTAAAGAAAAATTATTGGACTTCTTATTAAAATGCCCTCCACCACAAAATCAATTTGCCCCCACATTTAAGCTCGATAATATAAAAAACTTATATCTATATCTTCGCATCTATGTGCACAACGACTTTTGTCAAGGTAAAATTATTGTATCAAAAGAAAGGATTGTGAAGTAAAACCAACCTGAGCACTCCACACTTGAACACTCTTGTTATTCTTTGGTGGATCTGGTCTCCCGGTATGAACAGGAGATACGAGGCTTGGCACAAATTTGTGAGCACTAATATATTTCCAGGCCCTTGACAAGCATTTATTATTGTAATTACAAAAGAAACTCATCGTCGTCTCCTTAGGTGAAATGCGATCAAGCATATTCATATAGTGTACAACCTCGTACTTGATCTCGCAATCATTAGACAATAGTTCCCAAGACTCCTCAACACTGTAGCTTCTCATTACCCATATGTCACGGGGGAGGTCATTGTCATTGCAAATATTATAGGAAAATATGCATAGCTGGTCTTCCAACATACCCAGTGCGGTGAAAGAAGATTCATCATATTCATATCTTGAGTCATTAGGTTCGGGGATTACTGTAAATTCCTCCCGTAATAAATCAAAAGAGAGGATTACTCTATCTGGATCTTCACTATCAAAATGAAAATCTAACGCAAACCAATGAAGTGCCCCATTGCACAAGATACCAGGCTTGTTATTGCAGATCCGATACTTGAATTGTCCAATAAGTTTCCAAGTATTTGATTTCAAGGACAAGACCTGAACGAGTGACGACTCGTTTAAATCTTTCTGCTGTATGGCCAAAACAACCTTGTAATCATCTGTGTATGAATCATAGCCGAAACTCAAAGTCAACAAATTACTTTCAACCTTTTCAGGAACCAGAGGCGACATGGGAACTTTTGTAACCTCCCTAGTCCAAGGATTGTTTATCACAGTTAGAGTGTCTTTGTATAAACGAGAGAAGCATACAAGCCCATTGGAAGAACCAACAACCTTCCATGAATTGTATTCACACAAGCTCTCATTAGATTTTTTTTCGACTGCTTTCCAGTATGTTGGCATCATTATCCTTAGATGTCTATTATTGCTGGTCATCTTAAGATGTAATCTAACAAAACTTGGACTTGATATCAAAGAACACCATGACTTACAAACACGCTTCCATTGGATCAGATCTTCCGCGGTCGATCTTGACAGTATAGCCTCGACGACATCGGCCACATCGAACACAGCCATCGAATCGAATCGAATCTGCTTTAGGTTAGGGTTGTTGAACGATAATAATTGGATACAGAGAGTCAAACCAGATGACGCAATGTGTATATACTCCCTCCGTCCCAAATTTTAAGTCCAGTTTGACTTTTCAAAGTCTTTTTCTTCCGACTTTGACTGTAATTATTTTTTTTCATATTATATAATACTTGATGAAAAGTATACCAATGAACATACATTTGAAACACAAATCCATTCATATATTTTTCATCAAGTATTATATAACACGAAAAAAAATAATTACAGTCAAAGTCGGAAGAAAAAGACTTTGAAAAGTCAAACTGGACTTAAAATTTGGGACGGAGGGAGTATAATATGTACGATTCTGACCTAAACCGGTTGTACTTTCACTCAGCCCAGCCCAACTTTAATAGCCCACTTTTGGTAATAATAAATTTCCTTTTTAATGTAATTAACAACAAGCATGTTAGGGTGGTGTCAACCATGCCAAACAAAATTTTTCATGCCTAATCACCTACCAATAATATCCTTTCAACTCATCTCATACCTATCTCATACCTAACAATAGATTTTTAGTGGCAACCATGCCTAACCCATACATCACATTCATTAATATAAAATGAAACAATATAATTGGTGGGAATTAATATAACACACAAACACATGGCAAGGCCCACTCGATTAGTTAATGTTGCTTTGGATGTAGAATCGGCAACCTTTGCCTATTATCTTCATTTTGACACCACACCGAATGACGGCGAACAAGAGGCAATGGAATCCCCGATCGGCATGGTTATTGCCGATTCCATGCCTAACTCGGTTGCCACCACCCTTAGGCGCTCGGCGCGTTGGGGTCCGGAATTTTTTCTGTAATTTTTTCGTTTTTTTCCAGTGTGTTGCAGCCAGAAATTTTTTCTGTAATTTTTTTGACATTTTTTGAAATTACGATATGTTTTGTTTTTCTTATATATTTTTTTTTTCCTGTGTGTTGCTAATGAGCATGCAATTTTTTTAGGCAATCATAATTTATGGGCTTGTTTTGGAGATTTCGGAGTAATTTTGCGAAGTTATTTGCGAATAATGTTGGTACGTTAAATCGCACGTATGTCAAAACTATATCAATATTGGATTCATTTTGTTTGTAATGCGGAGGCCTTTCTGGCGGTATATTTTTTGTTAATGAAATCGCTATATATTTATTAGATATTTGGTAAATAAACTTTGTTATATATAAAAAAAAGAATCATGTATAAACTTTTATAGAGCTGTATGTCTTTGGCCCTTGTAGTTTTAAAAAATTTTAGGATAATTTTTAAATCAGATTACACAAAAGCAGATTCGATTACACAGAGATATCAAGTAACTATTATATTTTATTATTTTTTAACTAATTTTTATAAAATATTGTTTTGAATAGTGAAGATTATTAGCCGATTTAAGTTTAGTTAGAGTATCTTCGCTTGTGAACCATATCCGTAAGAAATAAAGTTTTGATATTATTAGTGTATTTAATTTTAGTTATAGTATCTTCGCATGTGAAGATTATTAGTTAGGGATGAAGTTTGACGTTATTAGCAGATGTAAGTTTGGATTAGATTATCTTCACGTGTGAAAAATATCAGTAAGTAATGCAGTTTTGAGGTTATAAGTGGATACAAGTTTAGTTCTAGTATCTTCGCATGTGAAGATTATCAATTAGGAATGAAGTTTTGAAGTTATTAGTGGATTTAAGTTTGGATTAGATTATCTTCGCGTGTGAAAATATCAATAATTAATAGAGTTTTGAGGTTATAAGTGGATACAAGTTTAGTTATAGTATCTTCGCATGTGAAGATTATAAGTTAGGAATGAAGTTTTGACGTAATTAGCGGATTTAATTTTGGATTAGATTATCTTCGCGTGTGAAAAATATCAATAAGTAATGGAGTTTTGAGGTTATAAGTGGATATAAGCTTAGTTATAGTATCTTCGCATGTGAGGATTATAAGTTAGGAATGAAGTTTTGACGTAATTAGTGGATTTAAGTTTGGATTAGATTATCTTCACGTGTGAAAAATATCAATAAGTAATGGAGTTTTGAGGTTATAAGTGGATATAAGTTTAGTTATAGTATCTTCGCATGTGAAGATTATCAATTAGGAATGAAGTTAGTTATTAGCAGATGTAAGTTTGGATTAGATTATCTTCACGTGTGAAAAATATCAATAAGTAATGGAGTTTTGAGGTTAATAAGTGGATATAAGTTTAGTTATAGTATCTTCGCATGTGAAGATTATCAATTAGGAATGAGGTTTTGATGTAATTAGCGGATTTAAGTTTGGATTAGATTATCTTCGAGTGTGAAAAATATCAATAAGTAATGGAGTTTTGAGGTTATAAGTGGATATAAGTTTAGTTATAGTATCTTCGCATGTGAAGATTATCAATTAGGAATGAAGTTAGTTATTAGCAGATGTAAGTTTGGATTAGATTATCTTCACGTGTGAAAAATATCAATAAGTAATGGAGTTTTGAGGTTAATAAGTGAATATAAGTTTAGTTATAGTATCTTCACATGTGAAGATTATCAATTAGGAATGAGATTTTGATGTAATTAGCGGATTTAAGTTTGGATTAGATTATCTTCGAGTGTGAAAAATATCAATAAGTAATGGAGTTTTGAGGTTATAAGTGGATATAAGTTTAGTTATAACATCTTCGCATGTGAAGATTATCAATTAGCAATGAAGTTTTGAAGTTATTAGCATATGTAAGTTTGGATTAGATTATCTTCGCATGTGAAAAAATAGCAAAGAATGAATTGATGTTATTAACATATTTTTTGCTTCTTATAATGTAGATCTGGTTAATTTTGTTGATTAATGTGTGATTTTGAATCTGGTGGTTTAAGTTCATCATTTAGTTTTGATTGTGATCTCATTTTATTATATATGCTAGGAGTTAGTTTCTAATGCTTTTCGGTTAAATGTAATAGCTGCATTTCAATTGCTGATTTACTCGCCACGAGTACTATATTGAGCTTAATTTTGCGTGGTGTTTACGGATCAGTGATCAGTTATGTATCTTTCTATTTTAGTGAATATACAGTAGCTAGTGGATCGATGATCAATGTTGTTATTTGAGCTTAAAATTGTGGAAAGCATTGTTTCAGTTTGTTAGAGATCATGTGTCTTTGGCAATTATGTGTATTTTTTAGAGAAATGCAGAAGCTAACTGATATATTATATTTCGGTTTCAATACGTTATTGTGTTTGCTGAGAAAATATTGTGTGTTGTTTAGAAATTATGTGTTATTTAGCTGAAATTCGTGTGGTTTTGACTCTTTTAAAGTAAGATTTATTTGCGTTTAGCGTGTGGATTTTGCGTTAGATTTTTTTTTGTATGTTTGTATAGATCTGGGATGGCTACTTATACGCCAAAGAACATCTTAATCACCGAGGCTGTTGGCTTCATTGCCTCTCATGTCGCTAATCGCCTCATTAGAAGCTACCCTGATTACAAGATTGTCATCCTTGACAAGCTTGACTATTGTTACAATATTAAGAAGGTTAACCCCTCTAGATCATCTTCTAACTTTAAGTTTGTTAAGGGTGATACCGGGAGTGCTGATCTAGTCAACTACCTTCTGATCACTGAGTCTATTGATAAGATTATGCACTTTGCTGCACAGACTCATGTTGATAACTCATCTGGCAACAGTTTTGAGATCAACAAGAATAACATTTATGGTACTCGTGCTTCTCGAGGCGTGTAAGGTCACCGGTCAGATTAGAAGGTTTATTCATGTGAGTACGGATGAGGTTTATAGGGAAACCGAGGAGGGTTCTATTGTTGGTAACCATGAAGCTTCGAAACTTCTTCCGACAAACCCATATTTAGCCACAAAAGCTGGTGCGGAAATGCTTGTTATGGAAAATGGTAGGTAATACGGGTTGCATGTGATCAATTAATTACGACAATGATTTCAATAGAACTGCTGATATATCCTGATTTGGCTGTAAATATCTCAGTTGCATGTTGCATATGTGATGTCTTAACAATTATGACCCCTTACAACCACGAACATATGAAGGTATGCAACTGTAACACCCCAACCTGACAAGGGTCCGAATGTCACATGATGGAGTCATATCAGAACATACTAATAAAATTTTGCAAGCGGAAGTCTTATACAATAAAATACCAAGTCATATAAACGAATGACTTACAAGGAAAAATACAAAATCCAATATGTCAAAAATATAATATCAAAACAATGATCTTCTAAAAGAGTCCAATAAGATAGGGAAACTAGGGTCGGTTCACTCAAATGCTCCTACTCTCAGCCCATCAAGCCCAGCATCCTACTAGGTACCTGCCGCATGGAAAAGAAAGTGCGGCTGAGCTTAAAAAGCCCAGTGAACAGATATAACAAAACAAAATCTAACATAATCAAAATAAAAAAAACAAAACAAAGAGACTGATAACAAAGTCGTAACGAAATGAGCACAATGAGTCAATGAGGAACCTGCAAAACACAATATTAACAGATATCAAGAAGAAACAAAAATTAAAGGAGACCAAAGCAAAGCAGCGCATCGATGAACATATATAAGTACATATAAATAACCAAACATACATGTACCGAAACATAATCAAATAGAAGTTGATGAACAGTATCATAATCAAAACAAGTAACCAAACAATGAACAAGCATATCAACCAGCGGATCAGCTAATCATAGATATAGCAAAACAACAAATTAGATAATCAGGTATATATAAGCTAAGCTGAATTCTATAAGCAGGCAGAAGCAACTGAATAAAATGCGAGCATGACAATCACACAGGTCAGATAATGAACAATTAATGAACAGAACAAATATCATGACATGTCAGTCACATATATGGGTAGGAATACCGAACGAACATCATACTTAAATGAAGTAACTAAACTAGAATATAACATGGTAGCTAAACAAGTCAACTAAGCAGATAACATAAGTTGAACCAATTTCCATCATTAAACGGTAGCATGAACAGAAGTGTAAGCATTGCAGATCAACAAGTCAAGTAGCATTCATTACTATGCCGAACCAATATCATAAGCGACGGAAAAATACCAAACAGATGTAGAATCATGGTAGTCACAAATAGCAGATAAGAATACTAATTGATAATCATAGCCTACGGAAATAATTGAACTAAGGTATAACATGTTAAACGAATAAGTCAAATAATTACATACTAGCACAGCAAACAGATAAATCAAATAGTCACATAATAGCATGATAACAGATGAATCAGATAATCATATAATAGTACAGTAAACGGATAAAGTGGAAATCTGACATATAAGCTTGACAGCCAACCGAAATAGAGGGAGAGTATAGTAAATCAAATGAACTGGAATATAGTATGGTAGTCGGATGAATCACATAAGGATACTGAGTGAATGTATAATCAAATGGAGAACTGGATAAAGTATGGTATAGCAACGGATGAATAAGAACGTCAAAGATCTACCACGAGCCCAACAAACCATATCATACAATAGTAGCCATAGTAACCATAGTAACCATAGAAGAGCGACCTCTCAATATGTGAAGGACGTGTATTGCACACAACATCAATCACTAAACCAATGTAGCAATATCAATACAAAACAAATCTAGGATGCATCCATACGCCCCTGCAGAAAAATAGTGGCCATATCTGCAATAAACAATATAGGGACGGTGTGGCACATCACTCGACCACACTAGAGTCATGCCATTGGTGCATCAATGATACGGACATGGGACCCCCAAGCCGTCGGGTTGTAGAACCAAATTTGTTCTGAGCCGTCGCGTGTAATTTTGATCAAAACTCTTAAATAGGGACGGTGTTGCCCTTTGATTGGGACGTCGTCAGGTTTGAGAATCAGCTTGAATCTTGACTTTGCCATTTTCTTTATGCTTTTGCTCCCTTTCGTCCATATATGCTTCATTCCAGCATTTTGCTTCCAAAAGACCTAAAATGTGAAAAGGAACGATTTTAAGTAGTAACGGATATAAAATGTGTTGATTTAGGGCTTAAATAACCCCCTAAAAACGTATGTTTTAAATTCTTATTGAAATGTCAGGGTGATGTCATCTACAGTCTCCAAGGTAATAACAATGCGTCACATCATAAAGATAGCGAATAAATCCGAGGCAGGATATTCCTACACTTCCCCATGAAAACATTAAGTATACACATTTCCCAATTCAGCTTATATCCCTGATTGAGGAAAAAAGCCTACATCTAGTCATCATTACAAGAAACAAATGTGACCACCAGCCTGGCAATAAAGTGCCTGGGGGAACCCTGGTAGCACAGGCACGGACCGAAGGGACTCAGGTACAATAAAGTCTAGCATCACGTCATAGTGCATGATCTAATACTAGACTAGGGGGAATTGATAGCGTATCAATATTAATGGCTCAAGCCCATTAATCACGCGCTCGGATTAAGCCCATCACCAAGGCCCAATCAACACTTGCTAAAAGGCCCAACTCAAATCCTAGGCTACGTAGAGCCTGAAAGACCTCTCAGGCCTGACTAAGTAAGGACAAAGCCTCTACTCCCCAACTATCACTAGTGTTTAAGATATACCATCTGACATTGCAAAGTGAGGACGCACGACGAATACCATTACGAGCTAAAGAACGAATGACATATGTCCTCCTTGTCTGCTCTCGGATGATCGACACTTGGCACCTTGGCGGACGTCGATCACTCCCAAAGGGGTTATCTCTAAACCCAACAAGTCTCTCTATAAAAGGAGAGCAACACACAACACCATACAAGCTTTTCACACACTTGGTCAAATACTGCCTCACAACAGTGAAGTATGGTTCTTGTTTAAGTGTTACCCGAGCTTCTTGATATACATCAATCTCATCGGGTCCTTACCGTTTAACACGGGAAACCAAACAACAAAACCATTCCCATCCCATCTCTCAACCGATTTACATACCGTACGTAAACATAAGTGAAAAAAATTCAAGGGACGACCGGTGAAAGTCAACCCATACCACAATGACCATTATTGTAAATTTTTTAAGTGATAACCGGTCAAACAGGTCACCTTCCGGTCCATATTGCATATATTGTTCAAGATTTGAAAGTATTTAGCGATATCTGTAATAGATTTAGTTGGTTACATATTTTGTTCTTTTTGAGAAAGTTTGTTGCGTATATTTAGACTTCGCCCTTTATTTAATGCCACATAAGTAGTTTGTGCTTTATACGATAGTTAGATTTATTTTTTTCTTTACACTCTAGTTAGATTAACATTTTTCTTTACACTCAAATATACAATGATTATTTCTTGGGAAAATAACAAAAAATACATCGTACTTGTCAATTTTTGTGGTTTTATGTATTGAACTATTTTTTTTTATTGTGTGTACTGAATTTTCAAATTCAATCATTGTGTGTATTTTAGAGTTAACTGCATTTTTGGTCCTTATGATTTGGCCAAATTGCAGGTTTGGTCCCCAAAACTTTGAAAGTGCAGCGATAGTCCTTATTTTAAAGTTTGAGTTGCATTTTTTTTGTCCTTTTTGATGTGAAATGACCAAATTACCTTTGTATTTTTCTGAAGAAGACAAAGGGTATTTTAGTCATTTAACTTTATCCAAGGACCAAAAATGCAATCCAAACTTCAAAATGAGGACCATCAATGCACTTTCAAAGTTTTAAGGACCAAACCTGCAATTTGGCCAAACCACAGGGACAAAAAATGCAATTAACTCGTGTATTTTATGACCATTTTAACCTTACTTTTTTCAATATTTTTAAGGGTAAAATGGTCATTTTTCATGGTAGAATAATCACAAAATACATACAATGATCGAAATTTAAAATTTCAGTACACACAATAAGAAAGAAAAAAGTTTAGTACACACAACTATAAAAAATAACAAGTACGATGCTTTTTTTTTTTGTTATTATCCCTTATTTCTTTTATAAAAAGAATACAATCATCCAAAGTATGAAACTACTCTATGTAGCAACATTATGATTTAGATTGTTGATTGCCAGAAATTCACTCACGTTAGTTTCACTTTTGACTGTTTCATTGAATTTTGTAGATTTTGGGTTCACATAATGATAAAATCAAATCCTATATGATATAAATTTTGTATTATTAAACGAAGTCCATATAACAAACGTAAGAATCTATTAAACGAGCTGGAGGGCATTATAGACTCGAGAAACACTGATGCCACTTTGAATAACAGGAGTGGAGCAGGTTTGGTTCCTTACCAGCTTCTCAAGCCTTATTCCGACAAGGGTGTTACTGGGAGAGGTGTTCCAAACAGCTTATCTATCTAATAGTTCTGGTTCTCTTTTGGTCTCCAAGATCCATATTCCTATGCTGAAATAATGGTCTTTGTGGTAATAAGGTCATAGTCCATGGTTGCGATTTGGTTTATTGTAATTTGAAATAAGTTTGTGTTATGTTGTGCTTCATTATCTGGCTATAGAGTTCATCAAACAAATGCAGTTATCGTATTCTGAATTATTATGTCATGTCCTCATTACATGGTCACACTAGCTATTGTAAAATTTAAACAAAAAAAACATTTGTTCTACAAATAATTGTAACATTTTACACTAAAGCCTTTGATCTATGTCTTGTTTTGATTACTCGTAGTGTACATATGATGATGGTATTTATTATTTAAGGACTTAGCATCCGGTCGACACCCAACCCAAGGGTAAACTAAATGGAACATTAAACTGAATAGATCTAATCAGTAATAAGGTCGAAAACTTGATGAATAACTACATATATATATCACTCGGTTCTATTTCAGTACGAAATTTGAAGCATAATATAGTATTTAAAATGAAACTAGATCACCTTGAATTCATATTCATAACAATATAATTAGTTTAAAGTGCTTGAGAAATAAGCTTGGTAGCAATGGAGCTTAGCCCGTAAACAGTATTAATTAAGTGAGCTACTAATTAACATCAATTAATAGTATTTATGTTTGTAAAACAGAAATGGCTAGTTTCTTTCGAGTATTGGAAGTGGATAATAACAAGAGCTAATATTTGGAAGATCTTGAATGAAGACATGTTATTTTAAAATGTCTTGAACTCATAATTGTACCCAACACATCCGGTTCAGTCCCGTCATGGTTTGGTTTTGTGGTCTGGACCAAGACCTTCCAACTCGGTTATGGCAACCTAATGATACTACCTATCTTAGAAGAATTCAACCAACATGCAACTAAACCACAATTCAGTTAATCGGATGATTTCCTAGCAGGATGCATAAAAAGGGCCGGGCCTAGGGGGTCTTAACCCTGCAAGCAGAGGCGTAGCTACATGGAGGCCTTGGTGGGCCATGGCCCACCTAATAAAAATTGCAATAGTATATGTTAATTTGCCCATTAAATGTAAAAATTAACCAGTAGCGAGATTTAGCTTTTAAGTCTACCGAAAGACAATAATTCAGGATTACTATTGTATTTTTTTAGGTAAAGGGGAAAACTAAATTACAATAAAAATTTCATATTTAAAATAATGCAACGGTGAGGTTTGAACATGGGTCTCCATGTTGCAGAAACAAACAAACCTCAACCAACTGAACTATTAATATGTTGTACGATTACTATCGTATTGTGTTACATCTCGGCCTACCCATAAGTAAAATCCTGGCTACGCCACTGCCTGCAAGTACATAGGAGTAAAGGAAGAAAGATATCATATCTGACAACTTCATGTTCTATAATGATAAGAAGATTATTGCTCAATCATTTCAAATTCACAGGACTTGATTCAATCTCGTAATTTGTGTGATTTAGACTTCAATCCCAAAACACTATAGCTAGGAAAACATTTTTTTATTATGATGCTATTTAATTTGGGGTGAGTTATTAATACGGTGGCTATGTTTTTATTCATACGGTGGCTATTTTTTTTTTTTTTTTTTTTTTTTTTTTTTTTTTTTTTATATCAAAAAGCTACAAACCTGAAAATGCGGAACTGTAAATATAAAGTTTAATAAGCCAAACGCTTAAAACTGTCAGAAATACGGAACAAAAACTGACAAAAAACTGTGTTGTACTGAAAAAATGAGGGGACAAAAGGGAATTTTCCTCTGAAAAAGTTGCAGGCCTATAGGGTTAGACCCGTAGAAATAGTGTATCCCTTTAATTTTTCGATCCTATCTATCACATAGTTAATCCACTTGAACCACGTACACTGATTTTTCGATCTTATCACATAGCTAATCCACTTGAATTGAACCACGTACACATAATTGTTTATTAGCGTACCTTTAAAAATAAAAAATTGCCCACGTGATAAAACCCAAATTATTCTAGCTTATAGTATTAAAGCTGGTAAATCTATTATCCTAATGTGTATACTGTCAAAGTATAAAGCTGGTCGCATTCGTTGGGTCAAAGTCGGTTGGGCATCAAAATATTTTCCCCTCAACCGATGTTCAAATCGGTTGTCACGGTTGTGGTGGTGAGGTCGCTAGATCGGTTGGGGACAAAAAACCACTATATCGGTTGAAATCTCACTCGATTTCAAACGCACGTTACCCTTCTTTAAATAAAAAAAAAAAAAAACTTTTTTTTAAACTTTACCACTTTTCACATCCTATAAATATCAATCTCAAACACACTTCTTAACACACAATTCAACCTCAAAAAAAAATCCTTGGGTCGTCGACTGGGGCATCCGGGTTGTCCCAGATCGCTGGAGAGAGAAAGCTGACGTGGAGCTGGATGACCCAGGTTGTCCCAGGTCACGACTGGGACTAGCCTAACTGTTTAACTCTAAAGGATGACTTGTACACTAGAGTACATTTTACGATGTTCAAATATTTAGAAGCTAGAGTTAATTTTTGGTTCTTTATAGCCACGTGAATATTATATTAGCTAGTCAATGGATCACAATGTTTTACGAGCCTCTAAATTTATACGGGGTATATTTCACTCGTGTCTCACGTTCCTTGGATATTATCTTCACAGATACTCCACCTAGCCTGCTTTGGTCCTTCCCGAGGTGTAAAATAATCGTTAACCAACTGGCTTAGCTCAGTTGGCCACCTTGGAGTCCTTAGAGGCTTTTGGGGGAGGGAGGTCTTGAGTTCAAATCATGCAAGGAGGTTGAATGAGGGATTTTCTTTTAAGGTAGTCCTTTAATGAAGGGGTTTGGGCCTGGTAACCTCATGTTCGAATCTTGGAAAAAGGCAAGGGTTTAACCCTATTAATTGTCGTGCCTTCGGGCCGATTAGTAGGGGGTTTTTCCCCCATCGGGTATTTGAAATATGCATTTTCGCTTCGAGGGAGCTCTCTAGCGCGGACCCGGTTTAGACAACGTAGTCTAGACCTCCCGCTGTCGAACCACGACACGAAGCACTTTATAAGAAATTCACCTTTCAAAAAATAAATTTACTAAAATCGTCCATATGGCTTGTCGGTATAACGGATTTAGTTCATGGACCTTTTAAGCAATTATATGGGTTTGATCTCCCTATGATTTTTACTGGTTATTATATGGGTTTGATCTTTTAAGCAATTATTCTCCAAGTTTGACCGTTAAATCTGGACATATGACATACAAGTGTTACACCTGAAAACCGGTCTTAAGTTTTAAATAACGAGAATGTCAATGTGTTTAGTTGACTATGACTTTTAAAAATCGAAAGATTCAATATGATTGGTTAGTCAAACCCGATAATCAAACTATAAGTCAAATATTATGTAAATAGTTTTAGAAATATTATTATGTCACAAACATAAAGGAATAACACTTAAGGGAGCAAAAGATGTCAATTGGCCAAAGATGAAATAACTTAAAGATGAAGAAACTCCCTAGCCTTCTAAAACATTTATGGGAATGAAACTAGTATTATCTTGTGGGTCGGTTTCAGAAGCGCAAAAGAGGAGGGAAACCAAGCCTTGATGATCTAGTGATTAAAGAATTAACGTTTTTATGTAAATGGTTAAGCCTAGTGATCATTCCAACACAAGTAAGTAATCTCTATATTGGGTTAATTAATAAATTAAGATTAGCATTCATGAGAATAATTGGGAATTCATCATATGATCAAGATATGACCATATGATGATTAAGGATGGAATTTGGGTTATGGAAAACCCTTGCTTTTTGATATTTTATTAAATAATAAATGTTGTTATAATGATTCATGGCTTAGGAAAGCAAACAAGGATGATGATTATGATGCCCGATAAATATAGCTTGGATTTAAGGTAAGTAAATTGATTATAACAAGATGTTATATTGAGTTATCATGTTTATATTATGTGTTATGTGTTAAGTGATTATTTGTGTTAAGGTTATGAAAGGCCTAATGACTAGTATGTTTGGTTTAAGATGAAGATGAAGCTAGTCGATTTAGCTAGCTAGTTGAATTTAGTATAGTTGATATGCTATTGATGGTATATGGAGTTTAAGAGTTGATGTGTAACTAGTTGATGTGCGTTTAGCAATATGTGATTAGCCTAGTTGTGAAAACTAGCAAGGTATGTAAAGTTTATGTGTATATGAATGATTGATGGATTAAGTAAATTTTATTATGCAAATTGTGATTAATGATATATAATAACTTGTTATGTATTTTATATACTAAGCGAAAACTTACGGTTTAGTTATCTAACCATTTTGTAGGTTCATGAGTGGAGGAAGTAAGGTATTGACCAAAGCAAAGGAATGAAGGTATATTGGTTTGTAAATAAGAGCTTAGTCGTAGATACCGAGTTTAAAGTCAATGTTGTACCCCCAAGAGTCTTAAAATGGTTTATATGTTTGTTTTTCAAGAGTCAAAGTATCGTGTAAATGTGTAGTTGAAAGGTGTCAAGGTTAAATGTTATAATTTGGTGTTCTAGTGTATGTAAACGGGTCAAAACTGGCGCTTAGCAAGCCCCGTAAAGTATGTGTCCACGGGTCATTGAGACCACAAATTTTTATAGAAAGGATGTAATATGCTGATTTAATGACTTTTGAAAAGTTTCGTTAATTTTCGAGTATCGAAAGTAAGATATCCAGAAAAGGTGTAAAGTATTTTTTTTGTAAAGTTTTCTGCAGGTCCCATATGGCCATATGGTATTTTAAGTATATGGTCATATGGCTGCATCAGCGAATTTGTATAAGGGCATATGATCAGAATATGACCATATGGTACTTTCAATATATGGTCATATAGTTGCTTCAGAAAGTTTAATTAGGGCATATGACCTGAATATGACCATATGGTATTTTTAGCATATGATCATATGTCATCAGAGTATTTTTCAGTTTTGTCAAATTTCTAAAAATCATAACTAATAAACCGTAAGTTGTTAGGGGTCGTGCCACATGTCGTTTTAAAGATAATTGAGTCTAGTTTCTTTTAAAATAGTCTTATGGGCTATTTTCTAACAGATTTTTTCCAGTTCGTTAAAGAGTAACAGGAGATCAGTTTTAGGTTATGTCGTTTCTGCGTAAAGTTCAAATTTTTGTCACATCGGGAAAGAGGCGTAACAACAAGTGAGGGCAGTTTCGTCTTTCATGTATTTGTTTAAAAAACAAATAAAATCCATACCATTATATGTTTTTCTACCATAATCTCTCTCTAAACCTTTCCCCACCATCATATACCCCATTATGACTTTTCAACAATAACAATTAGACCCATGACTACAATCATCAACTGAACGTGTCTCATCAAAAACTTTCAAAATGACACCACTTCGTCGAACACAACCACGACCAGATCTGGCACCCACCACTGCAACAATGGGTATTAGTCGGGGTCGGGTTGGTCGGTTCGAGATTCGGGGCAGGTCAATTCGGGTTGATGCTAGAAAATACATACCCGAACCTGTTCTCTATCCGGATCGGGTCTATTCGGTTCGGGTCAAAAGATGATTAAAAAAAATTCCTAGTTCAGTATGTTTACATAGATAATTTATAATACATATATTTAAAGAAATAAAAAAATCCTTATTCGGGTCAATTGGGTTGACCTGAACCCAGGGTGGCTAAATATTTTCAACTCAATACCTGACCCTATTTAGTATTCGGGTTACTCGAGTTGACTCAAAAAACCCAAATAAAATTACTGACCTGGGTAACCCAAGCCGAATAGCCTTAATTGGGTTAAAGTCCGGGTCGGATCGGCTTTTTTGACACGCCTTACAGCAACAAATACAAAAAAGACAAACATGAACACCACGAGATTCAATTTATCAAATTTATGTGTTTTTATTATTTTTATTTCGGATCACTTATGAATGAATTTGGATTTTTTTGTTGCTGAATTTGTGAATGGATTTGGAATGACGATCTTTGACTTTCCACGATGGGTGGGACTAATTTATTGAAAGGTAAAAAACCATTCAAACATATCCTGCATCAGAGAGTTAATGTTAGAGCATAGGGTACGGGGCATTTTCGCCACGACGTCCCCAAAACGCGAGACTCACACCGAATGTGGCTTTTTCATGCTTTGTGCCGTCCACACCAGCCTAAACGGTCCTTTTTTTGTGAGGTTTGTGTGTGTATGTTTGTGTGTTTATGTGTATGTTTGCTTTGTTTATATGTGTTTATGTTTGGTTTGTGAATTTTGTTTTTTTTTTCTTGTTTAGAAGTTGCAGCGGCAGAGAAAGGGTGGAAGTGTTACGTCCCGTATCCGATTGGACCAAAATCTTTTTCGTGGAAATGACTTGACTATAATAGAACTTCTGTTATTATTTAATGAACTAATTAAATCTATTATTAATTAACCCTTCAAAGTAATTTTTAATGAAACTAGACTCAAATATCTTTAAAACTATGGGTAGCACTACTCCTAATGACTTACGGATTAAAATATATGATTTTTTGAAGGTTGCCAAAATCCGACAAAACCTCCTAATGCACTTAGCAGTCGGCCAACCCATTTAGCCTACGGCTGTTTGGGGTCTGTTAACCCGAATCCATTTCAAAATCTTTTTTCTAAAAGCCAACTTCCCAAGCTCGATAATTCACGAAACTTAATTTCCAAAATTCCTTAGGAGATCATATATTTTATAGAAATGTAAATTTTGACATTTACATACGACGGAAGCATGATTTACATAAAATGGGCGAAATGTCTAAAATGACCCATTTGACCCATTTTATAAATCACTTAAGCAACCTACTTATACACTTAACCAAAAGCATGAAACATCATAACTTAACATTACTAAAACATCCTAGAGATGTCTATACAATTTCATGACCCATAGCATTTCAAAATGCGTATAAGTGGCTAATTGCCTAACACCTCTTTTTGTCCCGTTTTACATACAACTTTTATACAAATACACATGACCCTTATTCCACAAACAAGACCTATAATTTGACAATAAACAACTTTTACAAACCATTTTACGACACTTTGGGGGGTTCAACCATGATTTGAGCTCGGTACTAATACTAAGCTCTAAAACATAAACCAATACCCTTCAAATGTATCCTTCCAACCATAAGCCTTAATCTAAGCATAGAACTTCCATAAGAACCTACAAAAACATTAGTAACTATAACGGTAAGTGATAACGCTTAGTAATTAAAAGCAATAGTATGATATCATACATCAATTACACATATAACCATTCATATACATTGCTATTAGCCAGGGACGGAGCCAGGAACAAATATGACTGGGTGCACAAATTTTTTTGAACCATAATATAATAGAGTTAAAAAGTGGAATAAAATGAAGATTTCATAAAAACGATAAATAAATGAACATATTACCTTCTAATTAGTGATTCTACGATCTCCCATAGCAAAAAAACGCTTACGTACACCTTCATTTTTAACATTAATAAGTTCTTCTTTCTCTATGGCACAAGTTAAAGCGCCATTAAAATAATCATCACCCATCCGATTACGCAAATCAGTTTAAATGAGATTCATTTTAGAAAAACATCTTTCAGCCGTAGCAGTAGCAACAGGCAAGACTAAAGCCAACTTCAACAACCGATAAACCAAAGGATAAGATGTATGCTTTTTCTTAACCACCATTTTCTCAGCAAGTTTGGCAATACTATCCAAGTTAGCGAAATCTTTATCGTTATGCATGATCTGATAATAGACTCCAAGTTCTGTAGGAAGACTTAACCTTTCCATATAAGTAAAATCACGCGGATGCATCTCACTAAGTTTCACTAACTTTGATATACTAAATTCTGAAAATGAATCATGCGGGCTCAACGCCGCCATATAATCAAGTAAATCATGCTTCCCTTACTAAAACGATCTCCAAACTCTTGAATTTGCATATCCATAACAGTGTTGAATATATCAACCTCGAAATGATGTTGATTTGTAATTCTATCCTTTCGGCCTCTTGAAAGAAAGTCAACCATATTTACCATCTCAATATCATGTTTACCACAAGGAAATTCCTTAAACCATGCTACAACAAAACGTCTTGCCTTTCCTGCTATAATTTTAGTTGAAAATATATGAGCACTTGGTTGACAAGCTTTTCTATCCCAATTTAATCGCCTTATTTCTTCTCTTTGGTTTGGATCATAATCAAAAATTCGAGATCTATCGGCGGGATCCGAGTGAAGAGTGTCTAAAGCAATTGTAATCAGTACCGAAGCGGAAGGAATATCAGTTGTGGATGCAGTTTGAGGCATTACATGAAATCTTGTAAATACAAATCACACAATTTCATATCACTATTACATAATTATTAATCATAACAATTGGTGAACAATATCAATAATATACGCAGCAAAGAAAAAAGACTATTACATGATTAATCCTAACAATTGGTGAACAATATAAATAATATACGCAACAAAAAAGACACTTCAAGTATTCAATTCCATTAAACGCTTTTAACAAGCAAAAAAATATCGAATACTACTTCTAATATCCCAAATCAATGAATCATCATACTATCAATTGTAAACAACCAATCAAAAAGAAAACTTTAAAAGATATAATAAACAATTGAATGATATATGTCGAACCTGTTTCATACTCTCCAATTTTGAATTTTATAAAATTATTAGTATACTGAATAAACTTGTTTCATTGATAACTATTTCATCTTTGGGCTTTTGTGCTTTAATTTATTAAATTTATTTTATCTTTGGGCTTTTGTCATATTTGGGCTTTTACAAAATTTTATATATTTTTTTATTTGTAATTAAACCAACTAAATAATACTAGAAACACATTTTGATGCACCGGGTGCATTTAAGATACAATCTTAAAAAATCGATAATTTTTTCAAAAATTAACACTATATCGAAAAATTCCATGGGGTGCACGTGCACCCGCGGGCACCCCCCTAGCTCCGTCCCTGCTACTAGCCTAGAATGGGGTTATCCATACTATAAATCAAACATTAACGCATTGACCTTATCTTTCTATTACTTAAATTCCTTTAACACATACCTAACCAATCCTTCCCTAATTAACACATAATAAGTTAGTTTTGCCAAACTAACCTTTGGTCCATAAATCATGCAACACTTTAGGCCACAAGTCTGTCAAATCCTTAGCACAACATACACATAATACATATATGAGTAAAATTCATATAATCTCACATTATAAATATTTACTTACCTTAGCTCCAAGCTAAGTTACCATTCATTATTTCACAATCAACATCATCATCAATCTCTTCTTTACATCATTGGTCAAATCATCATAACATAAATACTTAATATTCATAGTCACATAACTATAATTATGGTTTATATAACCAATCTCATCTCTAAACACCGGTAATTATCATATAATCATGTCTTGATTATATGATGACTAACCCCATAAACCATTAACTTTAACTAAATATAAATCATCTCATAATTACTATAACTACTTAATAAGCTTAAAACATCATTTACCCATTCCTCAAATTAGAGCTTATGAATCATAGCTTCTTGCATCACTAATAACACAAGATTAGGATTACTTACTTGAAGGGAAATCATTGCTAGGTACAAGCTTCTTGGGTTAGAATACTTAAACACCATTAGAGATAATAAGGTTTCCATGTTTCCCTCTTCTTTTTCTTCTAAACCGATATACACACATCTTCTTGGAACATTTTAGAAATGTCTGGAATTTTAAGTAGAAAGCTTTCTTCATGCTAAAGTTATTTCACCAATTAACACATATGGTCCCTCAAGTCCATTTGCTTATAATTTGGCAACATTAACTTTATAACTCATTTAACACTTGTCAACTTTAGCCCCTTAAGTCTATTTTTCTTATATTTATGATACATCATATTATCTATAACTACTTTAAACATACTTTGACTATCAGGTTGACCTCAACTTAACTTTCGTTGACTAACCAATTATATTGAGTCTCCCAACTTATAAAAGTCTTAGTCAAACTAACTCAATGGCATTTACGTTATTTAATACTTAAAACTAGGTTTTTGCTGTAACAAAAAGAAGAAAGGTTTATTTATTTATTTATTTATTTTTTCAGTTTAAACATTGTTTTTATATATGTTTACATTATAAGTCCTTGAGGTCGTTATTCTTACAACGTTAGTCCTTGTTATGTTTACAATGTTAGTCTTTTAGTTACTTTTCTTACATTTATAGTCCTAAAATGTATAAGATTTTGTTTAAATGTATAAAATAAAATATGTTATTTTATTTGAATAAAAGGAAAAAAAAAGTAGGGTCCAGAGGTGTCATATGGCACCAGATTCTTGTGTTACATGAGGAATGGGTGTTTTGTATAGTGTGATAAATTCTTGTACTATGAGAAAAAGTGCTGAGTGATAACGCTTTACCTACGACACCAATGGGTACCCAATGTTCTTAGAATTAGGATATATAGGATTGTTGTTGCATAACATTTTGAGTACATAGAGAATGCCGATTTTTAAAGAAAAAACTCCAACTATAACCAACATAAGGTTTTATAAAGTGCCGAACATGATACGAGTCCGACTAACTCGAGCATTGCATCATTATTCCTCAATTATATATAGCCTCATCAACTATATCTAATTTGAGAAAAATCATGTAGAGCTGAGATTAGTTATTTTAAGCTTTTAGACTTGAATTTCCACTTAGATCATTGAAAAGCACACTAGGATTTACGTGCATTGTGCATCATAGTTGAGACCTCCACTATTAGTTTTAAGCATGCCTCGTTTTTGCCTTGCTTTGTTTTATGTGTCTCTTAGTTCTCTCCTATCTTGTTGCTGCCGTACACCTAGCATCACCACACCACCATCACAAATTTTCTTGAAGGTATTAGAAGGTCAAGGTGCAAGAAGTCTAGTATCATTCTTGCACCAAAAGGCCTACCAAGATGAGAAAATGTCAAATGGGATCATGGGATATAATATCAATGTTATTTACAAGTTTTTCTACCTTATACTGACGGCTTCAGTAGTGACTGCAATATTAAAAAAAAAAAAAAAAAAAAAAAAAGATCTTATATCAAGAAAAAAAAAATATTATATTGTTCTATAACTAATCCTAAGTTTTTACATGATAGTCCTGATCAGTGTCTCGTATTACTCAACACACATATATTTGATACTTTTAGTGACTTGCTATAATTATTACTTAGAGTATCCCCAATGCTTCAAGTCTTCAATGACTTGGAGCATTTAATGCATTAAATGCATACTATACTTATGAACTAAAGCTTTTGAGAAAGACTTGGTGTATGCCAAGTCTTTGTGTAAAGCTTTTCGAAGAGCTTTCAAAAAGCTATTGATGTAATGCTAAAAACATTACCAAAAGACTTATTAGAATAGTAAAAAGCTTTTGATCATTTGAAGCATTGTAGATGCTCTTAGAACTCAAAATTTTAATTCTGAAAAAATTTCCAGTTTGCAAGAGTCGATTCAATTTCGTATAGTCTGTGATTTAAACTTCAATCCCAAGAAACAATCACATCTTCTTTTATAATTATGGCATCTAAATTTTCGATCCTACCAAGTAATTATTGCATTATTATTAATTATTAGCGTCCATGAAATTAGCTAATAACACGTGAAGCAGAACAATTTTTTTAATTGAACCACCATTTTCCTATTAAACGATCGCCTAAAAATAAAGCCAAAATAACACAAACGTTTCTATAAATAGAGAGCATTCCATGCTCGGAATCACTCACAAACAAATTAAGAAACCATGTTGAAACCTCAACTAAACCAGTCTCACTCTGTCTATAACCTACTTCCACTCCATAAACCAGTCTCCTCGGCCAACTCTGGCATTCTCCGCCAACCAACATCCACTAAGAAATCCAATGCTACCCGTGCTCGATCCACCTCGGGGGTATCATTAAGGCCATATCAATACCCTTAATTACCAAGGCCACCACCGTTGTCAAAAGTGTCATCACCATCCAACCAAACATTAGCGCTGCCCTTGCGGATGGAAGCATTGGTGCCATTCCTGGTGATATCTCCAATCTTCTAGGACAGCCCTTTATGCTTGAGATTGTTTCAAATGACCTTGATTGTACGTATATATACCATCCATTGAGTTTTTGTTTTTACCTTTATTTTTATTTATATTTTTGTAACTAGTTGTCAAGTATCAAAGAAACATATTGGTGTGTGAGCATTGGATATTTAAGGCAAACAAGTAGTTATTGGTGTTTTGAAAAAAAGGACGCGCGACACCATACTTTTATAATCAGGGGCGGACCTAGAGGGGTTATGAGGCGTTCATGGAAACCCAAAGGATATTTGTTGCTTTAGTGTAATTTTTTGTTAAAAATCCCAATTTCTCAGAAATGAACATTGACTCGAAATCTTATGTCACATAAGCACATGTATTTATTAGTTAGTCCACTAATATATCAGAAGAAATAGACATCTTTTTAATTTGTTTTCTACTTTTAATGAAATTGTACCTTTCAATAAAAATTTATTTCCTTTATACTCATGTAAAAAAATTGTGCACCTGGTGACATAGAGTTATGGGTCAGCTCATTTAAGTTAATTTTTATTGTAATTAAGTCGTATAACTTTGGGTATATATGCTACAGCTAATGGAAACCAGAAGACTGTGAAGGGGTATGCCCGATATGTTGCTTTAGATTTTGACATTCGTGTGTACACATACAAATGCGACTTTGATGTCCCTGCGGATTTTGGCGAGATAGGAGCTGTGATGGTGGAGAATGAGTATAGCAAGAAGATGTTCTTCAAGAGTATTGTCCTTGATAACAATGTCACATTCACATGCGAATCTTGGGTTCAATCCAAGTATGATAACTCCGAAAAGAGAATTTTTTTCACGAACAAGGTCAAATATGATATTATTTAGGCAATTAGTTCTATTTTTCTGCAATTAGTTCTAAGTTACTTTTGTTTATCATGACACTGGATTATTCTTATTTGTGTATTTGTTTGTATAGTCTTACCTGCCATCAGAAACACCAGAAGCACTAAAATCATTAAGAACAAAAGACCTGGAGTCTCTTCGTGGCAACGGTCAAGGAGAGCGTAAATCGACTGATAGGATTTATGATTATGATGTATACAACGATCTTGGTGCTCCAGATCTTCTCTTAAGTTTAGCACGACCGGTGCTTGGTGGTGATGAACATCCTTACCCTAGGCGGTGCCGTACTGGTCGCCCAATGTCCTCTAAAGGTACTCTACAATTTTTTTTTAACGGCAAATAATATCATTAACTCACTCTAGCAAGATACTTATGGGAAAAGATACAAAGAATTCATAGAAGCAAATTTCGGATTAAGGATCCAAAGTGGAAGTGATCTTTTAACCCTATGAACAATCCATGTATGATCTTTGAGAGAAGACTTGTCTTCCTCAAGTGTATCTTTCCTAGGGGGGTTAAGATCGAAACATACCTGATTTATGATGAGTTTTCTCTCGTATTTTGTGATGTGGCGGCAGTACAACCGCATTATTTAGAAGGTCATTTACATAAATTGGTAATACGGTAAAATCTGTTACATTCAGTTAAAAAAACAGATCATTACACACAATGACAATGATTTGTTAGACATTGGTGCAATTTTTTTCTTTGCATTATTTGCTTATGACAACTTTAAAAATAGTAAATCAGGAAGTGACTGCTAAAGCTAAGCATAATACGTTGAATTACAGATCCATTGACCGAGACGAGAACTTTGCTCCCATTCTATGTCCCAATAGATGAAGATTTTTCAGAGCTAAAGGAGGTACAGTAAAAACTCTATAAATTAATGGTGTTGGGACCGACATATTTTATTAATTTAGCGAGATATTATTTTATCGATAAATTAATAAATTATTAATTTAAATGAATTGAAGAAATTGTGGCGGATACCATTCAAAATCCGGTCGATGATGAAGTTGAGGATGATTCAATAGCTTTGGATCCGGTCACTCAAAGAGAAGCATTACAAGCGGCAACAACTCTTCACCACTTTTTGTTGCAATACGAGAAGACAACGCCCCAACTCTTGAGTGCAATAGGGAGATTTAAAGATGAAATCAATATAATATTGAAGTTCAACAAAAAACAAGTGACTATAGATTCATTTTTTTCTAAAAAATCTTAGAAATTTGAAGTGTATCACACATATATAATATATATATTATGGAATTTTTTTAGTGATTATTAATTTATAGTTTCGTTGGGACTAATATATATACACTGGGGTTTCAAAAAGATTATTATCTTATTATTTTATCGATTGGGGTTCAAATTTGCACTGGTCCCAAGTTGGGACCGGACAAATTATTAATTTTATTGAGTTTATTAATTTATCGAGTATTAATTTATAGGGTTTTTACTGTAACATTTGGAGCAAGGGCTTTGTATTCAGTCCTTCATGGAGTCGTGCCAATTCTGGACTCAATTGTGACAGACAAAGACAAGGGATTTCCACTATTTACAAGCATTGACTTGCTTTACAATGAAGGTGTTAATGTTCCAGGCCCTGATAATGGAATTCTAAGTGCCTTACCTAGACTTGTTAAAGGGGCAACTGATGCTACAAATACTGTTATAAAGTTCGAGACCCCAGAAACCATCGACAGTAAGCATTATTCTTTTGTTCTTGTGGTTTTTAGTTTGAGTTTTTGTTTATTAATGGCTTTGATTGTAGGGGACACGTTCTCATGGTTTCGTGATGAGGAATTTTGTAGACAAATGCTTGTTGGTCTTAATCCATGTAGCATACAGTTAGTGACGGTATGTTTATTTAAGAAATTTTAGCCTTTGACATAAATTATGTCATAACTGATTTACGATGAAATTTCTTGTATAACATGTGTGTGTAGGAATGGCCATTGAAGAGTAAATTGGACCCTGAAGTTTATGGACCAGCTGAATCGGCAATCACCAAGGAGATTGTAGAGGAAGAAATACGAGGCTTCATGACTCTTGAGGAGGTAACGAAATATATCATTTGTAATTCTTTTTCTTTTGGTCTCACATAACCGTGAAGTTTTATATTAATGCTGAAAAACACTTGTGCACATGTAGGCATTGGCCCAAAAGAAACTGTTCATGTTGGATTACCATGATCTACTATTGCCTTATGTAAATAAAACTCGAGAGCTTGATGGGACAACTCTTTATGGCTCAAGGACTTTGATGTTTCTTACTCCTGCTGGAACATTGAGACCACTAGCCATTGAGTTGACTCGTCCACCATCCGATGGGAAACCACAATGGAAGCATGTGTACACACCCGCTTGGGATGCTACGGGCGCCTGGCTTTGGAAGCTAGCCAAGGCTCAAGTACTTGCTCATGATTCTGCTTATCACCAGCTTGTTAGCCATTGGTTAGTTCAAGTTTACTTGTAGTAATTGAAATTGGACAAGCATAGCTAATTAGCTACATATGCAGGCAATCACTTAGCATGTCATATGACCACTAACTCAAAATCCATCAGTCATTTGGCCTACTAACTTTTTTATAATCTATAAATTTTTTTGGACACATGATGGACCTAACTGCTTGTTTGTGCATCTTTTCAATTAAGATGTGGGTCAATGTATGATCTGATACTCATCTCAGATTACATGAAAAACATGTGGATTACAGCTGAAGTAATCAATTAATTTGATACTTTTTTGACACTGCAGGCTAAGAACTCATTGTGTAACAGAGCCTTACATAATTGCTACAAACCGTCATCTTAGTCAAATGCATCCAATTCAACGACTACTCGTCCCTCATTTCCGGTACACAATGCAAATCAACGCTCTAGCTAGATTAGCTCTCATTAATGCGGGCGGTATCATAGAGTCAACATTCTCAACCGGAAGATATTCAATGCAACTTTGCTCTGATGCATATGATCAATTGTGGCGCTTTGATCACGAGGCTCTTCCTGCTGACCTAGTTAGCAGGTACCCGTTATGCGCACTAGCAATATTTTTCTCTTCTGCATTTAGCTACCTAAAAAGTCAAATTCATATGGCATTTATGTGTAAATATTTTTTATTTAGGGGCATGGCGGTTGAAGATAAAAATGAACCACACTGGATAAAATTAACAATCGAGGACTATCCATTTGCAAATGATGGTCTACTGATTTTTGATGCCATCAAACAATGGGCAACTTCTTACGTTAACCACTACTACCACAAGCAAATCTAGTAGAATCTGATGAAGAGCTTCAAGCATGGTGGGATGAAATTCGTACAGTTGGACATGGAGACAAGAAAGATGAACCATGGTGGCCGCAACTCAAGACCCAAGACGATCTGATTGGAATCGTGTCGATTATACTGTGGGTGACTTCTGGTCATCATTCAGCTGTTAACTTTGGACAATACGATTTTGCAGGATATTTCCCAAACAGGCCAACCATTGCCAGAACTAAAATGCCTAACGAAGACCCAACAGATGAAGAGTGGCAGTCATTTTTAAAGCGGCCAGAGGATGTACTCTTGAAATGTTTCCCGTCCCAAATTCAAGCCACCCAAGTTATGTCAGTTTTGGATGTATTGTCGAGTCATTCACCAGAGGAGGAGTATATTGGTGGAAAGATAGAACCGGCATGGGAGGCAGACCCCGCTATAAAGGCTGCATTTGAGGAGTTTCGTGCAAGATTGAACGAGCTGGAAGGCATTATAGACTCAAGAAACACTGATGCCACTTTGAAGAACAGGAGTGGTGCAGGGTTGGTTCCTTACCAGCTTCTCAAGCCTTATTCCGACAAGGGTGTTACCGGGAGAGGTGTTCCAAACAGCATATCTATCTAATAGTTCTGGTTCTCTTTTGGTCTCCAAGATCCATAGTCCTATGCTGAAATAATGGTCTGTGCGGTAATAAGGTCATAATCTATGTTTGCGATTTGGTTTATTGTCATTTGAAATAAGATTGTGTTATGTTGTGCTCCATTATCTGGCTACAGAGTTGAGCATCAAACAGATGCAGTTATCGTATTCTAAATTATTGTGTCATGTCCTCATTACATGACACTGTTTATTGTAAAATGTAAACAAAAAGAACATTTGTTCTACAAATAATTGTAACATTTCACACTAAAGCCTTTGATTTTTGGTTTCGGTTTTCGGTTCGGTTAAGTTATTTGCCAACGCCTTGGTTCTTTAAAAAATGTGGATAAGCCTTGACCAACTTTAACCAGCAAACACCTTTGACCAAAACTTGCAATCAGACGTTCAGATCTTCAGGTAATATCGTCTAAAGTTTTAGATACACATAGGTTATACGAATTCTGTGGCATATGTGCTGTTGAACGATCACTTTGCATGCTATATTTGTTTTTAGTTTCTTAAGTTTTCATTCACGGTTTTTTTTAACGTGTTTGTTGTGCTTCTTTTAACGTCTCTGTTGTGTGTATGCAGCTACCTAATTATTAGATCAACCAAAATTGTTAAGAATTTCTTTTAAATTTTATAGTTGTGCACTTTTATTTTTTTAAGAGTAGTGATTGGGAGGCCTAAAAGATATGCCTAAACCTGCGTGGCATCATCCTGATGGCTGAAGTCAGGGGACCCACTTTTTTACAAACCATCAAGATCGTGCCACGTATGTTTAGGCATGTCTTTAGACACATAATTAGGTCTCCATATTATTTCCCTTTTTTGAATAGTATGTTGGGTTTTGATTTTGTTTTCGGTTTTAGGGGGTTTTGATAATTCTTAGTGTATAATATATAAATTAGGTTAATGATTGGATTATATGTATGTGATGGCCTGACAGATAAAGTTTTTCGAACACCTGTGGTGACTCAGGGAGTTTATGAAGTCGCTGTGAGAACGGTCTTCTATCTTTCTAAATCCGTTTATGATTTCTAATGCTGCGTATTAAAGTTGGGATAAGTGGTAAGGAATAATAGACACGGTTGAAAGCAATAACTATTGAAACAAAAAAGCCCAATAAACTCAATATTCATGTTATTTATAACGAAATTATTTTGATAAAAATCTTTTGTATGAAGGATTGAAGGGGTATTAATTTTTTTGGGGTTTTGGTCATTTGGCTGAATTATTTATTTATTTATTTATTTTTCATTTTAAGGTCTTAATTCCATTTTTTTAATTTCAGTTTTGTTCATAATAGTTAGGGTTTTTTTTTTTTTTTTTTTTTTTTTTTTTTTTTTTTTTTTATAATTTTAGGATGTTGATGTTGCTACTGTTCAACGCACTAATGATGTCGAACCTCCTACTAAAGAACGACATATCAGAAGTAAGTACCTTGTATTTTCTCCTTCAATTCCTATAATAATTTTACTTAATTAATTGATTTAGACGGAGGAAATGATTATTGTAGAGATATTGGGTTACCTTGGGTGCAATAGGTTTATAACACGTCCATCATGATCAAGATGAGAATAAACCATAATGGGTGAAAAGGTATTTCATTAGAATATGAGTGTTCCTTTTTCGTATATGTTATTATATATAAGCATATGTTGAAACAGTTATTAATGATCTGATGTTTTTTTTGGGTAGCTAAATGCAACAGATTGTTAGAATGGCTTCCAGCACCTACTGAATGAAGGTGATTTCTTTGTCTTGAAGATGTACGTTTTTGGCAACGTGTAGTCTTCTTGTTGAATTTTACCAAACCTGATGCGTTTAAGCTTTGATAGCTAGACATTGGTTGTATATCTTATTTCTTATTATCTGTATGATGTTCTAAGAATGTTATGTATTAATTGGAGTTTTGAAGGCAAAGTTATTAGGTTATAAGCTTCCATGTATATGAATATACTTGATGCAGTATACAACTAACACTTTCAAGCTCGCCCTAAAGCTAAGTCATCAACTATTGTTGAAGGAATGAGTTCAATCCCAGGAAACCATCTACTTCGTGGGGAAAATATTAAAGAAGATGTTGGTTCTGACGTAATGAACCACACGCTGATTGTGTGGCCTCCAATGGTTATGATTCAGAATACACGGCTTAAACAAGAGAAAAACTTGTATGTATCGCTACTTTGGAAAAGTTAATTTGCAAAATTTGCGTGGTAATTTACGTAGAGATAATAGGCACAGACAATTGTCGGCCGAAGGCAAGTAGCATGTACATTTGGACACAATTAATTTTTTTTAACCATTTGAACAGCAGACCCAAGCGCCCTATAAGTAGCTCACTTCCTGTATTTTTATGTTCCAAAATTGTTGTGTATATCGTGTGGAGGTTGATATACGCAATCTTAGCTTTTGATGTTCTATTATTTTGGTAGGTATAAATGAATGATCGTGGAATGTGGTGGTGATTTGTGTGCAGATGATGTGCACACACAATCGGCATGCAGAGGCGACTTACCTTATACATTCAAACATACCTGAATAGCCGCATCGTAAGTATCATACATTTTTCTTTCTTTTAAGCAATATACGGGCTGGAAGTTAACTGATACTAATACGCTGACCGTTATTATTGTACAAATTCGTTGCACCTTGGTTTTATGCGGTTTGATCTTCAACCCATCTTTTACAGTGTATGAGGCCAGGTCATCTAAATATCGGACTTTTTTTTGGTCCATAGCTTTGGTGTGATAGAGGCTAATAAGGACGAAACAATGGTATGTTTGTCGTTCAAAATTTTTGCAAACCAGTTTACTTAAATTAATAGTATGTACAGATTGATGTAATATTGTTTGCGAAATTAGTGTCTGACTTAGAGAAACTGGACGACTAGGAGTAGATCATGCGTGATTTCAAATTACACACACACCCTAATCTGTACCGGCACAAAAACATTGGATGTACGTGATATGTTTTTTGTTATAGGATTTTATTCGGTACAATACTTAAGTTCAATTTAGGTTTTTGTTTACTTGAAGAGATTACCGAATTAGTTGCTGTTGTTTTTGCAGAAGAAAAAGAATGTTACATGGGTTATTTCTAAGATTGTGGTAAATTTAATGAATTATATTGTTATGTAACCTTATGAAAAATTAAATCCTAAATTTGTTTTTGGGTCTTTACAAGAATTGAGTGTGTATCTGAGATTATGGGCTCGCGGTGTTTGGAAGAGCTAACAAAATGGGTCATTGAAAACTGATCGTAATGTTGCAGCGCAATGCCCGTCGAATAGTATGCAACTTGATTTGTTTGCAGCCATGGCGATATAAAGTACACAGCAGATGTGCACCCATTTTTTTAAGACCCACACTAAAGATGCAAACGTTTTAAATATTTGTTCGAGTAAATTGCAAAAATCGTCCCTAAACTTTGGCCAAATTGCACGTTTCGTCCCAAAACTTTGGAAAGTGCAAATATCGTCCCTGTGGGGAAACTTTGGGGCAGAAATCGTCCCTGGCCTAGATCAAATGACTAAAATACCCTTCTCTCTTTATTACTTTTCAGTTTGTTGCGCAAATGGTCCCTGTGTTTCGCCAGATTTTGCAAATTTAGTCTTTTTTTTTTTTTTTTTTTTTTTTAATTAACTATTAATATTAGTATTATTTTTTTTACATTTTCGTCTGATTTTTTACGTTTTCGTCTGATTTTTTACGTTTTCATCCGTTTTTTTACGTTTTCGTCCGATTTTTTACGTTTTCGTCCGTTTTTTTACGTTTTCGTCCGTTTTTTTACGTTTTCGTCCGTTTTTTTACGTTTTCGTCCGATTTTTTACGTTTTCGTCCGTTTTTTTACGTTTTCGTCAGATTTTTTACGTTTTCGTCCGTTTTTTTACGTTTTTGTCCGATTTTTACGTTTTCGTCTGATTTTTTAAGATTTCATCCGTTTTTTTACGTTTTCGTCCGTTTTTTTAAGTTTTCGTCCGATTTTTTACGTTTTCGTCCGTTTCTTTACGTTTTCGTCCGTTTTTTTACGTTTTCGTCAGATTTTTTACGTTTTCGTCCGTTTTTTTACGTTTTTGTCCGATTTTTTACGTTTTTGTCCGATTTTTACGTTTTCGTATGATTTTTTTACGTTTTCGTTATGGCTTTTTTACGTTTTCATCCGTTTTTTTACGTTTTCGTCCAATTTTTTACGTTTTCGTCCGTTTTTTTACGTTTTCGTCTGTTTTTTACGTTTTCCTCCGATTTTTTACGTTTTCGTCCGTTTTTTTACGTTTTCGTAAAAAATCTAACGAAAACGTAAAAAATCTGACGAAAACGTAAAAATCGGACAAAAGTAAAAAATAGGACAAAAACGTAAAAAAATGGACGAAAACGTAAAAAATCTGACGAAAACGTAAAAAAACGGACGAAAACGTAAAAAAACGGACGAAAGCGTAAAAAAAGGACGAAAACGTAAAAAATCGGACGAAAACGTAAAAAAAGGACGAAAACGTAAAAAAACAGAAATCGGACGAAAACTTAAAAAAGGGGATGAAAACGTAAAGAATCAGACGAAAACGTAAAAAATCAGACGAAAACGTAAAAAATAGACGAAAACGTAAAAAAAACGGACGAAAACGTAAAAAAAAACGGACGAAAGCGTAAAAAAAGGACGAAAACGTAAAAAATCGGACGAAAACGTAAAAAAACGGACGAAAATGTAAAAAATCGGACGAAAACGTAAAAAAACGGATAAAAACGTAAAAAATCAGACGAAAACGTAAAAAATCAGACGAAAACGTAAAAATCGGACAAAAACGTAAAAAATCAGACGAAAACGTAAAAAATCTGACGAAAACGTAAAAAAACGGACGAAAACGTTAAAAAAACGGACGAAAACGTAAAAAATCGGACGAAAACGTAAAAAAACGGACGAAAACGTAAAAAATAGGACGAAAACGTAAAAAAACGGATGAAAACGTTAAAAAATCAGACGAAAACGTAAAAAAAATAATACTAATGTTAATAGTTAATTAAAAAAAAAAGGACTAAATTTGCAAAATCTGGCGAAACACAGGGACCATTTGCGCAACAAACTGAAAAGTAATAAAGAGAGAAGGGTATTTTAGTCATTTGATCTAGGCCAGGGATGATTTCTGCCCCAAAGTTTCCCCACAGGGACGATTTTTGCAATTTACTCTATTTGTTCAAAAAAGATAAAACCTTCAAAAAAGATAAAACGGAAATGAGTCAACAGCCTTGGTGCATGGTCGTGGTTGTGTAGATCTTAGGTTTAGTTCAGGAAAGATTGTAACTTTGTTTAATGTTATTCATGTTCCTGATATAAGGAAGAACTTGGTTTCAAGTAGTGTTTTGAATAATCATGGATATAAACAAGTTATTGAATCTGATAAATTTGTTCTTTCTAAGAATGGTGTTTTTATTGGTTTTGGTTATTTATGTAATCAAATGTTCAGGCTTAATATTACAACTGACAGTGTTATTTCAGCTTTTGTGACCTCATATGAACAGACTGATTCTAACCTTTGGCATGCTAGACTTGGTCATGTTCACTATAAAAGGATGCAAGATATGTCTAGGGATGGTTTAATCCCTGCTTTTGACATGGACACTGAAAAGTGTAAAACTTGCATGTTGACCAAGATAACCAAGAAACCCTTTCAGGGTGTTAGTCGTGAGACTAAGATCTTGGAGCTTATTCACAGTGACCTGTGTGATTTGCATGCTACTCCTTCTTTGGGGAATAAGAAGTACTTTGTGACATTTATTGATGATGCTTCTAGATTTTGTTATGTCTATCTGTTACATACCAAGGATGAAGCATTAGATAAATTCAAAGTGTTTAAAACTGAAGTTGAATTACAACTTGGGTCTTTGATCAAAAGATTAAGGACTGATAAGGGAGGTGAGTACATGGATACTCAGTACTTTCAGTCTGTTGGAATAATCCATGAAACGACTGCCCCTTATACTCCTCAGCAAAATGGTATTTCTGAAAGGAAAAACAGGGTGCTGAAGGAGATGGTTAATTCCATGTTGTCCTATTCAGGACTGAGTCAAGGGTTCTGGGGTGAAGCTATGTTAACAGCTTGCTATTTGCTAAATAGGGTTCCCAACAAAAGGAACAAGGTTACCCCTTATGAACTCTGGACTAAAAGGAAACCCAACCTGAATTATCTCAAGGTTTGGGGTTGTAGGGCTGTTGTAAGACTCCCTGATCTAAAGCTAAAGACTTTGGGTGAAAGAGGCATTGACTGCATCTTTGTTGGATATGCTGAGCATTCCAAGGCTTTTAGGTTCTATGTTATTGAACCTAATGAACATGTTTCAGTTAACTCAATAATTGAATCAAGGGATGCAGACTTTGATGAGAATAGATTCTCATCAGTTCCTAGACCAAGTCAGAGGATTCCTAATGGAACTCATGACAATGGTGTATCAGAGGTACCTGATGATGAACCATCAGTGGTCCCTGATGAGGTTGTGGTTCAGCAACCTGAACCTGTGCTCAGGAAAAGCAAAAGAGTCAGGACTCCAAAGTCATTTGGACCTGAGTTTCAACTATACTTAGTTGAAGGTACCAGGGATGGGGTCTCAGACCAATACTCCTATTGCTTCATTGTTGAGGATGACCCCAAAACATTTGAAGAAGCAATGAAGTCCCAGGATATTGCTTTCTGGAAAGAAGCAATCAATGATGAGATGGATTCCATCATGGGCAACAACACTTGGGTGTTGGTTGATCTACCTCCTGGTTGCAAATGGATTTTCAAAAGAAAAATGAAGGTAGATGGAACTATTGAAAAGTTCAAGGCTAGACTAGTTATTCAGGGCTTTAAACAAAAGTCAGGAATAGACTATTTTGATACTTATGCCCCTGTGGCTCGTATCAGTACCATAAGACTGCTGATTGCTATGACATCTATTCACAATCTGGTTATTCATCAGATGGATGTGAAAACAGCTTTCTTGAATGGTGAATTGGAAGAGGAGGTTTATATGAACCAACCTCAGGGCTTCATCTTGCCTGGCAATGAAAACAAGGTGTGTAAACTGATTAAGTCTCTTTATGGACTTAAGCAGGCACCTAAGCAATGGCATCAAAAGTTTGATGAAGTGGTTTTGTCTAGTGGTTATGTTCTTAACCAAGCTGACAAATGTGTATATAGCAAATTTGATGAATCTGGTAAAGGAGTCATCATTTGTCTATATGTTGATGACATGTTGATCTTTGGCACTGACCAAAATCAGGTTGACCTGACAAAGGAATTTTTGTCATCAAGGTTCTCCATGAAAGACATGGGGGAGGCTGATGTTATCCTTGGTATAAGGATTAAACATGAAAGTAATAGAATTTCTATCTCTCAGTCTCATTTTATTGAGAATGTACTGAGGAAATTAAATTACTTTGATTGTACTCCAGTGAGTACACCTATGGATACTTGTGAGAAGCTGATGCCTAATCATGGCAAGGCTGTATCTCAACTTGAGTATTCTAGGGTAATTGGCTGCCTGATGTATGCCATGACTTGTACAAGGCCTGATATTGGTTTTGCAGTGGGAAAATTGAGCAGGTATACTAGCAATCCTAGTGCTCATCACTGGCAAGCAGTTCAAAGGGTACTGAAGTATTTGAAGAGAACTATGGATTATAGTCTCTCATATACTGGTTACCCATCAGTGTTGGAAGGTTACACTGATGCAAGTTGGATCAGTAACACTGAAGACAATTCGTCTACCAGTGGCTGGGTATTCCTACTTGGTGGAGGTGCAATTTCTTGGGCATCCAAGAAGCAAACTTGCATCACCAGTTCAACAATGGAATCTGAATTTGTGGCTCTAGCAGCTGCTGGTAAAGAAGCTGAATGGTTGAAAAACTTGCTTCTTGAGATTCCATTGTGGCCTAAACCTATAGCACCTATTTCTATCCGGTGTAATAGTGCAGCTACATTGGCTAAGGCTTATAGCCAGATGTACAATGGTAAGTCTAGACACTTAGGTGTCAGGCATAGCATGATTCGTGAGCTTATCATGAATGGGGTGGTATCTATAGAGTTTGTGAGATCTCAACAGAACTTAGCTGATCACTTGACGAAGGGTCTGGCTAGAGACTTGGTTATAAAGTCTGCTAAAGGGATGGGTTTAAGTCCAACTTTGTCACTGAATGCTAGGACACCCAACTCCCTCCTGAGGAAACTTAGGAGCTGAGTTCAATGTGGAAAGCTGAACATTCAGTGGACTGGAGCACATGTTTTATTTACATCCTAAGGTTGTGCTCAGAACCTGCTGAAAGGAGGATGAAGTCTTTACTTCTTAATGGTTAATTTTCTTTGAAAAAGTGCTTGGCAGGAGCATGACTAAAGAGGAACCACCTATGTAAATGTTGAAGTTTTGCCGCTTCAGAAAGCTTTGGACTTTTAGCTTTTACAACATTTATGAATTTGGATATGGACACATGGCTTGTATAGTGTCAGGAGCTTTTAAGTGTTTGAAAACTTGTGTGTATTTTATCTTCAGGTATTCAAATGGGTTGAAGGGTTCAATTCTTAGAACACCCTGATTCTCGAATATTTGAACGTGTAATTTACTAAGATGGAAATTCAATCCTCAGGACATTTTCATTTATGCACATGTTTTGATTGATGTTTATTTTTCATGCAAAGGAAGTGAACTAAATTTGGGGAGGATTGTTGGAAAATTTAGTGCACTTGTGGGATTAGTTCACACCTTGTAATGGGTTAGGAGGTACGGAGTGTACACCCATAATGTCCATGAACACCCTGACTCATATAGTGGTTTGTGTTGGTAGTACTGGTGAAAGTACTGCTTGGTGAAAGTACTGCTGGTGAAAGTACTGCTTGTGGAAAGTACTGCTTGTGGTTTCCACTGATAAGCAGTGCTTCCACTGATAGGCAGTGTTTCCACTAGCACTGTGAAAGTACTGATGCTATAAAAGTACTGATAAGCAGTGTTTCCACTGATAGGCTGTATTTCCACTGTAAGTGAAAGTACTGCTGGTGGAAAGTACTGCTTATGGAAAGTACTGCTAAATGGCAGTTACAACTTCTTTATGACCACGTTTAATTGGTCATGTAACCACTAACGGCTATAATGGGGATAATTATGAGGCTATTAATGGGCCGATTAATACTCATAATTCCATTGGAATAGCTCAAGAGTAACCTCCTATAAATAGGAGATCTGTTTATGCATGAAGGACACACAGTAAACACTAAGCACTTATAAGCGCAAGGGTTATTGAATTGTGCCTAATTCTATAACTGCATTTGGTCTTATCCCAAGTAGATATTCGTGATACCCAGGCATTAGGGTCGAATAGTTTACTTTGGAAAGTGATCACACGATTCCAAGTGATATCCGGTAACCACCTAGTGGTATCTGTTACTGCTGACTCTTTGTTGTTTCTGCTGAACAGTTATTGATTGTCTTACCCTGCTACTGGGAGCTAACCCCCAACAGGATTTCGGTGCTGAAATGGGTGCAGACGTTGGTGCGGTTACATGCTGAAACGGGCGAGTTTGGGGGCTCAGCTAGGGGCTGAAATGGGTGACTTTTGGTTGTTGGAATGGGGGTTTCGATGCCGCATTTGGGAGCTGAACTGGGTCTGAGATGCATGGCTTTAGGGGCTCCAATACGCGGGTTTGGAGCCTAAAATGTGTTTAGTTTGGAACCTCAAATGGCTGTGTCTTTCGGATATTCGCAAGCTGGATAATTACCTGCATAAACTTAATTGTAGCAGCTCAAGGTTTACTTCACCTATATAGCTAAAAAAATTACAAATATAGCATCTATTGTCGGATTGTCCTAATCTTTTGGTAGTTACACACTTACACGTTTTTTTATATTATTTATATAATTATATGTAGTATCGGTGCCATTAAGGTGAAGTGTGACTGCACTAACTTCCAAGAATGTTGCAACCCTAGCAATGGTGAAGGGTATTTTTTCAGTGTTGATCGTTAGACTACAATACCATGTTACGTGTTTAATTATGTTGATGCTTTATTGATTGCAAATGCATCAACATATTTGATCACGTGAAGCAAGAGCATGTTGTTTAAAGGAGAGCTTGAACCATATTTTCACGTTTCTCTCTGAAACTCATTATAAAGCACACACATTGTAGCACACAGAACCACATGTTTGAATTGATGGTTTACTTGAATTGATTGTGTTGACGAGAGGATTGCTTATATTTTATTGAGTTGCACTTGGGTGCTACTATTGAAACAAATACAGAAGAATGATGTAAAGGACAAGTTGCAGTTTCATGTGAAAGTGAAGAAAATGGATGAAGGGTGCAGGCTTTTGTTCGTTGCTTCGTTGCTACTTATTATTAAGTTTAAACACATTTTTTATATAATAAAAGAATTACATCATTTCGGAGTATTTTTGCAAAACCCTTCTTATTGAAAAAAAAATTAAACCAATAGGAGAGCTCAATTTGGCACGTAGGCAAAATCGAGCAATATGATTGGTCAATAGAAAGTCAAAATTAAATTGGTTTTGGTCAAACTTAATAATTTTGGTGGAGAAATTTGGTTAAGAAAAAAAATGCATAAAAATATAGGTGTCAAATTTATGAAAACATAAACTTAAAAAAAGATGGAGTAATTAATAAAACTTTAGTGGTTGAATTTTAAATAAATTATATAGAGCTAAGTGTAAAATTACAAGTTTCCATGTTTTTTAATAACTTTAGAAAAAAAACAAATAACCCTTTACACTTTATACCCCCTATACTTTATAATATTAGTAACGGGAATATAAATATCAAATGGTATGCACGAGTAACTGTGATATGAAAATAAATATACGCGATTCTACTTATAACAACGACTCATGAATTATTATTTAAAATTTATATATGGATATCCATAAAAACATTTTAAAAACTTTACGGAGCATATTTTAACTTCATCAACGATCATTATGTGTTACTAAACTCGCACATTTTGTACAACATGATATCAATAGTTAAAGTTAAACAACAACATCAACCTCAACCTCAACATGTTTAAAAACGTTTTACAAAGCCAATTATTAAAAAAAAAAAATAATAATAAAAATGGGTTAAATAGTCATTGGTTAATTTAGAAGGTGTTTTCCTTAAATTATAAAAAAATGCACGCATCACAATCCTTATTTCATAACAATCACCACCTAAATAAAAAATAAATAAAAATAAATAAATAAATAAATAAAATAAAATAAAAAACTACTTAGGTGATAACCTAACTTTATTCATTGAGGTGATGTTTCATCAAAAAAAAAAAAAAAAAAAAAAAAAAAAAAAACGCGTAATAGTTGGTCGTTGTAAAGAAATAAAAGTATGTACATGAGAATTATTAAGCAAGAATATATAGTTTTTAATCAGGTTATTACGTTACTATACTGCGATAATGTTATTGAGTTGGTAATCACGGATGTGAGATACAACCATTCTTCTATACTTATGATTTATGTGTTAACCTCTTTTTGCTTCTGAATAAAATCCGAAAGAGACTTCAATAGAACTTTGGCTTATGCCTTATCTAGCTGATAGTTTTTAGTAACTTTTTTTATGGTTTAATTTTTTTGTTATACACAGAATCTTTTAGTAATTTATTATTATTATTATTATTATTATTATTATTATTATTATTATTATTATTATTATTATTATTATTATTATTATTATTATTATTATTATTATTATTATTATTATTATTATTTAATGTTTTATTGAAAAGTTCTACGCTTAATATTTGTGTTTTTACTATAAACACACTAAACTATGATATAATTAGTTGTGAGTTCGGGGTTTTTTTACTAAGCTTCTCTAAAAGCTTATAGATTTATCATAAACTTATTGTGTTATGGTAATTGAATAAGCCAATAAGCACATTTAATAAGCATACCAAACACCCCTTTAGTTCTAATCTGAAGTTTTCTTATTTGATGTTATGACTAACTTTGTTGTTATCCTCACTATAATGCAACATGTTAGTGGTTTTTGCAGTTTTATGATCTTATCGCACATACTAAAGTGTAATGCAAATTTTGTTGTACGTTTTTTAGAAGAGGATTAAGTATCAACACATGATTGTCGTGGAAGGATTTTCTAAACCCGCTCAAGGTATGAATGTATAATTAAGTTGAGTTGCTGATTTAGATAATATATGAATGTATTTTAATGTACCAAAGATGTGTTTTAGTGCCTCTACAGGGAATTTTATGGTAGGAATGTTCGAATAGTGAGTCGGATACGCATGTTATACGGTTAGAAATACATGAGCTTATTGGGGCACACACGTAAGCAAAATTGTGAGATGTGATTGGTTAATAAAAGCCAAAATTAAATTGATTTTGGTCAACCTTTAAAACTGGACACAGTCGTGACCCAAGTCACCGGGTGTCACATCAGCTTTCTCGACAAAATAACTTTGAAATGACCAATGTGGGGTGTAGGTCGAGGATCGGTCGAGGCAACACAAAAACGAAAATCGGTCGTTTTTTCAACCAATATTTACACACACTTTCCTTTCAATCTTTTTTTTTTTTTTTTTTTAACTTGGTCATCGACCGTGGCAACTTGGTCGTGTTTGCCTGCCTGGTCATCGGAGAGAATTCATTATTTCGCCACGTTAGCAAAATCGTGTGATGTGATTGGTTAATAAAAGTCAAAATTAAATTGATTTTGGTCAAACTTTAATAAATTTTGGTGAAAAATTTTGGTTGATAGAAAAAACACATAAAAATATATGTGTCAAATTTGTGAAAACAAAAACTAAAAAAAAGATGAGGTAATTAATAAAACTTTAGTGGTTGAATTTTTAAAAATTATATAGAGTTAAGTGTAATAATATAAGCCTCCGTGTTTTTTAATAACTTTGGATTATAAACAAAATACACCCTTATACTTTATACCCTTTATACTTTATATCTTAAAAAAATACAATGTATATGTTGTTTTAAAATAACAACATATAAATTTGCATAAGATTATAAGTATCAATTTTTTTACTTCTTACGTTCAATAAGGACCCACTTATTTCATTTTTAAAAGTTTAACTTATGTGGACACGAGTTTACATTTTAAATACGGCTAAATTACTGAGAACGAGAATATAATTATCAAATTGTAAGCACGGGTTACTTTAATATAAAAATAAATATACGCAATTATACTTATAACAATATTTGTAAAAACAAAAACTTAAAAAAAATATGAGGTAATTAATAAAAATTTAGTGGTTGAATTTTTAAAAATTATATAAGGTTAAGTGTAATATTATAAGTTTTCATGTTTTATAATAACTTTAGAAATTAAACAAATTCACCTTTATACTTTATACCCCCTATACTTTATATATTAAAAATACAATATATATGTTGTTTTAAAATTACAACATATAAATATGTATAGGATTATAAATATCAAAATATTTCTTTTACTATATAAGTTCAGTAAGGACTCATTTATTTTATTTTAAAAGTATGATTATGTGGACACGAATTTTAATATTAAATACGGCTAAATTTTTAAAAACGAAAATATAATTATCAAATTGTAAGTACGGGTTACTGTAATATGAAAAAAATATATATGTGATTGTACTTATAACAACAAATCATGTAATTCTTATTTATTTATATAAGGATATGTAGAAAAACGTTTTTTTTAAACTTTAAGGAATATATTTTAACTTCATCGACGCTAATTATGTGTTACTAAACTCGCATCTTGTGTACAACATAATATCAATAGTGAAATTTAAATAGCAACATAAACATATATGTCTGCTAAATATAGTTAAATCTTGAGTTATCTAAGAGAAACTTTTACAAAATTTTATTTTAACAAATTCTAATGGATATTAATATATAATAGAAAACGCGTGCATAAGTATATAATTATATGTAATTACCTTTAAACACAAAATATTCAGTATTAATACAAAACCCCGTGCGTGCACGGGTATTATAACTAGTTCAAATTATGTATGAACTGTATAAAAGCTTCAAAGCTGCAATTAAAAAACGTATTCTGGATATATACTCATTATATGAAAGTTATGAATAAAGTGTGCATTTGGAGTACAAAACTGTATTAAGAAACTGCAACAAAAACCCCGCCGCAACGCAGCGGGCATCAATTCCTCATTTATAATGAAATCATATCCCCTTGAATTCATATTCATAACAAGGGTTTTTCTAACTTGTGCTCTAAGGCACAAGTTGAGCACACTATAAGTACATAGGGGCCTACGAAAAAGTACAAGGGGATCCACATAAAAGTACAGACAAGTGTACTTTTATGTGAGTCCCTGTGTACTTTTCGTGTACATATGGTGTGCTTAACTTGTGCCCCTAGGGCCCAAGTTAGAAAAACCCTCATAACAATATAATCAGTTTACAATGCTCGAGAAATAACTTTAGTGGTAATCGGGCTTAGACCGAAATAACCTTAGTGGTAATCGGGCTTAGCCCGTACACAGTATCACTTTAGTGAGCTACTAATTAACATCAACTAATATTTGGAAGATCTTGATAGAATGAAGAAATGTTATTTTAAAGTGTCATGAACTCATAACTGTACACAATGTTGAGAAAAGTGACACCGGACTGAAGCAAACCAACAACTAAAATATGAAATATGATAAAAGATGACACACATATATAACGTGGAAAACCCCAATAGGGTAAAACCACGGGCAACGAAAGATATGTTTCACTATGATGAAAACTAGGAGTTACACATTCTTTCTAATTACAAGGATAAACACAAATCTTTTGTAAGTAGAAGATACCCCACAAACTTTCTAAAAGACCCACAAGTACTAGGAGAAAGAAAGATACAAATAACACTATGCGTGTTTCTTTTGGAATGAGATGCTAACTAAAGCATGCTTCGTTTCCTTTTATAGGCCTTAAATGACATCATGCATGACCATATGAAAACCAAGTTGCATAACCAACTTGTAGACCAACTTGCTTCAAAAGATTCTCAAACTAGATACAATGTATCTTTAACAAACTCCCACTTGAAGATTAGATTGAAACTTAATCAATCTTTACACCGTTATTCTTCCTTGCACTTCCATGTTGCTTACGTTTCCGCTAGTCTGCATGAGGATCGACAACATATAAACTTGTTATAGTTTATTGCTTTCTTCAGATATTTTGCCACGTTATCATCAGTATGAATTTTCTGCATATCCACGGTTCCTTCTTCCACTTTCTCACAAACAAAGTGATACTGAACTCGTATATGCTTTGTCTTTGAATGAAATGTTGGATTCCTTGTTAGATACAAGGCGCTCTGAATGTCACAAAATAGAGTAAGTTTCTCTTGTTCGTGCCCGAGCTCTTCCAACAACATCTTCAACCATACTGCTTCTTTGTTGGCTTGAGCAGCTGCAATATATTCTGCTTCTGTTGTTGACATGGCCACAACTCACTACAATTTTAACACCCAGCTTACTATTCCGCCAGAAAGTGTAAACACATACCCGATGGTTGATTTACTTCCGTTAAGATCACCTATGTAACCAGAATCAACATATCCATTGACAAGTATATTAAGGATCCTCTTCACAGCTTCTCAATGCTCTCTATCAGGCTTCGCCATGTACCGACTTGCTACTCCCACTGCATGTGCAATGTCTGGTCTTGTACAAATCATCGCGAACATTAAACTTCCCACTGGTGATGCATACGGTACTCGAGACATCTCCATCCTCTTTTCTTTATTTCTAGGACTCATCTTGGAGGATAACTTGACATTAGTAGGAAATGGGGTTGATATTGGCTTACAATCTTGCATATTGAACATTTTAAAGATTTTCCTCACATAACTTTTCTGTGAAAGCCAAATTTTCCTACTAACTCTATTTCTGTGAATTTGCATCCTTGGGGGCCTCAAGTCTTTCATCTCAAATTCCCTAGCGAGCAGTGCCTTCATTTTACTGATACGATCTTTGTTGGGGCCTGCAACCATCATGTCGTCAACATATAACAGCAAGATGAAAAAATCATTGTCTCTAAACCTCTTGTAATATGCACAAGGTTCTGCGTGTAGTATGTTATATCCAAAGCCAATGATGAAAGAATCAAATCTCTTATACCAACACCTCAGTGCCTGCTTTAAACCGTACAAGATTTGTTTAACCTACAAACCAAGTTCTCTTTTCCTTTTTGTTTAAAACCTTCTGGTTGAAGCATTTAAATTTCCTCCTCAAGATTTCCATGAAGAAATGGAGTTTTCACATCTAGCTGCTCTAGATGTAAATCATATGTAGCACATATTGGCAGAACCACTCTAACAGTTGTCATTCGAACCACAGGAGAAAATATTTCGTTGAAGTTGATTCCATCTTTCTGAGCATATCTTTTGACTACCAATCTTGCACGATACCTCTCCACCTGGTTATCACCGTTCCTTTTGATCTTATACACCCATCTATTTCCAATGGGTTTTCTTCCTGCTGGTAGTGGCATCAGTTCCCATGTTTTATTCATATGAAGAGCTTCAATTTCTTCTTGCATTGCTACCATCCAGAATAATGCACCTGAATTATTGAGTGCTTCTTGAAGAGTTGATGGCTCTCCTTCCGATGTAAGACGACAGTATGCAATGTTTCTCTCAATAACATAATCTGAGTGCCATACCGGACGTTTTCTTTCACAATTAAGAGTACGAGTCGTTGGAGCTTGATACTCGGTTGTCTCATTCACCTCGTTTTGTGGTACGGCTTCCGAAGAATCACTCGACTCAAATTACTTTTCCATCTCTATTGATGTAGTTTCTCTTGTAGTGCCATCACCTTCTTCATTTCTTGAATTTTGTCTTCCATAAAGACAACATCTTTGCTGACGACTACTTTGTGGGTAGTGGGGTCCTGCAAGTGATACCCTTTTACTCTGTCAACATACCCCAATAACAAACATTTCTGGATTTTGGACCCAGCTTTGTAGTTTCTTGAGAATTGTACATCACGTACACAGAATTTAAATATATATGAAGGTCTGAGTAGTTTACTGGCTTTCTCGTCCACATATCCATCGATATCTTCAACTCAACTGCAGTTGAAGGTGACTGATTTATCACATAACAGGCGGTGCTTCTTCCCAGAACTATTTTTCCAGGCTTACAGTTGCCAACATTGCTCTTGCTCTTTCCAACAAGGTTCTGTTTATCCGATCTGTCACTCCATTCTGTTGAGGAGTGTATGCCGTTGTGAACTACCTTTTGATTCCTACTTGCCTGCAAAAAGTATCAAATTCATCACCAGTGTATTCGTCTCCATTATATGTCCTCAAACACTTGATCTGCTTTCTAAAATAAAGTTCAACCCGTGCTTTGTAAACTTTGAAAACTTCAAACACATTAGACTTCTTCTTGATTGAGTACACCCAACATCTCCCAGAATAGTCATCGATGAAGGATACAAAATACTTTGCTCCTCCTAAGTATAGAACCGGTGCCTGCCGTACATCAAAGTGAACCAATTCTATATCATAAAAACTTCTAGAATTTTAGGCGACGTTGCTTGCTGATAACACAATGCTCACAGAAAGGTAAAGAAACCTTTGTGAGGCTAGGAATGAACTTCCTTTCCAAAAGAATATTCATTCTTTGTTCCGAAATATGTCCACGCTTTTGATGCTATGTTACTACAGCTCTATGACTAGGACTATGTGAAGCAACATATACTTCTGCCTCCTCCATTATCTCTCCTTTCAGTTGGTATAAGTTTGCAGCCACCTTTTCTCCTTTCATAAGTACAAGCACGCCTTTTATAACTTTAATGATCTTGTTTTGTATTTCAACCTTACAACCAAGATCATCCAATTGTCCTAGAGACAATAGATTCTTTCTTAGGCCCTCTACGTGTCGCACATCCAAAATAGTACAAATTGTACCATCATGCACCTTAACCATGATATTTCCAATTTTAATGATCTTTAGTTCATGATAATTGCAACTAAACACAGATCCGCCTCCAGAGATAGGTTTATATTGATGAAACGATTCTCTTTTTGCGGTCATATGAAAAGTAGCTCCCGCATCGAACAACCATACATCTGCAAATCTCTTTCTGCCTTCATTTGCAACCGCTGCTTCACAATACAGAGCGTTGCCATCTTCTGAAGTGCTAGCGAAATTTCCCAGAGGATTAGAGGTATTTAAACTCTGACAATCTTTCTTAAAGTGGCCCGGCTTGCCACATTTGTAGCATTAAAAATTCTTCTTCTTTCCTGTTCTAGATTTACAATGACTGTGACTCCCACTGGAGCCAGGTTCCATTGACCTCCCTCTCGTCACCACCAAAGCCTCCACCTGTCTTAAATTGGTCTGTCTGTCCTCCCTATTGTTATGCCTATTTTCTTCTTCCAGAATGGCGGTTGCAACATCATCAAAGACTAGATAGTCTGAAAGAACATTATTGGTTAAGTTGATAATAATTTGGTCATATGAGTCAGGTAAACTTTGAAGTAGAATTTCAACACTTTCTTGTGGCTCTATTTTACAACTCAAAGACGTGAGTTGACAAAATAGAGTATTCAAGCTATTAACGTGCTCAGTCACTGAAGTAGATTTCGTCATGCGAAGAGCATATAGTTTCCTCTTAATAAAATTTTTATTGTGGAGCGATCTTGCCTCGTACAATAGAGCAATATGATCCCGAATCTCCTTTGCACTTTTCTTATCCTCTATGCTTGATAAAACTCCATATGCTAATGCCAGATGAAGATTTTCAATAGCATTTCCGTCCATTACGTCCCATTTACTATCATATGTGACCATAGCTGGCCTTTTGTCAATGGCCGCTAAACATTTATCATTTTTAAGGATAACCTCCATCTTTAATTTACACAATGAGAAACTATTCCCATTGAATTTTTCGATTTAAATTTCACCGCCATTGCTACAATCACAATCTAATTTTTGACAAAACTATTATTTGTTAATAATAGTAACGAACACCTTTTGAGTGAGTATAATCTTACTTATATTTTAATGTGGAGGGCCCACTTATTAGTGGTAACCACCGAGCATACGATAAATAATTATACATACACCCAACCTTAGCTCTTGATACCACTTGTTGAGAAATGTGACACCGGACTGAAGCAAACCCACAATTAAAATATGAAACATAATAAAAGATGACACATGAATATAAAGTGAAAAACCCCAATAGGGTAAAAACCAAGGGTAAACAAATATACGTTTCACTATGATGAAAATTAGGAGTTACACATTCTTTCTTATTACAAGGATAAACACAAATATCTTGTAAGTAGAAGATACCACACAAATTCTCTAAAAGACCCACAAGTACTAGGAGAAAGAAAGATACAAGAGTAAATTACAAAGATGATCTTTGTGGTTTGCGTTGAATCACACTCTTGGTCCTTTGACTTTTTTTTTGCACAAATGGTCCCTAAGTCTGAAACCCTTAACACTTAAAGTCCCTTGGCTAAAGGGATGTCAAGTTTGACCGTTAAAGCCACTCATGTGACTTGCACATGAGGGTAAAAATGTATTTTTAGTCACTCCCTATCTTTTTCTTCTTCATCTTTGATAGTGAATCCCACCACTACCCCTTTTCATCTTCACCCACAAAAATAAGTGGTGCCACCATTATTTTCAACCATCAATTTTTCTGGACACCTCTATAAAATTCAGACCACCTCTCAATCAAACACCACATTCCTTGTATATTTCCGGCTATCTAATTTTCTCTCTCTAAGAAACACTACCACAACATGTTCTAAACAACAAAATGAATTAAATTAAACAACAAACCCAATGATATTACTTTTATCCCAAAATTAAATTAAACAACAGGTTCTGGATTCATCATCTGGTGGTGGCTTGCTGCTATCCGGCGGTGTCTGTCCAGTGAGACGCTTTGTGGTGGGGATGGTCGGTTATGGGTTTAGAAAGTGTTTTGTGTTTTTGGTAGAGATGGTGATAAGGGAATGGTGAAAGAGGTTAAATGTGGGTAGAGAGAGAAAGTGGTTCTTGTTGTGTGATGAGAGATTAGAGAGAGAGTGGACTTTGTGTATGTAAAAGAGAAAGAGAGTGGTGGGGCAGGAAGAGAGGAAATGGGTATATGAAAAAATGATCATAATACCCTTATGTGCAAGTCACATGAGGGGTGTTTAACAGTCAAACATAACGTCGTTTAGTCAAGGGATTATGAGTGTTAAGGGTTTCATGAGTTGGGTATTGTATGTGCAAAAAAAGAAAAAAAGGTCAAATGACGAAAGATGAAAGTCAACGCAAACCACAGGGACTATCCTTGTAATTTACTCAAGATACAAAGAACATTATGTGTGTTTCTTTTGGAATGAGATGCTAACTAAAGCATGCTTCAAAAGATGCCAAACTAGATACAATGTATCTTTAACACCTAACACATCCGGTTCAGTCCCGTCATGGTTTGGTTTTGTGGTCTGAACCAAGACCTTCCAACTCAGTGATGGCAACCTAATTTTTTGTAGGTCGTGCAATGATAAAACATTAGGATTAGAACAATCTTTTTTATGAATGACAATTTTTCACGTATACTATCTATCTCACACTATCTTACACAGCAGTAAAGGAAGAAAGATCTTATAATGATTAAATCAAGAAAAAAACTACACCCACATAAAAAAACCCACAAAAGAATCTCACTCGCTGACACGTCGGCGAGTGAGATTCTTTTGTGGGTTTTTTTATGTGGGTGTAGCACACCTCTTAAATCAAACATATTCACCGTGCCACACATATCTGACAACTTCAAGTTCTTTAATGATAAGAAGATTATTGCTCAATAATTTCAAATTCACAGGACTTGATTCAATCTCGTAATTTGTGTGAGTTAGACTTCAATCCCAACACACTATAGCTAAGAAAACATTTTTTTTATAATGATAACATTTAATTTTTTGATCCTATCACATAGCAAATCCACTTGAACCACGTACATATGATTGTTTATTAGCGTACCCTTAAAAATAAAAAATTGCCACGTGATCAAACCAAAATTATTTTAGCTTATACTTTTTTCGTCTCAAAATTAAAGTCTGCATTTTCATTTTAGGATGTCTTAAAATAGTTATCCACTTTTTATTTTAAAGAAAAACTAAAAAATATTCTTTTTGAGTGATTGAGATTCATAGTGGTCATATTTTTATTAAACTTTGTAATTTCTCTCTCGTGACAATAATTTTGAGACGAAGAAAGTAATATAAAAGCTGATAAATCCATTATCCTAATGTAAGTGTATACCGTCAAAGTTCAAGTATAAAATGGTAAATTTTTGGTTCGATCTTTAAAGCCACGTGAATATTTTATTACCTAGTCACTGATCACAATGTTTTACGAGCCTCTAAATTTATATATTTCACTCGTGTCCCGCGTTCCCGGTCATAATCTTCACAGATACTCCACCGACCCTGCTTTGGTCCTTCCCGAAATGTAAGATAATCATTTTAAATCTAAAATGAATATATAAACAAATCTTAAATTATCTCGGATGATACCAGTTAATAAAAAAAGGCCAACCAAGATGAAAACATGCCAAATGAGATTATCTTAATCTTTAAGTACATATAACGAAGAAATCTCTTTTTCTCATTAAATGTCACTAAGATATCTTAAACTTAAGTTAAGCGATACAAGAATAAAACATAATGAAATCATTTAAACACAAAAACAACAATTTAAGAAATACAAATAATAATGTTAAAGTTACAAATCCTATAATTAATGTTAGTCTTAAAATATTCTTTCATTCAAAAATATAATTAATAAACCACTAGGTACAAACCAAACAAGCTATTAATGTGGTCATTAGAACCTAGACACTGAAATTCGATTCAAAAGAATCATACATGTCAAAGTATGAAAAAAATTTCATGGTTTATAAAATATGAAAAATGTGTAGCTTTTAAATTTCGTAATTCATATTTTGTTAAGCAATGTCATATATAAATTTACAAACTATATATTTGCACAAACTAATGTATACCACTCTATGTTTACACGTCTAGGTCTCTAGTATCCCAAAGGATCAGGCTTTGATCATAAGGCATACTAAAACTGTGACTATCCAAGGTGCGACTTAGACATGAAAAGTACATTCATATACTTAGAGGAAAGCTGTTCTTGGAGTGCTAAAAAGCAAAACTCAATGGTTATGTCATCAACTGAAGTTGAATATGTTGTTGCAGCTAGATGTTGTGGTCAGGGCATCTGGATGAAAAGTCAACTAGCTGATTATGAGATCCATTACGACAAAGTACCAACCTTTTGTGACAACACCAGCGCAATTGCTATTTCCAACAACCTTTTCCTTCATTCAAGAACAAAATATATTGACATCACGTATCATTTCATCATAGACCACATTTTAAAAAGTAACATTGAATTGCATTTTATACCAATTGAATGTCAGCTAGATGATATATTCACAAAACATCTGCTTGAACCTAGTTTCACTAGGCTTGTAGTTGAGCTTAGTATGTAAAATATTGACCAAAAGGTCTCTGATGCTCTTAAAACCATTCAAACCCCCTTAAGATGAATATTAAATGTGTAACTAAATGTTTATGAAATAGTTACATCCGACCAAACATAATCTTTTTTGAAAAATGTTACCTACTTTCTCAGGATATGGGAACAAATGTATACATGAAAGGTTGTGGAGTCCCACAACAACGAAAAATCTGTTATTTGACATTGAACGCAGATCTTAGAAGTATTTATTTTTCAAACTACTTTTTCTTTGAAATCCTTTTTCGGCCCAACTGTTCATCTTCTTGTGTCATATTAAAACCAAAACCCTTCACCAACTCACATACTTTGTTCAAAAACTTTATACCTTTTTCTCCCAAAAACTGTGTTGTCTTTAAAGCAAAATCTTTTGATGCAAAATCTTCAAGTTTTAACCATGGCTCTTTCTTCTACAAACACATAATACGTTTTGAAAGTTGCAGCAAATGTGATTAATTTTGAACTAAATGATGGGAAAATCAAACAAAACAAATGCATCGCCCAAATTGATTTTTCCCCAGATCTTTACAAACCAATGCTTTCCTTCATGAAAAATTGTTGTATTTCTGTAGCCTTTACTAAAAACTCCTCGGCTTTCTACCATGAATACCTTAAGGAGTTCTGTTATACAGCTGTTACAAACAAAGAAAAAAGTACCGTCTGATTCACTATTTTTGAAGACTCCAAACCTTTAACCTTCAACCTTAATGACTTTGTAATCGTCACTGGATTAAAGTATAATGGTCTTTACGTGGAAACACTACTATCATCATAAACCGTGCAAAATAGTGTAGCAACTCTAGGTCTCTATGATATGGACAACCGGGAAAAAATACATGTTGAACTTATTAGAGCGACCCCATATTAAGAATCGGATACTTCTCATCGACATGGAGGGTTCTAATGGCACATATTGTCATGTGTGTTTGGGTGGTAAACAGGGGTCTCACGATAAACTGAAGAAAACCCAACAACTGATTGCATATGAGCTCATTTGGGGTGTAAATCTAAATTATCAAATTTATCTTTGACGATCTTGTGGATAAAGTCAACCCTAAAAAGTGAGAGAAAAATGTTTGGTATACTATATATGTTGGGGGTTATTTCCCAGAACAGGGTTAAGACAATCAATGACAGTAGCAATACCACTAGGTGGTTACCGGATATCACTTGAAATCGTGTGATCACTTTCCAAAGTAAACTATTCGACCCTAATGCCTGGGTATCACGAATATCTACTTGGGATAAAACCAAATGCAGTTAGAGAATTAGGCACAATTCTATAACCCTTTCGCTTATAAGTATTTAGTGTTTTCTATGTGTATCTCATGCATGTTCAGATCTCCTATATATAGGAGATTACTCTAGAGCTATTCCAATGGAATTATGAGTATTAATCGGCCCATTAATAGCCTCATAATTATCCCCATTATAGCCGTTAGTGGTTACATGACCAATTAAACGTGGTCATAAAGAACTTGTAACTGCCATTTAACAGTACTTTCCATAAGCAGTACTTTCCACTAGCAGTACTTTCACTTATAGTGGAAATACAGCTTATCAGTGGAAACACTGCTTATCAGTACTTTCATAGCATCAGTACTTTCACAGTGCTATCAGTGGAAACACTGCCTATCAGTGGAGGCATTGCTTATTAGTGGAAAACACAAGCAGTACTTTCCACAAGCAGTACTTTCCACAAGCAGTACTTTCACCAACAGTACTTTCACCAAGCAGTACTTTCACCAGTACTACCTATACAAACCACTATATGAGTCAGGGTGTTCATGGACCTTATGGGTGTACACTCCGTACCTCCTAACCCATTACAAGGTGTGAACTAATCCTACAAGTGCACTAAATTTTCCAACAATCCTCCCCAAATTTAGTTCACTTCCTTTGCATGAAAAATAAACATCAATCAAAACATGTGCATAAATGAAAATGTCCTGAGGATTGAATTTCCATCTTAGTAATTACATGTTCAAATATTCGAGAATCAGGGTGTTCTAAGAATTGAACCCTTCAACCCATTTGAATACCTGAAGATAACTACACACAAGTTTTCAAACACTTAAAAGCTCCTGACACTATACAAGCCATGTGTCCATATCCAAATTCATAAATGTTGTAAAAGCTAAAAGTCCAATGCTTCCTGAAGCGGCAAAACTTCAACATTTACATAGGTGGTTCCTCTTTAGTCATGCTCCTGCCAAGCACTTTTTCAAAGAAAATTAACCATTAAGAAGTAAAGACTTCATCCTCCTTTCAGCAGGTTCTGAGCACAACCTTGGGATGTAAATAAAACATGTGCTCCAGTCCACTGAATGTTCTGCTTTCCACATTGAACTCAGCTCCTAAGTTTCCTCAGGAGGGAGTTAGGTGTCCTAGCATTCAGTGACTAAGTTGGACTTAAACCCATCCCTTTAGCAGACTTAATAACCAAGTCTCTAGCCAGACCCTTCGTCAAGTGATCAGCTAAGTTCTGTTGAGATCTCACAAACTCTATAGATACCACCCCATTCATGATAAGCTCACGAATCATGCTATGCCTGACACCTAAGTGTTTAGACTTACCATTGTACATCTGGCTATAAGCCTTAGCCAATGTAGCTGCACTATCACACCGGATAGAAATAGGTGCTATAGGTTTAGGCCACAATGGAATCTCAAGAAGCAAGTTTTTCAACCATTCAGCTTCTTTACCAGCAGCTGCTAGAGCCACAAATTCAGATTCCATTGTTGAACTGGTGATGCAAGTTTGTTTCTTGGATGCCCAAGAAATTGCACCTCCACCAAGTAGGAATACCCAGCCACTGGTAGACGAATTGTCTTCAGTGTTACTGATCCAACTTGCATCAGTGTAACCTTCCAACACTGATGGGTAACCAGTATATGAGAGACTATAATCCATAGTTCTCTTCAAATACTTCAGTACCCTTTGAACTGCTTGCCAGTGATGAGCACTAGGATTACTAGTATACCTGCTCAATTTTCCCACTGCAAAACCAATATCAGGCCTTGTACAAGTCATGGCATACATCAGGCAGCCAATTACCCTAGAATACTCAAGTTGAGATACAGCCTTGCCATGATTAGGCATCAGCTTCTCACAAGTATCCATAGGAGTACTCACTGGAGTACAATCAAAGTAATTGAATTTCCTCAGTACCTTCTCAATATAATGAGACTGAGAGATAGAAATTCTTTTACTTTCATGTTTAATCCTAATACCAAGGATAACATCAGCCTCCCCCATGTCCTTCATGGAGAACCTTGATGACAAAAATTCCTTTGTCAGGTCAACCTAATTTTGGTCAGTGCCAAAGATCAACATGTCATCAACATATAGACAAATGATGACTCCTTTACCAGATTCATCAAATTTGCTATATACACATTTGTCAGCTTGGTTAAGAACATAACCACTAGATAAAACCACTTCATCAAATTTTTGATGCCATTGCTTAGGTGCCTGCTTAAGTCCATAAAGAGACTTAATCAGTTTACACACCTTGTTTTCATTGCCAGGCATGATGAAGCCCTGAGGTTGGTTCATATAAACCTCCTCTTCCAATTCACCATTCAAGAAAGCTGTTTTCACATCCATCTGATGAATAACCAGATTGTGAATAGATGCCATAGCAATCAGCAGTCTTATGGTACTGATACGAGCCACAGGGGCATAAGTATCAAAATAGTCTATTCCTGACTTTTGTTTAAAGCCCTGAATAACTAATCTAGCCTTGAACTTTTCAATAGTTCCATCTACCTTCATTTTCCTTTTGAAAATCCATTTGCAACCTAGAGGTTTGCAACCTGTTGGTAGATCAACCAACACCCAAGTGTTGTTGCCCATGATGGAATCCATCTCATCATTGATTGCTTCTTTCCAGAAGGCAATGTCCTGGGACTTCATTGCTTCTTCAAATATCTTGGGATCATCCTCAACAATGAAGCAATAGGAGTATTGGTCTGAGACCTCATCCCTGGTACCTTCAACTAAGTATAGTTGAAACTCAGGTCCAAATGACTTTGGAGTCCTGACCCTTTTGCTCTTCCTGAGCACAGGTTCAGGTTGCTCAACCACAACCTTGTCAGGGACCACTGATGGTTCATCATCAGGGACCTCTGATACACCAGTGTCATGAGTTCCATTAGGAATCCTCTGACTTGGTCTAGGTACTGATGAGAATCTATTCTCATCAAAGTCTGCATCCCTTGATTCAATTATTGAGTTAACTGAAACATGTTTATTAGGTTCAATAACATAGAACCTAAAAGCCTTGGAATGCTCAGCATATCCAACAAAGATGCAGTCAATGCCTCTTTCACCCAAAGTCTTTTGCTTTGGATCAGGGAGTCTTACAACAGCCCTACAACCCCAAACCTTGAGATAGTTCAGGTTGGGTTTTCTTTTAGTCCAGAGTTCATAAGGGGTAACCTTGTTCCTTTTGTTTGGAACCCTATTTAATAAATAGCAAGCTGTTAACATAGCTTCACCCCAGAACCCTTGACTCAGTCCTGAATAGGACAACATGGAATTAACCATCTCCTTCAGCACCCTGTTTTTCCTTTTAGAAATACCATTTTGCTGAGGAGTATAAGAGGCAGTTGTTTCATGGATTATTCCAACAGACTGAAAGTATTGAGTATCCATGTACTCACCTCCCATATCAGTCCTTAATCTTTTGATCAAAGACCCAAGTTGTAATTCAACTTCTGTTTTAAACACTTTGAATTTATCTAATGCTTCATCCTTGGTATGTAACAGATAGACATAACAAAATCTAGAAGCATCATCAATAAATGTCACAAAGTACTTCTTATTCCCCAAAGAAGGAGTAGCATGCAAATCACACAGGTCACTGTGAATAAGCTCCAAGATCTTAGTCTCACGACTAACACCCTGAAAGGGTTTCTTGGTTATCTTGGTCAACATGCAAGTTTTACACTTTTCAGTGTCCATGTCAAAAGCAGGGATTAAACCATCCCTAGACATATCTTGCATCCTTTTGTAGTGAACATGACCAAGTCTAGCATGCCAAAGGTTAGAATCAGTATGTTCATATGAGGTCACAAAAGCATTGAGAATAAGACCTCTGCATATGTAGTCATCATTCTCCCACTTGATCCTCCTCCTGATCTGCTCCACAGTAGCATCATCACCATCATCAGGAATTGGAGTAGTCAGCACATAGACCACACTCATGCTTGACAGCAAGAAGTGCATCTTCTTCTGCCACCTCCTAAAGTCCACCCCTTCAAACTTGTCCAGCTTAGCAAAGTTTGAAGCCATGTGTTTCATTGCAGCAGTTGCCATTGATTATCACAGAATAGTTTACTTTGATTGTTGGGGGTTATTTCCCAGAACAGGGTTAAGACAATCAATGACAGTAGCAATACCACTAGGTGGTTACCGGATATCACTTGGAATCGTGTGATCACTTTCCAAAGTAAACTATTCGACCCTAATGCCTGGGTATCACGAATATCTACTTGGGATAAGACCAAATGCAGTTAGAGAATTAGGCACAATTCTATAACCCTTTCGCTTATAAGTATTTAGTGTTTTCTGTGTGTATCTCATGCATGTTCAGATCTCCTATATATAGGAGATTACTCTAGAGCTATTCCAATGGAATTATGAGTATTAATCGGCCTATTAATAGCCTCATAATTATCCCCATTATAGCCGTTAGTGGTTACATGACCAATTAAACGTGGTCATAAAGAAGTTGTAACTGCCATTTAGCAGTACTTTCCATAAGCAGTACTTTCCACTAGCAGTACTTTCACTTACAGTGGAAATACAACTTATCAGTGGAAACACTGCTTATCAGTACTTTCATAGCATCAGTACTTTCACAGTGCTATCAGTGGAAACACTGCCTATCAGTGGAGGCATTGCTTATCAGTGGAAAACACAAGCAATACTTTCCACAAGCAGTACTTTCACCAACAGTACTTTCACCAAGCAGTACTTTCACCAGTACTACCAATACAAACCACTATAAGAGTCAGGGTGTTCATGGACCTTATGGGTGTACACTCCGTACCTCCTAACCCATTACAAGGTGTGAACTAATCCCACAAGTGCACTAAATTTTCTAACAATATATTATCCCTTATAATAGAACACTTGCTAGGAAAAATACCATAACCCCAACTATGATATCACCACTGGCTATCAGATTGGTACTTCTAATAAGTTGATAAACTGTCTGAAGAGGAGGTGCATTTGACTCCTCTTATGCGCAATGTATGTGGTATCCCTGATAGCCCTCAAGCTTCGATTTCTCCCTCTGAGGAGATGAATATTTACTATTCCTATGACAAGCCCTTGTCTGAGGCCTCTGTGCAAGAATCCTCTTAGCCAAAGCACCAACAGGAACAAAGGGTAAAACAAAGAGAAAAACATCTAAGTATGAACTTAACCCTTCTGAGAAATATAGGAAGAAAAAATCCAAAAAAAAATCACTCCCTAAGGCGACTCTCTAAGTCTAGATACCTCAACGCCTGAGGTCTTAGGAATCCAGACTAACCCTCAGTTGCCACAAAGGTAGTTGATGTACACTCAGGAGCACTGCAAGAAACCCTCTCCGTAACTTCTGTAGGTGGAAAGGGCGAAGATCAGGGCCTCCCGCGACCCATTAGTGAGGTTGAGTCGGCACTTTATATCTATTCTACACAACTTGAGTCTACACTAAGGAAATATGGTTTAGGGCTTATAACACCCGAACTTGACCTTACCATTCCTGGTCTGGCTTATGACAAACAACAGTTGGAACCTAAGGGTCTGACCCTGGAGGATCCTGAACCTCACTCAGTCCCTAAGGGTACTGAATCATAAATTTTTAAAGATCCCTCAGAGAGCACAAATAAATCATAATCTGTGCTCTCGGGACAACGAGAAGATCCTTGTGGTTCTATGAACAATTCTTAATCTACTGATGGGGGACACACAACAAACCACTTTCAATAAAAGATCCCAAATGATAGCAGTATCAAATCCAATCCTTTGCTTGAGGGACAAATTCAAGATACCTTAAATGACTCTGTAATACAACAATCAGGGTCTAAGAGACACAACATCTCATTTAAGCTCTAAGGACCTTGTGGAAAACTAGAATGGGGGTTGAATAGTTTTACCGATTTTTATTTAAGTTTCAATGATTTAGATTCGATCTTATGTGAACTCGTATGGATGGATAGATAGTATAAAACAATAAGTAAAGTAAATAACGAAAGCAAGTAAAGTAAATGATAGAGAGTAGCGACACAAGTAATTTATAGTGGTTCGGCTACAAGGACACCTTCCTTGCCCTACTCCACTCCCCGAGTTCCCCACTAGAGAGTTCAAGCACTATGTCAACAAGCTCCTTCAACACGGCGGAGAAGCCTCACAACGTAGCGTACACTTTTTCTGGTACAAAGCTAAATACCGAGTCCTTAGCACGGCGGACCAAACCAACACAACTATTACACAACAAATATGTGAAATATGAAATACAAGATCTTGCTACAGAAATCTTGTGGATGGACAAATCAATCAAGTACCCTTTGCTTGGATGACTTGTAGTATATCGTGATCTCGCCTTTGAGAAGGACCTATATGAGAATCACAACAAAAGAAAGAAGAACTCCTAGATTGATCAAGTGATCAGAGATTAGAAGAGTAAGATAATATATGAGAGAGTTGTAAGAAGAAGGGTGAGTACAATGAAGAAATGGCTCACTATTTATAGGCACAAAAGCTTACTATAGCCCGGTTCCGGCGGATCCCTCACTTGGGGGATCCGTCCAGTGCAATCCTAGGGATCCGACAAACTGGGTTGTACCAGTCCGGATTTTGGGTTGCAAATCGGGTTATGGGTTATGGGTATGAGCCATGGGTACCCAACAAGATACAATGTATCTAGACAATGGGTCATGGGTTATGGACATTGGGTCATGGGTCATGGATAATACCTAACATGACTTCATGCATGTTGGATCAGTCCCAGATAGATCTTAAGAGCCTTAATGAATGTATAGTGAACCTGTGTAATCACAAGAAAACTATGGAGAACCTTTGTTAGACTTATGTTCACGCGGAATATGAATAGAAGAATTAAGAAGACAATAACCACAAAATACTTGATCCTCTATGGATCTATATTCAATTACTAATAATGTTATTGAAAAGCGTACATAAACCCTAGCCGCAGGTTTCTTTTATACTACTAGAAACCCTAATTCTGTAGCTCACTAAACACGTAAAAGATATGCATTTTCTCTTCCTAAATTAACTCATGCTCATGGAGTAGCCAATGTTTGGTGTGTTAGACCAGGGTACATTGATAACCCTCTGATTTTTAGTAAATCAGCAACTATCAACGGATTTGAGGAATGCCCACCAGAGCCGTATCCCCATGGTGAGTCAACTCTTTCTTGTCAAAGACATGGTGAGTTGATTACCGCATATGCTACACAACTATACAACAAGATCCTCAAAGAAAAGTTAGTATGCAGATGATATATACAAAATATGTAAGATTTTTTTTTAAACACAAAATGAAAAGATAAGAAATAAAAGAATATATAACAAAATATATAACAACAAACCAAAATCATGTAGATGCACCAGGAGAATCCTCAATAAGTTTATCCTTAATGCATTTCACCAACTGCTCAGCATTTAACATATCATTACCCACTAGAGCAGTAGAAAAGACCAACTTATGTGACAGCATTTGCTCCATCAGCTTCACAGAAAGTGGGTAGCGCAAATCGGAAAACATATAAAGATATACCCCATACCATGTTTGCACCACATGAACATTGGACAAAGGATAAAACTTCCACTGATACACTTTTCACTTATTCTGACCTTCCCAAATCTTAAATCCTTTTACCGTCCTGATATACTGAGTCAAACAAGATGTGAAGATCCCCCAGCAACAACAATCCAACACCAGTAGCAGAGTGAGTCTCAAAATACTCAGACACCATACCATACAACTTAAACATATCTTGTCTATCCACAAAGTTGAGAATTTCAGTAAGAAATGTAAAGTGTCTGACTGATCCATCCTTGCGATACACAATATTAATAGACCCTACACCACCAACACCAGTAAGAGTAAGTTCCCATCTATCAAGCATATACCACACTACTACCTCCTCATCAAAGTCATCCTCCTCAAAATCTTTGATAAATAAACGCTCTGAAGCCTGAAGATTAAGTGCCCTAGAACTCCTCTTCTTTGCAAGACTCTTTCATCTTCCACCAGGTGTGGAGGAAGGAGAAGAAATATTAGAGCTTGGAGCATCTGGAGTAGGTATTACTGGAGTAGCATATTCAGAGGGAACAGGTGCACTAGTGGAAACAGGATGCTCATTCTCAGTAGAATCAGGTTGATCAGCAGCAGCAGCAGCAGTAGGACAAACATTAGAAGCAATAGGTGGTGTAGTCTCAGTAGGAACAACCTTAGGAGTATCAGAAGAATCAGCATCAAGGTTGTCAGCGGGAATGGTCTGAGGTTCACTAGCAGGAATAGAAGAAACACCTTCAGAAGGATCAGCCTGAGATGCATCAGTAGGAAGAGTTGAAGATGCAATAGGGTTATCAAAAGGTGTAGAATGCTGCTTAGTGATCTCTTCAGCATGAATACCAACATCTGCAGTGCTAAGTAGGATCTCATCAGAAGGATTAGTAGACTTCAATCTCTTGACTTCAGGTCCTTCCAATGAAGGCTGATGTCTCTTCATCCTGGCATATGGATTAAGGCCATCCTTTTCCAACCTACTTAGAATCTTGTTATACTCTACCACCAACTGTTCATCTGTCAAAGACTTCACAAAAGCCATAGTCCATCCAGTGGTGTAGACAACATAACTCATATTTTTAACACCCTCCTTCATATGTTGTCTTTGTTCAGCTTGAGTAGGAGGTCGATCCCTTTTAGCCTTAGCCTTCCTCTCTGCATCTGTTTTCTTCCTCTTATTAGCCAGTGCCATCAAATCAGTAGCAAAATTATCTGAGTCAAAAGCACCACCCAAGATAGCCTGAGCAAGGGATGTGTTAGATGTAGCTCCAGCCACAATTGATCTCCATGTGTCATCAGTGAAGTGCAAGGTAGCCTCATCTAGTTCTTGCATTCTCTGAGGTGTAATATCAGGAACTGTGTGAGTATGAAATTCTGCATCAAAGGAGGCTTGAACTTTCTCTGCTACTTCCCTATCACCCTTTTCAATTAAATGAAGCCTAAAAAGCCTCTCATGTTCAGCCTTGATAGCAGCAGGATCCACTTCCTCTTCAACCATTGGAGCTTTCCTTTTATCTAATGAAGAAACACCCACTTGAACATCTTCAGAAGTAACCTTGGGATCATAAGGAATGTATGCTGGTATCTCAGTAGCAATGGAAAAACTATCAGCAGGTATAGGCTTATCAGCAGGATCAGGTACACTATCAGAAGGAACACAAATCTCAGCAGCATCAGAAGACACTTTATCCTCAGCACCCTTATCAGTAGAAAGAGGTTCTGATGGAAGTTGCACTTGATCAGCACCAACAGAAGTATCAGGAGAATCCATAGAACTAGTCTTCAGGACATTAAGATTTAGATAATTTCTCCTTCTAGTCCTTCTTCTGTTAAACACTTGAAATTCTGGATCTTTTTGAGTTGCAGTCTCTCTCAAAGAAACAGAGGCTAACACATGTAGTGCTTCTAAATCAATATTTGTCCTCTCTGTATCTTGTTCCCCTTCTGAATCAGAAATCAAAACCTTGCTTCTCCTTTGGTTGAGTCTAACCTCCAAGTCAGTCACCCTTTTTAACAATTTAACCAAAGCACCACCAAAAGTCTGCTTGGTCTCCTTAAGCTCATTTCTTGTTTCTGTAAGCTGATCCTCCAAATCATCAACCTTCTTAGATAATCTGTCAAGTAAGTTAGACATTTTTATTAGCATATCAGGATCCTCAGCTCCACCAACAGGATTTCCTGAGGTCTTGGGAGCTTCATTGGACCTGAGAGAAGACATATAAAAATCATCACCAAAAGTGGTGTCATCCTCAAAAGTATCTCTAGGTGGACTAGAAGGTTGGGCAAAAGGTTGATCAACATTGTCCTCAGTCTCAATAGGAGTTTGACCCTGTGGTTCAGAGGCAATGACAGGCTCCTCAGGAGCAACAACCCTCGATGATGGTGGGGCAACAGGTGGAGGAGATGGGGGTTGCTGGTTTTCAGTGGCCACTGATGCAGAGGCATCTGGAGCATTTGAGGCCCCAATATCAACTGAAACTGATGCAGAGGCACCAAGAGCATTGGGATCTGGTGACATAGGGCCACCAGATGCCTCATCAATCATAGGCTCTAAACCACCAGCAGGAATACCTGCACCAGCAGCTACATTGCCACTTGGCAACATAGAAGGTAACAAGGGCTTGTGTTCTCCAGCAAAATTTGTTTTCATGGTTGCAAAGAGTTTGGCAGTTAATTTACTTATTGCTTTTGGGTTTTATCAGAGGGTTCGAAGTTTAATATCATCTGAAGAATTCTATGATACATTAAGGAATTTATGTTTGGTATCCTTAATATTTCTAAGCATTTCCTCAAAGATATATTTTGAAAAATTATAAGTTCTCCCCTGAGCCAAACAAATGATAGCAGTTGAAATAAAGCTAGAGAACTGATCCCAACCCCCAGACTTAGGACTAAGACACTGAAGGAGAGTGTGGACCAAAAACCTCCATTTAGGGAAAAATTTATTTTTATACCAAATGAATTTCCCATAAGTGGGATACCCAATACTTGCCAAACCAGTGATTATTGCATCCCTATTATTTTCAAACACACCTCCTTCATCATCTAGTTGTAACTGAGTCCTTATGAGTGACTCAGTGACTCCATACTCTTGTCCATCTATAATGGCCACAATCTCCTTGGGTTGACCCTCAGGAGATCTCTCATAAGATGTGGCCCAAAATTGCTTGACTAACGAGTCATAAACAACAGATGGACAGAAGGTTAGGGCATACCTGAGCTTAGATCGCAGAAGAAAGTCTATCATTGGATCATATACATCACTCCTTTTAGCTCTCTCCAAGAATGCAACCTTGTTATGATCAACTTTGAAAGCCAATGATGCCATTGAATTATTCTAAGAGGGTGGAAGATGGATTTGGTTTCAAAATCGGAGGGAATTGTGCAATTAGGTCGAGGGATATCAATAATTGGTTATTTAAGTAAGTTACTTAAAATAACCATTTAAATCGGCAAAAGATTCTCATAGAATTTTTGACCAATTTTGACTATAATCAAATCCCGTTTTTAATCCCCAATTATTATGAAATCAGCAGCAATGAAAAGTCACTCAGCAGAAACCATTTAGTCAACCAGCAGAAATGACTGAACATTTGACCACTGTTTCCATATCAAAGCTACCAGCAGAAACCATTTCCCCTCAGCAGAAACAATCACGTTACTAGCAGGAATGGAGAAAAGATAAATCCTTCTGTACATAACTGTGCATCAACTGTCTCCATACTTAACCTTTATTTATCCAAATACCAACCAATTAATTACAGCCATAAATTCTACCAACCAAAGATTTCATATTTACTATGCCTATTTAACCAACCCCTTGCCTCATCAAACACACACACAAACCAAATAACCCTAACACCAGAGTCGATTTCCTACCAAACCACCATGAATAACTCTCCCAATCATCCCATTGAAATATCTTCAGACTCATCTGAGAGTGAGCCATCCAATGATGGATGGTTAAACTACTTTCCTCGTGGTTACTCCAGCGTGACTTACATGTCCAGAGACCATCCTCGTACATCACCATTTGTTTGCACTTCTTCAGAGGATCTGCCTACCCCACCCTCAGGCTATGGATACAGTCACTCTAGTTCTGACACTGATGATGACCATGGTGGTTCTTCCAGACCAGTGATGGATGTTGTTCCTCTTGCCATTGTACCACCTCCTTCTGTGCTAGTTGCAGGTCCTTCATCTCCAAGACCAGAACCCTCCACCTTAAACCCTGAGAAGAGAGCTACAATGGTTGGTCTAGCTGCGAAGCCAGTGTGGTCGTTCATCAACAGGTGGGGAAAGGAGCATCAGAGGATGCCGGAGTGGGGAAAGAGGAGGCCTGAGTAGGTGCCTGGAAGATGGAAGCTGGAGTCTGAAGGAGTCTTTTGTGAAGCTTGTTAGGATGGAAGCATGATGTAATCAGCAACAGTGTTTTAAAAAGTCTTGTAATGTTACACTGTATCTAAGAATGCAGTGTTTTTATATGAATAAAAGAGTTTTGTAGTTTAATCTTTTGCTATATTTTGCCACTGATTGTGTGTTTGATACTAGATCTGCAAAATGGTTAGTAGAACACAGAATATACAAAACTAGTATATACACATATATACATTTTTACAAATATACAAAATATACAACATAAATCCTCCCCTTAAGCCAGAAACCTCCCCGTAGGCATAATCCTCCCCTCAAACACAACAATCAAGGGTTGATCATGCCTATATGGAAAACCAAAAATTGAAATCTTGGACCATCAAAAGCTTTAGTCAACAAATCAGCTACATTTTCATCTGTATGAACTTTAACCACTTCAATAAGGTGTTTTTCATTAGCATCTCTGATAAAGTGGTCTCGAATTTCTATGTGCTTAGTTCTTTGATGAAAAACAGGATTTTTAACAATGCAAATTGTACTTTGGTTGTCTATATAGATCTTAGTGTTCATAAAATTGAACCCATAGTCCAATAACTGATTTTGAATCCAAAGTACCTGACCACAGCAACTAGTAGCAGCAACATATTCAGCCTCAGTAGAAGATGTAGCCACTATGGTCTGCTTCTTGCATTGCCAGGAGATTAATCTCCTTCCCAGAAACTGACAACCCCCAGTAGTAGATTTTCGATCAAAGTTTGCACCAACATAGTCACTATCACTATAAGCTTCCAACTCAAATGGAGATTCTCTAGGATACCAAAGACCCAACTTAGGTTGACCATTGAGATACTTGAAAATCTTCTTGACTGCAGTCAAATGGGAAGTCAAAGGAGTGACCTGATGCCTGGAACAAGCACTGACTGCAAACATAATATCAGGCCTAGAAGAAGTCAATTACATGAGGGAACCAATCATAGATCTGTAGAGATGAACATTAACAACATGATCTGGTTCATTATTTGACTTAGTCTTTGGGGCTTCATAGGGAGTAGTTGCAGTCCTAACTAGTTCCATATCAAACTTTTTGAGGATGTCATGCACATATTTCTCTTGATGAATGAAAATACCATCTGATTTCTGCTGCACTTGAAGGCCCAAAAAGAATGTAAGCTCACCCATTGCACTCATCTCAAACTCACTTTTCATCAACTTCTCAAATTCCCTGCACCAAGCTTCTTTGGTAGAACCAAAGATAATGTCATCCACATACACTTGAACAAGAATGATATCCCTGGAATTCTTCTTGATAAAGAGAGTCTTATCAATAGCACCTCTCCTATAACCATGTTTCAGTAGGAACGAAGAGAGCCTAGCATACCAAACCCTAGGTGCCTGATGAAGTCCATAAAGTGCTTTAACCACTTTGTAGACCATATCTGGATTGTGAGGGTCTACAAATCCCTTGGGATGAGTGACATACACTTCTTCCTCAATTTCACCATATAAGAAAGCACTTTTTACATCCATCTGATATACCATGAAGCCCATGTAGGAAGCAAACACCAAGAAGAGTCTGATAGCTTCTACTCTTGCAACAGGAGCAAAAACCTCATCATAATCAATCCCTTCTTCTTGTCTGTAACCTTGGGCAACCAACCTAGCCTTATTCCTTACCACAATCCCCCTTGCATCCCACTTACACTTCAGAATCCACTTTGTGCCAGTGGCATACTTGCCAGGAGGCAGCTGAACAAGCTCCCAAACATTTTGATTTAAAAATTGTTGCATTTCTTCTTGCATAGCAGCTACCCAATCATCATATGCCAAAGCCTGTGCAACACTGGTAGGTTCAACTTGAGAGAGGAAACAAGCAAATAGAAAATGATGGTAGTCTATGTGATTGTTCCTATGTTGATCCTGAATGTAACTGAGAAATGCAGATTCACCAAAACTTGTCTTCTTCACCTTGCTTCTAGTTTGCACAGATGAATTAGGATCACCAATAATCAGAGATTGTGGATGTACTATGTTAATCCTCTTTGTGACATTAGGGCTAACATCAACTGATGTGGCCAGATTAGTGATAGTAGGACCAAAGTCGTCATCATAAGAAGAAGAATAAAAAATGCCTGTTCTTGACAAATGATGAATGCCATCCAATTCAGAGCTTGAATATTGTGAATTGGCTAAGTCAGATGGACTTGGAAATCTGGTGGGAGAATCATCTAAACCCAGAGTATCAACAGATGAAAGAGCATCACTAGCAGAAGGAACAGGAACAATATCAGCAGAATCTCCATCCGTAGCAACTGACCCATTACCAGCAGAATTGACATCAGCAGCTTTCTGACCAGTAGGAGCAGACACATTACCAGCAAGAACAGATACATTATCAGCAGCATCAAACTTCCTGCGGGCTTCAATAGTTGCCTGCCTTAAGAGTTCCTCTATTTATTTGGAGAATTCATAACCATACTTTTCAGCATCATCTTTTGCTGCATGCTCTTGGCGTTGAAGCTTCACAAGCTCTTCTGCATACCCTAAATCACTTGAAGCTACATTAGAAGAATCTGTATCCTGGGTACCTGAAAAGTGGTTAGTAGGAAAAGAAGGAACAACAATAAGTTGTTTATCACAGTCTGAATCTGACTCATCATCTGAGGAACCTGCAATGTTAGTTTGAGTAGCTTGTGGTTCTGCAGAAAGATTAGATTTATAACGAGTATAACCTAAGTGATCAGTTAAGTAGTCAAGATCAAAGTACCATTCTTGACCTGCTCCCTGAACATTAGGCTTGTCTTCCATAAATCTTAGATTAAGTGTTTCTTCTATCCTCTTTGTGGAGATGTTATACACCCTGTAAGCTTTACTGTGAGCCGAATAGCCTACTACAAAACCCTCATCAGCTTTGCCTTTAAATTTGCCCAAATGATCACTGGTGTTAAGGATGGTCACATGACAACCAAAAGGCTTAAAGTAGCTTATGGTAGGAATCTTTCCAGACAACAGTTCATAAGGTGTCTTATTATGAGGATGAGTTATCAACACCCTGTTCAAAACATAATAGGCAATACTAACTTCTTCAGTCCAGAACATGGTAGGCAACTTTGAATCAGCAAGCACAGATCTTGCTGCTTCAATAAGGGTTCTATTCTTCCTTTCAGCAACTCTATTTTGTTGTGAAATCCTGACATTGCTATAATCCCTTTTTATCCCCTTAGAAGCACAAAGCTCAATTAAATTGGCATTCTTGAACTCTGTCCCATTATCACACCTGATGGCTTTAACCTTTTTATTCGACTGATTCTCAACCAGGGCAGCAAAGTTTTGAAGAACCTGAAATGTTTCATCCTTGGTCCCCAAAAAGAATGCCCAGCAATACCTGCTATAGTCATCAGTAACCACCAAACAATAGTACTTGTGATCAATGCTTTTGATAGATGTAGGACCAAATAGGTCCATGTGCAGAAGCTGCAAAGGCTCTGAGATAGTGCTAACAGCAGTAATGGATTTATAGGAAGCCTTGTGCTGCTTTCCCTTGTTGTAGGCCACACAATTGTGCTCATTAGTAAAAACTTTGGAGGGAAGTCCATGAACTAAACCATGTTTTTCTAGCTTGTTGATAGTTTTGAAATGCCATCCTTCTATGCCATTTATTAGATTCATCCAAGGATGCCTTTGCCACTAAACAAGCTAAATCTCCTTCAGGCTGAACATCATTGAGATTGAATGTATAAAGATTATGTTTCCTAGGCACCTTCAGAACAACTTGACTGTCATCAGGTATCTGGAAGTCTTTGGAAAGTACAAGACATTCAGTATCATTGAATAGAACACAGTTTTTCTTATCACAGATTTGAGACACAGAAAATAAATTGAAGTTTCTTAGTTGTTCCATATAATACACATTCTCAAAGTCCAGCTTGGAAGTTCTAATGGTTCCCTTCCCTGTAATCTTACCATCTCCTCCTCCAAATGTAACTGTACCTCCTTGAGGAGATACAAAATCATGCAATCCGTCTCTGTTTCCTGTCATACTCCTAGACCATCCACTATCAACAATACCTAAATCTTTATTTGTATGAGGATCATCCTACAAGTTAAAAGATATACAACAACATTAGTATACATGGAGACCCAAGTCATTACTGACTTGGGCCTGCCTTTTGGATCATATTAGAAAAACCTGCAGATTGATGAGATCCACTATTGTTCTTGGAACCCTTCATGAATGATGGTCTATTTTGTGTCCAAGAGCAACCTGCTGAGGGCTTAACAGCAGTATCCCACCTTGCCCCTTTTTATTCAATGGGTCATTATTAACAGGCCTATATCCATTTTGAAAATAAGTACTCCTAGGTCTGATTAATGGCCTAGGAACATTTCTTCTCCAACATGATGAACATGGTCTATCGGCAGAAACTGGGTTACCAGCAGGAACTGGTCTACCAGCAGGAACATGTCTACTAGCAGTAACTGGTCTACCAGCAGAATTGGTTATGCCAGTCCTCACATGTGTTCCAGAGGGAACAAATGGAGGAATTTTGGTCACATCATTCCATATTGGTCTATGTCTCTGTTGATTAGTACAAACACCCATTTGTTTCTCATAAAAATCACAATCTTTGATAAGATGAAATGTACTACCACAAACAAAACATGATTTCTTCTTAAAATGCTTGTTCATAACATTAGGAGTATTATCACAAGCAAACTTATTCAAATCACAACCAAAATCAGAATTGTTTTTAACAGAATCAAAATAACAAGAAATGTTTTTAAAATAAGCTGTCTTTGAAGAAGATTCATTAACAGCAACTCTTGGGGCTTGGTGAACTGGTAAAGGCTTGGGAGAGGCAGACTTGGGAGTTGCAGACTCTTCATTTGAATCACAACTGGCATAGTCTTTAGACTGGGTCTCTGAAGTCCTATCACTGGAAGAACAAGAGACAAAATCATTAGTTTCACTACTAGTCTCAGATAAGTCGTTAGACTTTTGGCCATAGGTCATATGTGATTCATCCAAGTCTGAGTCTGGGTTAGGTGGTCTAACAATACTATTAATTGAGGAAGGAACAGTGTGCATTTCACCTTGTTTAACAAATTTAGAAGGTCGATATTTTTCTTCCTCTTCATCAGTGACAAGATTAAAAACACTATAGTCATTAGGGTCATATACCTCATCTGAATCAATGTAATCCTTGAAGCCCAAACCCATCTTAGTTTTTACAGACATAGAACTTTTCCTAAATTTGTCTAGATTTTTAGCTTGTTCTTGCCATTCTTTATGTCTAGCCACCTCTTTATCTAATTTAGCCTTAAGATCATCCTTTTCTACATTAGTCTTAATATTTTCATTTTCAGTATATTTTAACAAGTTAGTGGTGTTCTCTAAATCTCTTTCTAACACTCTAATTCTCTCTTCAAGGGCCAATTGATTTTGTTGGTACCATGCCTTTTGTTTTTCTAAAGATTTAACATTTTTCTTATATGCCTGGACCTGAATAAAATTTTCTTTATATTGCTCATTAACATCATTAAATTCACTTTTAAGAGCATCATATCTAGCATTACAACCAAATATACAATTTTGTACCTGAGATGTGATGCCCATCAGTGCAAACTCATCAGCAGTATCAGCAAGCAATTCAACCTGAGGATTTTCATCCTAAACTTCATCCACATGAGCATCCCAGTCAATCCTTGAGTCCAGAGACAACAAAGCTTTAGGTTTCACGTCCTCAGCTTCCTTGATCTTGTGTGCAGTATACCTTCTCCTGTCACTTCCCTTCTTATCTGGGCATTCTCTGGCAAAGTGACCTATTTGGTTGCATTCAAAGCACCTGATCTTCTTCCTGTCAAACCTGGCTGCCTCCCTTCCCTTGTAGCTGAACTTCCTCCCAGAACCCTTCTCATACTTGTTGACTTTTACAGCAAGCATGGCCATCTGCCATTTGATGTCCATCTCCTCCAAATCCCATTTATCCAATTGTTCAAAATCTTCATAGGCCAACTGCTGTTGGTCTTCAGTCTCAGCAACAAATGAGTAAAGCACATCCTCTATCACAGTATTGGACTTTGATTTTCTTGTAAAAGAAGTGTGTGATCTAGTTGCTGCTGATGAAGAAGTGGGACTCTCAGCATATGTCATCATTGTGTTAGCACTGGTAGTACTAACAAAAGTTGAGTTTGAAGGAGTTTGAGAATAGGAAGAATGACCCTTAATATCAATTTCAAGAGATCTAAGCTTATTGTATAAGTCATCGAAGCTTATATAATCAAGGCCTCCCTTTGCCTTGAGAGTGAGAGAAACCTGCCTCCAGGAAGAAGGTAAAGCACGAAGGAACTTGAGGTTGCACTCCTCATTATCAGGTTTGGACTTCATCTGATTGAGCTGGCTCAGGATTTTCTGAAACCTGTCATACCCCTTGTGTATGCCTTCCTCTTCAAAAATTGTGAACTCCTAAAAGCTCTGCTTGAGCATAGACTTCCTCATCTTCTTAGACTCTTCGTTACCTCCAAACCTTGCCTTGATAGCCTTCCAGATCTCTCTTGCATCATTAAGATGATGAAAGTCACTCATATGCTCATCTGGTAGTGCTTGGAGCAAGGTAGTCCTAGCCTTTGTTTCCCTCTGAAGGGCAATTGCTTCTTCAGTTGTTGCTGCTGGAAGAATGATCACATTAACTTCTGTATCTCTACCAATATTCTTCTTACTGTTGCCTTTCAGAACAATGTTCCAGAGATGGTAGTCATTGTTGGTGATGTAATTTTCCATCTTCATAGCCCATATGTCATATTCGTCCTTCTTCAGATAGGGAAATTTTGCATTGTTGTTGGACATGGTGGTAACCACCTGCTGAATTGTAGACTGAGCACTGGCATTAGATGACTCAGGCTTCTCCTCATTGTCTGAGTCTGAATGTTTTGATGATGTCATTTTAGAGTGAGATTAGGGTTTTGCAAAAGAGAGTAAGGATGTCTTCTTTGAAAGATTCTCACCAGGCTCTGATACCACTTGTTGGATCAGTCCCAGATAGATCTTAAGAGCCTTAATGAATGTATAGTGAACCTGTGTAATCACAAGCAAACTATGGAGAACCTTTGTTAGACTTATGTTCATGCGGAATATGAACACAAGAATTAAGAAGACAATAACCACAAAATACTTGATCCTCTATGGATCTATATTCAATTACTAATAATGTTATTGAAAAGCGTACATAAACCTTAGCCGCAGGTTTCTTTTATACTACTAGAAACCCTAATTCTGCAGCTCACTAAACACGTAAATGATATGCATTATCTCTTCCTAAATTAACTCATGCATATCCTAACTAAATACTAATAATACGGAAACTACATATCCGCAGAAACAGAAATAACTATCAGTAGTAACTGCACTATCCGCAGTAACTGCACTATCAGCAAGAACCTTTATCAACAGGAACCCACTGTTACAATAATTCCTAACAATGCATGATGTCATGCAATGGGTCATGGGTTATGGATTAGCTCAATGGGTATGGGTCATGGGTCTTGGATATTACCCATCCTATTACAAAAGCTATTACAACAAATGAATTATTACAACATTTTATGTGAATGACCAAATGTATATGCTTTACAAAAGTAACATGTATTCTTATAATTTTACTCATGATAACTTTATATTTGTTATCAACAAAACACAACGAGATCGATAAATGTGAATAAAAGTTTTTACGATTTATTTGTCTTAACAATCTCCCCCTTTTTGTTGATGAAAAAACATAATATTATGATGAGTAAAACGTAAGATTAGATGTATGTTTTGAAAGCATGTGTAAGTTTTACTTCTTCTCCCCCTTTTGTCGAAACAAAAAGCGATCCTAACAAAGAAATAAATTGTGGAATAAAAATAAGTATGATCCACAAAGCACTAGCTCCCCCTAGAATAGGGCGTCAAGTGAGAAAATATAATACCTACAAAAAAAATGTTAGTAGCAACATGTAATATAATCTTGTATAGGACGAGAAACAAGATGGAGAGCCAAGGTACGTAAGCAAAGCATTGTAATAAAATATCAAAGTGTAGTGGTATATATGCCACATACAAAATGTAAAGCTAAGAACAAGGATTGTTCTTTAAAATAACTCAAAAGAGAAAGAAAAAAATAGAGAAAATAATATTATCATTCCTTCCATGCTTGCATATGGGTTAATTATGGAAGTTTTGGTGAGTGATAATGTTGATGCGATCAAAAATATGGTTGAGTATGAATCTCATCCCTTATTTCCATTGCAAGTTCCCTAGTGGATTGACAATGTTCGCAATGGAGATGGTGAGGGTAGTGTTGGTGGATGGTTTCCGGGTAGGTTTGATTTGTGGTGGGAGGAATATGTGGTGGAAATGTTGGAAAATATGGATCAAAGTCCATGATGTTGGTGAAAGGCTTGTGGGAGATGATGGAGGTGCTAGAATGTAGTAATTAGGTTGAGATTTAGTAGTTGGTGAAAGGCTTTTTGACAAAGGTTTAGCTAAGCAACAAGGCCGGATGCTAATCCGTGCGGTTCTCCTAGATTTGGTTGGAGGTGGCACTACGGAAGGTAGTAGGATGAAGTTTTGGATTTCTTGAAAAGGATTGTTTTTACTAGATGGTTTATCAATGTTTGAGGATCTTTTGGATGACATGATAATGATTGTTTGTGAGGCTGAGAGTGATGGATATGCAAGCATTTTGGAACTTTATTTATAAAACCAAAATGTGGACTATGATCTAATGATTAGATATGAATTTAAGGCATGTGATCATGGGAACACAAGCATTAAGTAACATATTCATTAGTGAAAAAGCTAAAATGTTGAAAATATGAAAGTTTCTAGCCAAAGTGAGAAAAATGAGAGAAAAACTTTGCTTCTGTGGCACGGTTCCCAAGGATCCGACCCTTTAGGGATTCGTCCAGCGTAAAAGCTGGGATCCGTGGAATTGGTGTTCCCAGGCAGCTCAAATTTTTCTTTTTGGAAACAATAGTGCCTAGTGTGTGCCTATATGCAAACCATTTGGAGTTGCGGTTATCTCGACTCCTTTTAAAGAGGAAAAATAAACAAAGAAGTGAAAAAGCCTATATATATTTATGTGAGATAACCCGAGTGCTCCTTAATTCATTTTTACTTAATTGAATATACCCGAAAACATATATTAGTTATGTAATCTCTTTAGCATTCAAAAGACATGAGATGCAATGAAAAGAGTTTTTACTTTGTATATAAAATTTTTTTTGTCCTAGACATGAGAGTGATTTGAGAAAAATGATATGGGGATAAATAATCTTTTTAAAAAGAGTTTCGAAGAATTTCTTGTATAGAAAAGAAGAAAAAAAATTATCTCGAGTTTTGAAAATCCCCATATTGTTTGAGAGTTGTGTGTGAAATAGAGATCCCAGACTCAGACAAAGAAGGTAAGGCAAACGTTTACGTACCTTGTAGAATGAAAATATTTCACGATGATTGTTCCATAAGACCAAGACCAAGACGAAGCAAGTTGAATTTTTCCCGCTTCAACGGTTTGGTGAGGACGTCGGCTATGTTGTCTTCGAATGATAATTTCTCAATAGAAATATTTCCCTTTTGAATATTGTCTCTTAAGAAGTGATGACGTATCTCTATATGCTTGGTGCAAGAATGCAACACCGGATTTTTGCTTAAGTCAATAGCACCTTTGCTGTCGCATAAAATGGCTATGTCACTTAGATTGATGTCGTAGTCAACTAACGCTTGTTTCATCCATAGTGCTTGTTGGCATGCTTTGCCGGCGGAGACATATTCGGCTTCGCTTGTTGAAATGGCCAATGCCGTACAAAAATGGATAAAAACGTACAAAACAGATAAACGTACAAAAAACGGATAAAATCATTCCAAAAACCTGATAAAACCTGATTGGTCCCGAACCGTCAAGTTATCTCACACAAGCTAGCCACTTGTGAATGGCTAACCGTAAGAAACTTAAAACAGTTCAAACACTAATGCAATTTAAGATCAGAGGAATATAGTGGATTCCTGGGTCGTTAAGTCCCACGGAGGATGAAATGGTGTTTAACACAGACAGATGTCGAATAATCACTAAGGATAGTGATCAGTAAGGATTTTGAGATATTTATACCTAAAGAAAAGATTAATAAATTACAGTGACTTAAATGCAAATTAAAGGAAATTAAAAAGTTAAAATATATTAAATAAACGCTATCACTATTTTTACAATGATGTTTTTGTGATTTTATAAAACAAAATGACTTAAATAAACTATTTTAACTAAAACGTAAACTTAAATTATCTAAAAATGTGATTTAAAATGAAAACGTACGCTAAGTATAAAAATTACGCGAGTGCGCAAGCAAAAACGTAAAATTTGTGAAATAAAAGACCTACAAGTGTAAAAACAATTTTCTTACGTACTATATGACAAAAGAAAATTTTAGAAAAAAGATTTATATTTTTTAGACTTTTATATTTTTTATTATGAATTAAATACAATTTTACATTAATTAAATGTTTAAAAATACTAAAACTATTGAGAAAAATCTGAAACTTTTTTATAAAGTACTTTATACTAATACAAAACATGAAAAAGCTAGTATAAATAAGCTGGAAATAAGCAAATAAGCTCGTATAAGCTTATTGGAAACAAAAGGGGTATATATTAAATGGTGCAAAGTAAAACTGAAAAAGACCCAAGGGCGAGTGGTAGTGTGTGTGTGTGGTGAGCTGGGTGGCCAGGGTTCGAATCCCAGCAAGTGCTTTTTGCTAACGTTTTATTTTTTTGATTTTCCTTTACAAACTTATTAAGCTAATGATTTTAAGCATATTTTACAACTACAACTTTTTATGAAAATGACTAATAAGCTCAGTTTTGAGCTTATTATCTTAACAGTGGGCTAGAAAATGGATTTAAGCACAAGATTTTAGCCAAGTGGCTTAATAAGCTGATAAATAAGCAAAATGAGAAATGGAAATAAGTTAAATACTGATAATAAGCTAGTGTTACAAATAAAATAAAAAAAAAAATGACTTGAAAATAAGCACTAAATAAGCAAAATAAGCACAAAATACACTGGTTTGCACAGGACACTTTGTGAATCACTAGGCACCCTTAGGCTTATTTTTAAGCACTGAGATAAGCTAGAAAATGAAATCTAATAATGGAACTAACAAGCTAAGCAACTGAGCTTTCCAAAAAACTAAAGTACACAGATTGGGTTACAAAAATGAGCTTGTGAGAAGCTTTTGAAAATCTGAAAAACCACTGAGTCAAGACTCAGTGTATGCTGAATCAAATGGGACAAACTAAAAAGCACTTGCAGGCCAATCAAATAAGCTAGGAAGTTGAATTTTAAGCTTGAACCCTTAAGATGGCTTGGTTAGCTTTCCAAAGAACTAAAAATCACAAGCTAAAGTTAACTAGAGAGCTTATGACAGGCTTGTGATTTTGACCATAAAACTGTGTACAGGACACATTTTGACTTTGTAAGAAAATGAAACAAAGTTGACTTTTGTGAGATTTGAATGATCCTAGGCTACTTAATTTGTTATATTAAGCTAATATGAGACTAATTTTAGCTAGATAAACAACTTTTAAGCTAGTATGTATGATTATGCATTCTAAATTCCAACAGTTAACAAGCAATACAAGATTAAACTTGATTTTGACTTTTTAACTAATGAGAACTGGTTCTTATGCTTTGTTTGAGTTATTAAGGACTAATGAGACACAAGATAAGCACAAACAATAACACAAGAAGCTCATAACACAGTTAAACTGATGAATCCAAACACCCATTTATAGGACTGTTTTAAAGATTTCCAAAGACTTTCACCAATTCAGACCATGCAACTGATTTAAATCTTTAAATTATCATAACATGAGACTATAGAATTATTAAATAACAACAATAACAAGATAAAACTAAGAATTGACACTTATACTATTTTAACTGTTAAAATGAGATTTTTGCTAGCTATAAATTTACAAGAACAAGCAACTGTTTTAAAGGTTTGATTACACTTAACTATAACTAATGAACATGAAAACAAAAAGATTTTAGCTTATGACTGTATTACACAGTGAAATACCAAAATGGATCAAAATAGCTTACAAATGGATTCCAAGTGAAAAATGATAACCAAGGTCTGAGAACAGATCCTATAGCTTCCCAAGAAGCACTAAACCAATAAGCAATCCAAAATCAGCTCTGCTTCCAGTCTTTAATCTTCATTACCATTGATTTTTGAATTTCAAGCTATTTTTGAGTATTTTTGTGATTTTTCTGTTTTTGATTCTAAACTGGTTTTTAAAGTCTCTAAAAGCTTTAATAAGCTTTCTAGGAGCTTATGTGATCTATTTCAGTCCAAAACAACAACTAACAACAACATTTGAACTTATTGCAATTTTGAACAAAGTTAAAATTCTGCATAAACTGAAATGAGACTTAAACTGAAATTGATTACTGAAAACAGATTCAAATACACTTGAAAAACATAAACACAGTACTTGGAAGCTTAAAATTACACTTTTATTTGAAAATTAATTTCTACGACATACATTAAACTAAATTAGGCTAGATACTTGTTCACATTGCTTCCCATCCCTTCTTTATAGACTTTTGAGGCTCTGTTTATGTCTCTGAATCTTTCCCACCTCAATCCAACCATTGGATTGGTCAAAGCCATCATATACGTCCATTTAGATTTTTGGCGCCAAAATAGTCAAGAGCAGGTTTGGGCAATTAAAGAAACTTGGGAGGTTGTGGAGGTGGAGGGGGGATGTATTCAAGTGGAAAAACAGCTGGAAAGGTTGAAAAGGAGGAAAAACCACCTCTGGTTTTGGATTTCAGGTTGTGAGGAAGGGGATGAACAGTAATAGCTGTTTGGGCGCGGTTTGACTTATTTTGACTTTGGGATATTATAAAGGGGGTCCAAAATGGGGGGTCACAGGCATTTGGCAGGGGTTCTTTTTTGGATATGGCTGGGTTCTAAATACAAAAGGGTCTAATTGGTTTGTTTAATTTTACAAGGACTTGTTTTGTAATTCTGCCAATCTTGAGGGACCAAACCTGCAATTCTCCAAAAGTTATCACAAGGACCAAAACTGTCAATCTTGAATAGTTCAAGGACCATAGTTGATTATTTTCTATTTTTAAATATCAAGGGACCATTTTTGACAATTTCAAAACTTGAGGGACCTAAGTTGTAATTTTGTCAAAGATTTATTCAAGGACCATTTTTGACAACTTAGAATATTTCAGGGACCTTGAATAACATTTTTCTTTATTTTGATTTACCAGGGACTGTTTTTGACAACTTTTTAAACTTGGGAGACTAAAACTGCCAATTATGCAAACTTGATATGTTTTTCACCAGATTTTGATATTTTTGCATTTAAAACACATAAAACACTTGTTTGTGATATTTTCATCATTTTGATGCATTTCTGAGTGTTTTCAGATGTTTTTGGCATTCTAAACAGTATAAAAATGATGAGTATTTAGACACTCATCAATCCCCTACACTAAGATATTGCTAGTCCCTAGCAATGTTTTAAGAAAAATTAATAGATTTCATCTCTTTACCAAAAGCCATTACTTCTGGAGTAGCCAATTGTTTCAGTTCAAGTAAGAACCTTGGTACAATGATAACCAAATGATTTTGAGCAAATCATAAGCTGTAAACGGATTTGATTTGTCTTTACCAGAAGCCGTTTGCTTCTGGACTAGCCAACTCTTAGATAAATTATCAATATTATCTTTGGTGAGTCGATTACCAATTATGGATTTCCAACTGCCTTTACCACAAGCCATAACCTTGCGGGCTAGCCAACTTTTCACTAGTTTTAAAGATATGGTGAGTTGTACACCATACAATTTTGGGCAAATTGCAAGCCATAAACGGATTTGAGATATCTTTACCAAGAGCCGTTTGCTCCTGGATTAGCCAATCCTTATGTGGGTTAGACATGGCGGACTGATTACCATTTGCTGAGTAAGTGAAAAACACTTACTGCAAAAAAAATTTTTTGCCAAAAACGGGGGAATTGGGTGGTATAATTACATGATAAAATTCGTGAGAATTCCCCCCCACACTAGAAATGAATATTGCCCTCAATATTCAAAGTACCGGCTGTTATGCCGAAACATAGAACGTAAAAGGGAAATACTACGGCCATTATTTGAAAGATTTTTTTTTTCATGAAACTTATATACAACAGCGGGGGGGCAACTCCCCCACACTAGGGTGGTAGAAAGGGGGTAAGAAGACAGAAACATGGGTGAAAACCCATATGGTGTGTGCTACTGTTTTTGATTCCCTAGTCACTAGCTTGACTCGATCCCCGCATTCATTGGTTCATGGGGAAAGTTTGTAAATCCGGGACAACCATGAGTGGAATGTCCTCTCCAAAGTAGTGCTTTAATTGATGACCATTCACTTTAAAATTTGGACCATCAGGCTGAGATAACTCAATGGTACCATAAGGATAAACCTTAGTGATAGTAAATGGACCAGACCAACGGGACTTAAGCTTTCCCGAGAAAATCTTCAATCTTGAATTGAAAAGAAGGACTCGATCCCCAACGTTAAATACGCGGTTCTTGATTTTAGAGTCATGAATCTTCTTTGTCTTTTGTTTGTAGATCAAAGAGTTCTCGTATGCTTGATCACGGAGTTCATTTAGTTCATTCATTTGAACTTTTCTATGATCACCGGCTGTCTGAATATCGAAGTTTGCATGTTTTAAGGCCCAGTAAGCCTTGTGCTCTAGCTCAATCGGAAGATGACATGCCTTTCCGTACACTAGCTTGTATGGAGTACACCCGATGGGTGTTTTGTAAGCTGTACGGAAGGCCCAGAGTGCGTCATCCAGTTTATCTGACCAGGATGCACGATTTTCGCCTACTGTCCTTTCCAAAATTCTTTTAATACCACGGTTGGAGACTTCCACTTGCCCACTTGTTTGGGGGTGGTATGCAGTAGAGAGACGGTGGGTAACACCATACTTTTGCATGACACGATCAAATTGGTCATTGCAGAAATGTGTACCACGATCACTGATTATAGCACGTGGAGTTCCAAACCTGGCAAAAAGAGATTTCAAAAATTTCACAACTACTCGGGCATCATTTGTAGGTAAAGCTTTCGCTTCAACCCATTTTGACAAATAGTCAACAACCACGAGTATGTATTTGTTACCTCGAGAAGATGGAAATGGCCCCATAAAGTCAATACCCCAGATGTCAAATATCTCACAAACTTGAATGGCATTTTGTGGCATTTCATTTCTTTGAGAGATATTTCCATGACGTTGACAAGCGTCACAAGCTTTGACAAAATCGTGGGCATCCTTATAGATAGTGGGCCAATAAAACCCGAAATCAAACACCTTTTTGGCAGTGTAGTTTGGACTATGATGGCCCCCGGTGGGTCCAGCATGGCAAGCTTTGAGAATGTCAAGAGCTTCTTGTCCATAAACACACCGTCGGATGACTTGATCCGCACAGATTTGGAATATGTAGGGGTCGTTCCAGAAGTAATGTTTAACATCCTTGAAGAATTTGTTCTTCTGCTGGGTTGACATCCCTTTCACTATGAAGTTACCCGCATGGTAATTTGCGAAGTCAGCAAACCATGGGGTAGTAGAATTTCCACGAAAAGAAACCGCATTGAGTGTCTCGAGAGGAAATGTTTCATTTATTTCCTTTTTCTCGAAAACATCTTGGTGAGGGTTTTCTAAACGGGACAGATGATCAGCAGCCAGGTTCTCAGCTCCTTTTTTATCACGTATGATGATATCAAATTCCTAGAGGAGGAGAACCCAACGGAGCAATCTCGGCTTTGCATCTTGTTTTGCAAAGAGATATTTGAGAGCCGAGTGATCCGTATACACCACACATTTGGTCAAGATTAAGTATGGCCGAAACTTTTCAAATGCATACACCACGGCTAATAGCTCTTTTTCTGTGGTAGTGTAATGAGTTTGAGCTTCAGTCATAGTCTTACTTGCGTAGTGAATAGGCTGAAAATGCTTAGCTCTACGTTGCCCTAAGACTGCACCGATAGCAAAATCACTTGCATCGCACATGAGCTCAAAGGGTAAATCCCAGTCGGGAGCAACGAGAATGGTTGCTTCAGTAAGCTTTTTCTTTAATGTTTCAAAAGCTTCGATGCACTCGGGTGAGAAGATAAAAGGAGCATCTTTTTCAAGAAGATGAGTCATAGGCCGGGCGATTTTAGAAAAATCTTGTATGAATCTACGATAGAAACCAGCATGACCTAAAAAACTCCTAATACCTTTGACGGTAGTAGGATGAGGTAATTTAGCAATAACATCGACTTTTGCTCTATCTACCTCAATCCCATTTTTTGAAATCTTATGGCCAAGGACTATGCCTTCTTTAACCATAAAGTGGCTCTTCTCCCAATTTAGACAAAGATTGGTGTCTTCACACCGTTTGAGCATTTTATCTAAATGGGAGAGACATGTTTGAAATGAATCCCCAATGACCGAGAAGTCATCCATAAACACCTCCATTGTTTCCCCGATCATGTCGTGGAAAATGGCCATCATACATCGTTGGAACGTGCCAGGAGCATTACATAGGCCAAAAGGCATACGTCTGTAGGCAAAAGTTCCGTATGGGCAGGTGAATGTAGTCTTTTCTTGATCCTTTGGATCAATGGGAATCTGGAAATAACCCGAGAAACCATCAAGGAAACAATAGTACTCGTTTCCTGCTAATCTCTCAAGCATTTGGTCCATGAAGGGTAGAGGAAAATGGTCTTTACGGGTAGCGTCATTCAACTTACGATAGTCAATGCAAACACGCCATCCCGTAACCAGCCGAGTTGGAATTAACTCGTTATCTTCATTTGTGACAACAGTTATGCCATCCTTTTTAGGAACACAATGAATTGGGCTAACCCAAGGACTATCTGAGATAGGGTAAATCAATCATGCATCAAGAAGTTTGATAACCTCCTGTTTGATAACATCATGGATTTTTGGATTTACTCTTCTCTGATGTTGAACTGCTGGTTTGAAGTCATCCTCCATCAAAATTTTGTGAGTACAAAATTCAGGGTTGATACCCTTAATGTCGGAGAGTTTCCAAGCAATTGCTTGCTTGTGTAACTTCAAGACCTTTATAAGAGCAGTCTTTTCATCTTTACTCAAATCTCGAGCAATAATGACTGGTAATTTATCATCACCTTCAAGAAATGCATACTCGAGATGAGGTGGTAAGTCCTTAAGTTCGACTTCAGGAAATTCTTCAGTTTTCTCAACTGACTTGACTTCCTTGTTATGAAGCTCGACGGGAGGGAGTGGAGGAGAAATGTCATGATTTAACAACTTCTCAAGAAGAATATCTCCCTCCAAATTAATCTCATTTTGATTAATCTCATCAGGAATTGAATCACTAGTGTGAGGGGCTGATGATGGATCATCATTAAGCAACTTCTCAATGAGAAGTATGTCCCCCTCAATGTCAATTGGAGCGTGATCAATTTCCCATGGAACAGAATCACTAGCCAAGTATGCTTCAATCTCTTCCAAGATGAAGTTGCTTCCCTCAAACGGAGTGAGAGAAGGAGTATAATTGGCTATGATAGGTTGAGAAGATGTAGTGGGATCCCCACTCACAGAATAATAAGAATAACCAAGAACTTCTTGAGAGTACTCTTCTGAAGCAACATCAATGATATCTATTCGGTTAACCGACTCAGAATCATAGTTTGCGGAGTACCTCGAAGTTTGATCAAGGTTAAAGGTGACAACTTCATTACCAACACGTAATGTGATTTCTTGCTCAAATACATCAATGAGAGCACGGCCCGTTCTCAGGAATCCTCGACCAACAATGAGAGGAACCCGATGATCGGCATCAAAATCAACAACCACGAAGTCAGCTGGAAAATGGAACTTTCCTACTTTCACAAATACGTCCTCAGCAATGCCAAGAGGACGGGATATTGTACGATCTGCAAGCTCGAGAGTCATGCATGTAGGAGTAAGTTCTGGAAGAGAAAGTTTCTTCCATACTGAATAAGGCATCAGATTGATGCTTGCACCTAGATCTGCTAAGGCAAAGCATTCAACCATTCCTGGAAATACACAAGGTAAGAGAAATTTTCCAGGATCTCCAAGCTTTTCTGGAAGCTTTTTCAGGATAACTGCTGGGCAGTTCTCGTTAAGAGGAGTTTTAGCCATTTCAAACAGCTTTTCCTTGTTGCTTAACATGTGTTTGAGAGTTGATGCAAACTTGGGCATCAGCATGATAGCATCCGCAAAGCTTATGTCAAAATGTAGTTCTTGGAAAATTTGAAAAAATTTGTCCATTTGATGACTGGCTTTTTCGCGGAGCTTTTGCTCATTCAAACGTGATGGGTAAGGAATAGAAGTTTTGGATTTGGTATTTCCAACGGGAGCTACTGGAGGTTCAAAAACAACTCCTGGATTGGATTTGGGTTTCTAGACAACTTGAGGATGGACATCATTGGTTCCTCCGTCATTAACAGGAAGTTCCTTATCCTTTGTAGCCTCAGGTTCACTTTCCACTACCTTCGGGAGAGAAGAAGAAGAGGTAGTAGGAATAGCGGGTCCATTGTATGAAACACCACTTCTGGTTGTGATCGCCTTTGCATCTTCCCTCGGGTTAGCGATCGTGTTGCTCGGAAGTTTTCCTGAGCCCGAGGGTTGATCATTTAAAGACTTCTTGAGATCAGCGATCTGACTGACCAACAACCTGTTCATTTCATCTTGGGATTTCATGAATTGCTTCAATAGCTCATCAGATGATGGTACTAGAGGATGTGGAGGGAAATTCTGAGGTCTGATGTTTTGATTATGACCTTGTTGTTGAAAATTCCCTTGATTAGGATTCACATTTCCATGAAATTGATTCCCTCGATTGAAATTGTTTTGATTAAGGTTCCCTTGATGTTGGAAACCCTGATTTGGTCCAGGATAGAAATTACCTTGGTTTTGATAACCTTGGTTCATTCTAGGTTGATTCTGATTCCGGTTAGGATTCTGGTTAAAACCGGGTGGTGCCTGATAAGTGTTAGCACGGTAATTTGGTTCATTTTGAGGACGGTATTGATTACCTCCTTGATTTGAAGTACCGGCTATAGCATTGGCTTCAAACGGACTACCATCGGTGGCAGTACAGTTGTAGTATGCATGAGGACCACCACAAGTAACACAAACTTCAACTTTCTTCACTTCACCATGTGATGGTGTTTGAGTGAAAGTGACTTTCTTCTGGTTAGCAAGAACCAAAGCCTGAGCAATATCTGTGAGTTTGTCAATCTTAGCATCGGTGCTAGATGTACTCACAGGTGATGAAGTAGAAGGTCCAGCATTAGACTGAGTCTGATATGTCTTTGTGCGGAAAGAACGGACCTGGGACTTGTTTTCAATGATTTGTAAGGCTTCTTTTGTGGTTTTGCTAAGGAAATTACCTCCCGCGGAGGCATTTAGAGAGTCTTGGTCAGCTTGTCTCAGACCATTATAGAAAGTATCCATTTGCATTAATTCGGTAAAACCATGATGCGGACACTTGCGGAGCAGCTCTTTGTAACGATCCCATGCCTCCCCGAATGATTCATCAAATCTTTGAGAAAATTTCATTATCTCATTCTTAAGACTTGTAGTTCGGGATGGAGGATAGAAGTCGTTAACAAACTTGGTGACTAGATCTTCCCATGTCTCAATGGAACGAGGGGGTTGTTTCTCAAGCCAATTCCGGGCTTGTCCCTCTAGAGAGAATGGGAACAGAAGAAGCTTAATGGCTTCATGTGGGACATTCTTGTATTTGATGGTAGATGCAATCTTGTTAAACCATTGAATGTGTGCATGAGGATCATCCCGCTCAAAACCATAGAATTGGCTTTGGGTTACCAGATTAAGCAACCCGGTTTTGAGCTCAAAAGTATCAGCCACAATGGCTGGGACAACAATGGCATCTCCGTAACCCTCGATGGGTGCTTGGAGAAGTTCATTCATCGGCTTGTCTTCTGTCATTTCGACAGGGGGTGGTGGTGGTAGACGTTCCTCAGTCACGGCTGAAGGAGCAGAACGTCCTCTACGTCTACGAGGAATGTTTGCAAGCTCAGAAAGTGGACTTGTAGAACTGGAAGAACGAGTGCGCATGCACTAAGTATAAAAATCAATTTTCAAAACAAATGCGAGGCAAAACGACAAGTGAACTTAACCAATAATCACAAATGAAATGGCTTCTTTGAAAAAGGTACACCAAATCACAAGGACACAAAGGCAAGTTTTAAATCTGTGGTTCGGGAACTTATTATGGTCACACCCCCAGTTAGTAGGTGTACTGCCTTGATTTGCGGTGGTTGACTTAGTGTGGGGGATTGATTTTTATGTATAAATTAAGTACCACTGAAAAGACGTAGGTAATGATTTGTGCTGATGGTTTAAAAACTTTTGGACAATATTTTTGGAATCGTCTTGTTTAACCAAATCGTATTTCTTTAAGAATCACCTTAAAAGAAACACAAGCTAGAAAACGTTACAATTGTTTTGTTGTTTTATAATTTTTTTGGTGTTTTTAACACTTTAGAAAAAGTGTTAATGAACTTTTTGATTTATGATTAACTTTACAAAAAACCTGTTTACAAACGATGGTATATGTGCAAGTACGGGTCTGAAAAATGCTTAGAACACGCTTACAGCCTCCCCGGCAGCGGCGCCAAAATTTGATTGGTCCCGAACCGTCAAGTTATCTCACACAAGCTAGCCACTTGTGAATGGCTAACCGTAAGAAACTTAAAACAGTTCAAACACTAATGCAATTTAAGATCATAGGAATATAGTGGATTCCTGGGTCGTTAAGTCCCACGGAGGATGAATTGGTGTTTAACACAGACAGATGTCGAATAATCACTAAGGATAGTGATCAGTAAGGATTTTGAGATATTTATACCTAAAGAAAAGATTAATAAATTACAGCGACTTAAATGCAAATTAAAGGAAATTAAAAAGTTAAAATATATTAAATAAACGCTATCACTATTTTTACAATGATGTTTTTGTGATTTTATAAAACAAAATGACTTAAATAAACTATTTTAACTAAAACGTAAACTTAAATTATCTAAAAATGTGATTTAAAATGAAAACGTACGTTAAGTATAAAAATTAAGCGAGTGCGCAAGCAAAAACGTAAAATTTGTGAAATAAAAGACCTACAAGTGTAAAAACAATTTTTTTACGTACTATATGACAAAAGTAAATTTTAGAAAAAAGATTTATATTTTTTAGACTTTTATATTTTTTATTATGAATTAAATACAATTTTACATTAATTAAATGTTTAAAAATACTAAAACTATTGAGAAAAATCTGAAACTTTTTTATAAAATACTTTATACTAATACAAAGTTAAGAAAAATACAAAACATGAAAAAGCTAGTATAAATAAGCTGGAAATAAGCAAATAAGCTCGTATAAGCTTATTGGAAAAAAAAAGGGGTATATATTAAATGATGCAAAGTAAAACTGAAAAAGACCCAAGGGCGAGTGGTAGTGTGTGTGTGTGGTGAGCTGGGTGGCCAGGGTTCGAATCCCAGCAACTGCTTTTTGCTAACTTTTTATTTTTTTGATTTTCCTTTACAAACTTATTAAGCTAATGATTTTAAGCATATTTTACAACTACAACTTTTTATGAAAATGACTAATAAGCTCAGTTTTGAGCTTATTATCTTAACAGTGGGCTAGAAAATGGATTTAAGCACAAGATTTTAGCCAAGTGGCTTAATAAGCTGATAAATAAGCAAAATGAGAAATGGAAATAAGTTAAATACTGATAATAAGCTAGTGTTACAAATAAAATAAAAAAAATGACTTGAAAATAAGCACTAAATAAGCAAAATAAGCACAAAATACACTGGTTTGCACAGGACACTTTGTGAATCACTAGGCACCCTTAGGCTTATTTTTAAGCACTGAGATAAGCTAGAAAATGAAATCTAATAATGGAACTAACAAGCTAAGCAACTGAGCTTTCCAAAAAACTAAAGTACACAGATTGGGTTACAAAAATGAGCTTGTGAGAAGCTTTTGAAAATCTGAAAAACCACTGAGTCAAGACTCAGTGTATGCTGAATCAAATGGGACAAACTAAAAAGCACTTGCAGGCCAATCAAATAAGCTAGGAAGTTGAATTTTAAGCTTGAACCCTTAAGATGGCTTGGTTAGCTTTCCAAAGAACTAAAAATCACAAGCTAAAGTTAACTAGAGAGCTTATGACAGGCTTGTGATTTTGACCATAAAACTGTGTACAGGACACATTTTGACTTTGTAAGAAAATGAAACAAAGTTGACTTTTGTGAGATTTGAATGATCCTAGGCTACTTAATTTGTTATATTAAGCTAATATGAGACTAATTTTAGCTAGATAAACAACTTTTAAGCTAGTATGTATGATTATGCATTCTAAATTCCAACAGTTAACAAGCAATACAAGATTAAACTTGATTTTGACTTTTTAACTAATGAGAACCGGTTCTTATGCTTTGTTTGAGTTATTAAGGACTAATGAGACACAAGATAAGCACAAACAATAACACAAGAAGCTCATAACACAGTTAAACTGATGAATCCAAACACCCATTTATAGGACTGTTTTAAAGATTTCCAAAGACTTTCACCAATTCAGACCATGCAACTGATTTAAATCTTTAAATTATCATAACATGAGACTATAGAATTATTAAATAACAACAATAACAAGATAAAACTAAGAATTGACACTTATACTATTTTAACTGTTAAAATGAGATTTTTGCTAGCTATAAATTTACAAGAACAAGCAACTGTTTTAAAGGTTTGATTACACTTAACTATAACTAATGAACATGAAAACAAAAAGATTTTAGCTTATGACTGTATTACACAGTGAAATACCAAAATGGATCAAAATAGCTTACAAATGGATTCCAAGTGAAAAATGATAACCAAGGTCTGAGAACAGATCCTATAGCTTCCCAAGAAGCACTAAACCAATAAGCAATCCAAAATCAGCTCTGCTTCCAGTCTTTAATCTTCATTACCATTGATTTTTGAATTTCAAGCTATTTTTGAGTATTTTTGTGATTTTTCTGTTTTTGATTCTAAACTGGTTTTTAAAGTCTCTAAAAGCTTTAATAAGCTTTCTAGGAGCTTATGTGATCTATTTCAGTCCAAAACAACAACTAACAACAACATTTGAACTTATTGCAATTTTGAACAAAGTTAAAATTCTGCATAAACTGAAATGAGACTTAAACTGAAATTGATTACTGAAAACAGATTCAAATACACTTGAAAAACATAAACACAGTACTTGGAAGCTTAAAATTACACTTTTATTTGAAAATTAATTTCTACGACATACATTAAACTAAATTAGGCTAGATACTTGTTCACATTGCTTCCCATCCCTTCTTTATAGACTTTTGAGGCTCTGTTTATGTCTCTGAATCTTTCCCACCTCAATCCAACCATTGGATTGGTCAAAGCCATCATATACGTCCATTTGGATTTTTGGCGCCAAAATAGTCAAGAGCAGGTTTGGGCAATTAAAGAAACTTGGGAGGTTGTGGAGGTGGAGGGGGGATGTATTCAAGTGGAAAAACAGATGGAAAGGTTGAAAAGGAGGAAAAACCACCTCTGGTTTTGGATTTCAGGTTGTGAGGAAGGGGATGAACAGTAATAGCTGTTTGGGCGCGGTTTGACTTATTTTGACTTTGGGATATTATAAAGGGGGTCCAAAATGGGGGGTCACAGGCATTTGGCAGGGGTTCTTTTTTGGATATGGCTGGGTTCTAAATACAAAAGGGTCTAATTGGTTTGTTTAATATTACAAGGACTTGTTTTGTAATTATGCCAATCTTGAGGGACCAAACCTGCAATTCTCCAAAAGTTATCACAAGGACCAAAACTGTCAATCTTGAATAGTTCAAGGACCATAGTTGATTATTTTCTATTTTTAAATATCAAGGGACCATTTTTGACAATTTCAAAACTTGAGGGACCTAAGTTGTAATTTTGTCAAAGATTTATTCAAGGACCATTTTTGACAACTTAGAATATTTCAGGGACCTTGAATAACATCTTTCTTTATTTTGATTTACCAGGGACTGTTTTTGACAACTTTTTAAACTTGGGGGACTAAAACTGCCAATTATGAAAACTTGATATGTTTTTCACCAGATTTTGATATTTTTGCATTTAAAACACATAAAACACTTGTTTGTGATATTTTCATCATTTTGATGCAATTTTGAGTGTTTTCAGATGTTTTTGGCATTCTAAACAGTATAAAAATGATGAGTATTTAGACACTCATCAAAACCTAAAAAATGGATAAACATAAAAAAGACGGATAAAAACGTACAAAAACGGATAAATGACGTAAAAAACGGATGAAATGAACAAAAAACGGGAAAACGTACAAAAAACGGATAAAAACGTTAAAAAACTGATAAAACGTATAAAATCGTTCAAAAGCGGATCAAAACATACCAAAAAATAGATAATAAGCGCAAAATAACAGATAAAAACCTACAAAAACGGATAAAAGCTTACAAAAACGGATAAAATGTACAAAAACCTAATATAAACAGACAAAAACGTTCAAAAACGGATAAAACTGTATATAAAATCGGATAAAACGTACAAAAACGGATAAAAACGTAAAAAACAGATAAAACATTTAAAAGATGGATAAAAACGTAAAAAATACGGATAAAAACATATAGAAACGGATAAAACGTTGAAAAAATAAATAAAAACGTAAGAAAACATATCAAAATGTAAAGTTTCGAAAAAACATGTTAAAACAAATATAGTTTAGTGTTCTTTCACCACTAGAAGTGTAGTCCGGTGGTTGGGTTATTGTGTATTCACCAACCAAACCCGGGTTCGATTCCAGCTTGACCCCTTTTTAATTTATTTAAAAAGAGGACTAACGGTGCAAATATCGTTAGTTCTGAAGGCTAACGGTGTAAATATTTTCTATCTCGTTAAGAGATAACGGAGAAATATAATTTGCATCGTTAGTCCTCATTTTAACCTAGGGATGTATGGCGGTTAACTGTTATTAACGGATGGATATTTGTCTAAACTTATGGGAATGTGATGTATGGTTTGAAACGAGGTAAACCACATGGATGTATTTTTGAGTTTACTCTTTAGTAAAGGAAATGTTGCATATGGGCTTATTAAGACAGTTAAAAGTTGATTCTCATAATCGAATAGATGATATTCTTACAAAGGCACTTGGTTTTCCTCAACACAATTTTTTGTTAAGAAAACTGACTCTTGTAAATCTATTTGCAATATAAGTTTCAGGGAGACATTGAAATATATAAGTTCAAACTTATATTGTTGTGATAAAGTGCAGGGACTGTTATTGATAATATCTCAAAGTTTATTACTTTGGTGTTGATTTTGTTATATCTAATAATTTAGAGGCTAAAGTGGAACTTGTGGGCATATACACATCTCATCCGATTTGGGTTTCATAATCTTTCCATTCATCTCTCTTCGCACACACATTCTTTGTATCTCGTTTACATTTTGGTTTTGATCTTGTTTTGATTTACGTCTTGCAGTCGTTTGGTTATTAAAGGTGATGTAGTGTGACTTTGGTATTCTATAGATCATATCCGTGTTGAGGACACTTTTTTTTTGTATGTTTGAATCACATTTGTTTGAGGACGATTTTTTTGCATGTTTGAATCGCACTCATTTGAGGACAATTCTTATTGAGCTTATAATAAAAGTAAAAGGATGGTTGGTTGTATTAAGAATAATGTTCTCTGGTTGTTAATTTTTACAGTAACTTCTGGTCACGTACAAAAGCCTTAAGGAAGCAGGAAAATCAGGCCCGAGTTGAGCATGTGTGGCATAAGAAACTGCACACAACCTCTATTTTTTTAGGGCATCCGATTCTAAAACTTCAGTGTAAGTATAAAAACAATTTTGGCGGATTTAATAGTGTTGATAAGTGACTTGGGCAAGAACCTGTGTATGGGTTCTTCTACTTTAACTAATGTATCGAATGTTCAAATGGGGTCTTGTTTCAAATAATAATACCAAGGAACCTGTGGTGAACAAGGTGGAAAATTCAAGTGGACATGTTTGAATGATAATACCAAGGATCCAATTTCGTTTGGTAAGCTATGTAGGGTGACATGAGTGGGAAAGTTGCAAGTTTCGGAACGTTGCTAGCACCAACAAACAACCGGGCGGATGTAGCAGTCTCATTGGAGTCGGTTCAAGCTGTTCATGAACAGTTTAGTAACACGGTCTATGGGTTCTTTTTGGTTAATCGAGTAGCGTATCCGGTTGTTGAGAATTATGTCAAAAATACTTGGAGAAAGTTTCGTCTTGTTATATCAATGATGAACTCTAAAGGTTTATTTTTCTTCAAATTTAGATCGAAAGACGGGATGGACGTGATGCTCGAAAATGGTCCGTGGTTAATTCTCAACATGCCGTTAATTATGAAAAAATGGTCACCAAATGCGAATCTTATGAAGGAGGATGTGAGTAGTATTCCATTTTGAGTTAATCTTCATGACGTTTCTATTACCGCATTCACGGCAGATGGTTAGAGTGTTATTGCTACCAAACTAGGCACCCCATTGATGCTAGACTCTTACGCGTCGACTATGTGCATGAAATCTTGGGGTAGGTGGAGTTATGCACTGGCCATAATTGAGTTGAGAGCTGATGTGGATTTGAAACACTCCCTCATGGTGGCGGTGCCAAAACTCGAGGGTGAGGGGTATACTATGCATATTATCCGTGTCGAGTACGAGTGGACACCTCCTAGATGCTCAATTTGTAAGGTATTTGGTCACATCCTTAATGAATGTCCTAAGAAATTTGCCTCGTATTTTATTAAGAACACCAAAACTCCAAAGCATACCATACATGGGGTTCAAATTGGTTCGAAAACTAAATTTGCTTATCTACCTAAGGCTTCAAGGAAACCAAAGGAAACTAATGATAAAACTTATACTTCGGTTCCTTCCACTTCGAACTCTTTTGCAGTATTAATCTCTATAGTGGATGTGGAGGATGGAGAGGCTCGTAAAGATTAGGGTTTTGGTAATGGGAATGGAAGCATGGATAATAGGCGATCCTATTGATTCATTTGGCAGTCCAAGTACTCCATCTCTCATTGAAAAGATCAATAATCTAGAAAGTAAAATAAATAATGGGAAGATTGTGCTCTTAGGTGATGATGGGAAGCCTCTTCTTATGCAAAATGAGGCTAATGTGACATCGGTCTATGGACCTAGTACTACTACGAAATAGAAAGGAGAAGACTTGGATAATGATGACGTCGAAGATGTAAATGATGAGACTTCTCATTTCATAAGTAGTGGAGGTTCATATGACACTAGTTTATGTGGGGATAAAGATTATGATCTATATGACACTTATGACCTTGAAGGTTTAACTTTGGGACAACGGGCGCTTTGTGAAGCGATGGACATTAATCTTCTTGGTTAATTTAAACATTAGTTCTATTTCTTGTCCTTATAGTAGTTTCATAAGTTTGGTTTGTATTTTTGTGATAGTTTTGGTTTAAAGCACAATAGGTGCGTTTGTTTCTTGTCTTTGTAACAGGTTTAGATGTGTGATTCACCCACATTCTTTGTATTAAATGTTTTTTCGGAGTGATTAATTTACGAGGGGTATCCCCTTTACCCAGAAAATTAGTATTGATATATGATTTAGGATGAAAAATTGAAGATTTTTATTGTAGAAACAAAAAATACGCTTGAGCACGCAGTTTATATAAAATAATGAGATATGATTCTATTGGAGAAGACAACCCGATAGGTTGTGTGTGGGGCCTTTAAAAGTGGGTTTGTTTTTTTCTTCTAAAGAGTATTATTTTTCAAAGTTCTAATATGAACTTTGTCTTTATAGTTTATTATACTTTAACCCCTATCTTGATTTAATATTTCTTTTTCCAAAGTTTTTTTTAACAAGAGAGTTTATAATAATCAGTCAATTAAAAGTAACGTCACTAAAAGAACAATATTTCCATTTGAGGTATGTCTTTAAAAAACATTTATCTATGATAAAATTTTTAAATAAATGTGAGGTGGTATACTTTATAAAAATGTTTTAATATTTTGTAAGCCGATGGTTATGTCTAAAAATGAATTAAAACTATAATAAGATTAGTTTGTTGTGATTTGATCGATATACCAATAAGGCAATTGATAACGCTACACGCGTCGTTCGGGGTCAAGGAAACTTCCTTTTCTTCGAGCAAGTTTTATAACACCCTAGGCAGTGAACCTAATCGTTGTAGTGTAGTAATTAGGGTAAGCCACGGGTATTGATATCGTTCTCTAGGGGAATAGGAATGCTAGTGAGAAGTTACTACGCTAAGGTTGAGGTTGAGGAAGATTATTTTTGTATTTTTATATTTTTTAGAAATTAAAAAGGTACGAATCTCGGGTATTGGATTTGGGGGGTTGGTATTGCTACCGATTATTCTACTATTATCTAATTATCTAAGCTAAGGTTGTGATAGTCTATGTCTAATTGATGTGTACTCGTATGATAGTTTAAAGATGTGTTTACTTAGGTTTTACTACTCCTTAATTATCTCCTATTGATGGTTGATTTGTCACGTCCTTATTCCTAGTTGCGTTGTGATTCTAAGGCTATAGGGCGTGCTTGTTTCCCTAACTCTTTGAATTTACCAAAGGGTCTTGTTTACAAATCCTCTAGTGATTTATAGACGCCTACTCTACGGTTGTCCTTGAATACTTTATCCTACAATTACCTAGATAATTATATTCTAAAGTTCACAAAGAAAAGTCAAGCATTAAGTACACAACGAATAATCTAGCGCACTCTAGATCATTAGTCAACTAAGATAAGTATCAACCAATCAATATTCAATAATTAAGTTTCATATTCCCTAAGCAAACACACAAATAAATTAGCCGGACATGGAGAACATGCAAGCATACACACAAATAATCAAAGACATAATTAAATTAATGAAGTAAATACTTATCTTGATGTATAATAGGGTTTAGAACCCTAAAATACTGCACAAGAAAGCCTTGGTTCGGTTTTAGGTTTTTACTCCAAAAGACTACACACAAAAACTGAAAAATTCGGATTCTATATATAAGATTACATCTGCGACGGCGTCACCTTATGTTTTGTGACGCCGTCGTGTCGCCGTCATTAGGGTTTCGTCTTGGCCACGTAAACCTTGCGACGGCGTCACCTTATGACTGTGACGCCGTCCCCTTCAGCTCTGACGCCGTCTTGGCTGCATCTAGGCCGTCTGAGTAACGACGGCCTACTCCTTTAGAACCTGACGTCGTCCCTTGAAAACATGCAATTTATCTTCTGAGCCGTCGCAAAATTCCTTCCCGACGGCGTCGCAGATATGCAGTGACGCCGTCGCCTTGTGTTTCAGCAGCTTTGAGTGTCTCGATTCTGACTTTGGCCATTTTCTTCGTATATTCGCGCCTTTTCGTCCAAATAAGCATCATTCCAGCATTTTGCCTTCAAGAGACCTAAAAAGTGAAAAGGAACGATATTAAGCAATAACGGATACAAAAGTGATCGAATAAGGGCTTAAATGACCCCTCAAAAAGGTACCTTTTAAAACCTTATCAAATATCCCTACACTTGGTATTTGCTTGTCCTCAAGCAAATGTGCTTTTAGCCAATTAATTTATAAGTTAGGGGTCATGAAGCATCCATTCAAAACGGTCCACAACACATATAAGCCCCGCAAAAGTCATAACAAGCACGGAAATTACATACTAGCACCTCACATGGGGTGTTTGGATACTCACATCTCTCTCGGGTGTATATATGAAATATAACAAATCGGAAATGGAAGATAAACACTCATTAACCGGTCCTAGTACATAGATTACCATAGGCTTGAGAATAGATCAAACCTCCGTCGCTTTGGCGTAAGCACCTAGGAAAGACTATCAAAGAGGTCTTTTAAAGGGTTGTAATGTTAGGCTTACGGTAGGGAAATGAAGGGTTTGGTGGGATAGGCTATTTAGTGGTGGATAGTCAAAAATCTCTATGTTGCAAGTATACGAAGAATGGCGTTGCTAAGCCAAGACTCGACATTCTAAAACTCTAGGCAACGAAAATAAACAAACATAATTTAAAAGATAGATGTATGATGGTAGCCCGTATGGTTTTTTTTTTTTTTTTTTTTTTTTTTTTTTTTTTCACTCTCTTTTTTTTTTCTTTTTTCCTTTTTCTATTTTTTTTTCGATTTTTTTTTTTTTTTTTTTTTTTTTTTTTTTTTGCATACACTTTTACTCTACCATCCTCTACGGTACATCAAAATGATAGAGATTTATAGACACATCCCTACACTTGAGTTTTTATTACTCTAACACTAATTTGACCCGAATTGAAAAGATCAAAACACTTGGAGTACATTATTATGCAAACAAAGGGAATTTGAGTTTAACGTTCTCTTCCCTATATTTCATAAACTTTAACTTTTCCCATGAATCCCAATCATCCCAAAACTGTATACAAAGGATATGACTCGACTTAGCAACTCATGCAAGCAACCAGATAATTGAACTAAGGGTTTTGGGTGATAACATAAATTTGCACTAAAAGTGAGTGCAATAAAGGTAGGCTAAGGCGATTTGGGTGTATATTAGGGGGTGGGGTGTAAACAATGCTCTTCATTGATATTCCGGAAAAACCGAAACATCACGAGAACCGCGAAAAGGATAGGCTCTGAGGGGTTAACTAGGGGTATCGTGTACTAAAGATGAGTACCGCGCAAAGGGTGTGGGGGAATTACTCAACCGATATGGAAGAAGTAATTATATTACAGGTATTAAACAAGGGTTTATCCTAATGCCTCTTATCATTTAGTTATTCCTAACTACACAAGTGTAGTCTCACTAGCGATCTCGGAATGCATCACAAAACAAGTTCTAGAATCTAATATACTGCCGGTTCACACTCTAAGCATTAAAGATGAATGCTTTAATTCCTACTAATCTAAGGGTGATCCTCACATTTTGGGTGGAATTTAGGTGGTAAAGGGTTTTTTGTGCTAGTCATGCAACTTCCTATCCATGAGACGCTTTTGTTAAGACTAATGGCCCACTCCTATACGTCATGAAAAAATTTTAAATTTGGCTAAAATTACCCTAACCTACATTTTCTCATGGTTTATTACACAAATACACTTGGACAAAGCAAATAGTCAAGGATAAGCATAGTTTCAAAGTTCCCGTTTTATTTTCCCTCCCTACACTTAAACTGAACATTGTCCCCAATGTTCCCCGAAAGTATCAAGGTTATGATAATAAAAGGTAATTAAAAACGAAAGAAACTAATACTCCCCTGATTAGCTCGGTAGGATCCGTAAAAAGTGGTGGTTAAATCTTTTCCAAGAAGAGTTTTTGCGTGAAAGGCTCCTTCCAAACTTGTGTAACTTCTTCTTGATAAACTAAACCTGCACACTAGAAGAAAACAAACGAAACCTTCGCGTAAAATCGGCGGTAATAATATACATAAGACTCGATTTAAACTAGGATATAATGCTTGTGGAATGGATGTTTACAGAATTTGTTTTGAAAGTTAAGATCTGGAAAATTCCAAAATTTTACAAGTAGCTCAGAAAACGAGAAAAAATAAGCTGATGTTTTTATTCCTTCCTGACGCCGTCAGGTTGCAATCCTGACGCCGTCAGGTTATCCTGACAAAAACTGGTCTGCGATTTTCTGGAAAAAATTCTGGAAAATTTACATCTTTAGAATCTGGAAAAACTTCTGCAAAAACATCCATTATGACTCGATACAAGCATTTGACTCGAACAAACAAACATATATATCTTTTAGTTAATTGTTACTCTCATGTTTACGTTTCTTTTGAAAACGTGTGTAATCCTCCCTACACTTATCCCTTATGTAAAATACCTTTATATGTAATTAAGACGAGGTTAAAGACAAAATAAAGCATTTTTACAAATTCAAACATGAGAATAAACAATTAATAAAAGATATACGACACACAAATGAAAATGAAAAACAAATACACATGGATTGCCTCCCAAGAAGCGCGTGTTTTTGTTCGAGTCACGAGCCTGACTCTACCCTTATTTAACAGATAAAGGGGAAGTTTTTCCTACACTTAAGTTTAAGTGCGGGTGATAGTAGCAATACACACCCTTAGGGTGGAAATTTGCTACGTGAGGAGAGGGTGATGGGTGATTTATATGCTCAAATGAGTGTGCTCCATTCATTATAACCTTACCTAAGTCTATTGGTGTAGCGGGTGAATCAAATCTCCCTCCTAAAAATGGATCATCTTCTATCAACTTCAAAAGATTCTTAGTTAAGGATCCATCTTGACCTAATAAACCCGGTTTAAACCCATAGTGTTTCTTGTTATCAACCATGAATGGGTGATATAAGTGTGTAAGGTCATGGGTTACTCCTATATTAGCTTCCACTCTACATGGCCTAGAATCTACCACCTTTATCAAGCAACTACCCGGACTATCTATTTTGATGGGTGGATTGGGGCCTAATTCAATTCCAAGATTCACATCTAAGGACGGAACATTGGGTAAGTTTTTTTGTTGAGGCTCCGGTTCATCAAAATTAGGAACTTCCCTAGGACTAAGAGAGAGGTCATGACAACATGCATCTAAACCTACATTCTCTAGTGGCATTTGGTCCAAAGGTTCTCTATCAATTGGGGCTCCTATAGTCTCTTCTACTTCTTTTGGGTAATTTATAGGCGATGTGTGTTCCTCAAGTGATGGTAGGGCTTGTGGGCTTGGAGTTTCCACCTTTTTCTCCATTATATCTAGATCTCCTAAATGTTTGAAATCTATCCCACACATGCAACTAGGTATTTTAGCTTCAACCATCTCACAATCTTGTTTGGGTTTAGGTTTCATGTTCTTAAAAACTAGGTCTTTTTGATCATGATTCCTAAGGTTAGATAAATCCTTCTTATCCATTTCCTCAAGTTGTAACAACTGAAGGTTTATGCATAGGAGGTTTTTCTGAAAAATTCTAAAGATGGTGTCACTAAAAGGAGTTGATCTTGACAACGATCGTTGAATAGAAGCCACACAAACACAAAATATATCAAATCCATCCAATCTTACACCCTTATTCTTTTGGATATCTCTAAGTTCACTCACAAATTCATTAGAACAATAAAAACCAAACCAACTTGTGAAATTCAATTGTTCCTCATTTGTTAATGATTCAAATGCTACTTCACTTGCCATATTGATAAATGAAAAGGGTTTTACGAACACAAACACAAAGAAGGGGGATAGACTACAAGGAAGCTAAAAATGAGAAAAATTTACTTGATAGGAATCAAGCAAAGAAACCTAAACGAGGTGGACTACTAACTAGCTATTCTATTCCCCGGCAGCGGCGCCAAAAACTTGATAACGCTACACGCGTCGTTCGGGGTCAAGGAAACTTCCTTTTCTTCGAGCAAGTTTTATAACACCCTAGGCAGTGAACCTAATCGTTGTAGTGTAGTAATTAGGGTAAGCCACGGGTATTGATATCGTTCTCTAGGGGAATAGGAATGCTAGTGAGAAGTTACTACGCTAAGGTTGAGGTTGAGGAAGATTATTTTTGTATTTTTATATTTTTTAGAAATTAAAAAGGTACGAATCTCGGGTATTGGATTTGGGGGGTTGGTATTGCTACCGATTATTCTACTATTATCTAATTATCTAAGCTAAGGTTGTGATAGTCTATGTCTAAATGATGTGTACTCGTATGATAGTTTAAAGATGTGTTTACTTAGGTTTTACTACTCCTTAATTATCTCCTATTGATGGTTGATTTGTCACGTCCTTATTCCTAGTTGCGTTGTGATTCTAAGGCTATAGGGCGTGCTTGTTTCCCTAACTCTTTGAATTTACCAAAGGGTCTTGTTTACAAATCCTCTAGTGATTTATAGACGCCTACTCTACGGTTGTCCTTGAATACTTTATCCTACAATTACCTAGATAATTATATTCTAAAGTTCACAAAGAAAAGTCAAGCATTAAGTACACAACGAATAATCTAGCGCACTCTAGATCATTAGTCAACTAAGATAAGTATCAACCAATCAATATTCAATAATTAAGTTTCATATTCCCTAAGCAAACACACAAATAAATTAGCCGGACATGGAGAACATGCAAGCATACACACAAATAATCAAAGACATAATTAAATTAATGAAGTAAATACTTATCTTGATGTATAATAGGGTTTAGAACCCTAAAATACTGCACAAGAAAGCCTTGGTTCGGTTTTAGGTTTTTACTCCAAAAGACTACACACAAAAACTGAAAAATTCGGATTCTATATATAAGATTACATCTGCGACGGCGTCACCTTATGTTTTGTGACGCCGTCGTGTCGCCGTCATTAGGGTTTCGTCTTGGCCACGTAAACCTTGCGACGGCGTCACCTTATGACTGTGACGCCGTCCCCTTCAGCTCTGACGCCGTCTTGGCTGCATCTAGGCCGTCTGAGTAACGACGGCCTACTCCTTTAGAACCTGACGTCGTCCCTTGAAAACATGCAATTTATCTTCTGAGCCGTCGCAAAATTCCTTCCCGACGGCGTCGCAGATATGCAGTGACGCCGTCGCCTTGTGTTTCAGCAGCTTTGAGTGTCTCGATTCTGACTTTGGCCATTTTCTTCGTATATTCGCGCCTTTTCGTCCAAATAAGCATCATTCCAGCATTTTGCCTTCAAGAGACCTAAAAAGTGAAAAGGAACGATATTAAGCAATAACGGATACAAAAGTGATCGAATAAGGGCTTAAATGACCCCTCAAAAAGGTACCTTTTAAAACCTTATCAGCAATAACCAATACATACTAAAATTATTGCTTGCTGATTATGTAAATATTCCGTCTTTCTAAGTTAAAGGGCCTATTTTAAAATTACAACACATTGCCTTCAAATTCCATGACACGACCCTGAGGAAAACTTATGACAATAAGTTAGTGGTAGATATACACTGACTGCTTCAGTGTGACGGCAATCTTATTAGAGGCAGTAGACGCATTTAGTGACGGATTATATGTTACGCCCCGATTCCCGATTTAACCGAAAAGTACTCGATTTTTAAAACTTTGACGCGGAAACGTTTGACTATTACTTTTTCTCATTAAACTCTTCAGTAAACGACAATAATTATAACATTTGACCTTTGACAATTCTGATTATAACATATACTCGAATACTTTTTAAATCAATGGTACTATACTATAACAAAATATCATTTTACAGCTGAAATACGGGTTGACGCCGTCGCCTTATAAGCTATGACGCCGTCACCCTTTAACTGTAACACAAAACACGTTTCAGATTTAAAACGCGACGGTTCAGAGGGTTTTAAACCCGACGCCGTCAACCTTTAATAGAAATCCAAAACAATTTAATTTTTAACAAGCGACGGGTCTGGGGATTTGGACCCGACGCCGTCGCCATTGAGCCAGACGACGTCACCCACAAAACTGTGACGTCGTCAGGCCTATGACCTGAACATTTTTTACAGCAAAACTGCATTTACCAAATCAACCCACTTCGACTCAATTGTTCATTTGACCCTTATAACTTTAAAAAAATGTCATATAATCTATGACAAGCATACCTTAATATATAAAAGACCACTTGACCCGTTTAACCTCAAAATGGGTAAGATTACTCATAAACCAAACACCCTTTTTGGGACAAACTATAACATACAATTTGACTCTTTAGAACCCAACCATAACAAGACTTCTCGACTCAATACCATAACAACTATAACCATTAAAACCAACATTTTGACATACAAAAATTATTTTATAATTGTTTACAAATCCACGGGGGCACAAATTCACATGGAGCTCGGTATCTACCTAACTCCTATTTCCTTCACATACAATCATCCACATAGCCACTCAATGATCCGAATCCAAGGCATGATACTTCAAACACATAAACCTACAAGAACATTGACAACTATAACATGTTAGCGATAACGCTTAGTAAGTAATCAGCTAAAACTTGGTAATGCTTCTATCATCATATAATTCACATAAGCATTGCTAACACACAAACCATAGCACAATTAGCACATAGGGCAATAACACATACCTTAATACTTCATTAAGTAATTAAGTCTATAATCATAATCAATTCCCATATAGATCCAACTCAACTATAACCAATCTTTACTATAACAATCATAAACACATCATATAATAATTTCCACATTGAGAATGTAGTAACCGGATTACTTACCTTAGCAATCCATGTTAAGCCACACACAATTACCATCATCTTTCATATCTTTCATTAGCCATAATCAATCACCATCATCCAAGTTAACATCCTTAAACATAATATAAAAATACATTTAAAACATAAACAATAAACTATAGCCATGGTTTACACAACCAATTAGCTCACATAAACATCCTCTAATTCATCATATAATCATATATTGATTATGTGATGATCCAACCCATATATTCCTCAACTTTTACCCATAATAAAACATCCCATATTTACTATAACTCTTTTAATCAATCATTCTAATGATCATAACATGATCATATCCCAAATTACCCATTTTACTTCAATTCCATCAAAGGGGTTTCACCCTATTACTCTATAACATCTTAATTGGAGTTTAAAACCAATATTACCCAAAACCCCCAACTTTAGTACAAGAACCCTAACTCTCCAAATTATAATTAAACACAATTAGGGATACTTACTTGCACAAGGATGATAGGTACTAGCTTATTACTTGATTAGGAACACTAATCCCATCCCAATTTGATCATTAACCTTACCATTATTTTCCCTCCATTTTCATGTCACGACATACCCACACACTTATCTTATTTTCGAGAATTAATGAGAGTAATAGAGAAGTATCCAAAAATATGTAGGTGGCTACTTTGGCCATTTGGCACAAATGGTCCCTCAAGTCTCATTCCTTCTATATTGGCCACAAATACTTCTATAACAAGTTTATAATATGGCAACTTAGGTCCCCCTATTTTTTATAACTATAACACAATATGTGTTGACTATTATTTTGACTATCGGGTTGACTAGTCAATCCCGTTAAGTCCTTAGACCATATTCAACCACGGTGGGACCTATTGGTATTCCGGGATATGGGTGTAACAATTCTACTCCCCTTATTTAGATTTCGTCCCTGAAATATCTCGTCTATTGCCATCTAACACTTAATTTCAACTTACCCCATGTTAACAAAAGCAATCATATAATCATTTTTTGCAAAGATTTACTTAATCTTGCAACTCAAGGCCACTATAATAATAACAAATCTCTAGACGCATTCTACTCTTCATTAATTTCTATAACAAACACGTCATAATGTCACCCGAGACATAATTTATTCAAAACCCAACATTCCAATTAGTCAATTCTTTTACTATTACAATACATACTTGTTCACTTTCATATTATTTTGACTTTACATAAGTCAAATTCAGCCAATACTTCCATATTTTACCAAAGTAATTTTATGATTTCCATAATGTTATCATTATAACGCATTGTTATTGCTATAACGTTCTGATAAATTTCACAATTTTCATGACCACTATGGTCTTTTTCATATTACCACATGCCCCCAAGGCATACTACAACACAATTCAAACTTTTAAATCATTTAGTTTATGATCTCCTTGATCATTTTTCACATTACATATCTTTAGAGATTTCAATTATTTTACTTAGGTTTCAATTTCCCATAACGTAAGTTTTACATAACGACCCCTACTTAGGGTCCGATACGAAACTCCCATTTCCTTTATCTTATTTTCTTAAGACGTCTAGTTAGTTTTAGACTTTTATTTTCTACTCCACTACCCTACTCATGTCATGTCGGAAACACATAAGCCTACTCATTTATACTTCTTCATTTACATGGAAAGGCGTCCCAAACAATGTAAATCAAGAAATATGAACTCGTAGTTCGGTGACTCATAATTTCTTTACTTAAATGAAAAGGCGTCCCAGTCCACTTAAATAAAGAAATTATAAACCATCCTACTTATACACTTCCGACATAAAACTAATACATATCTATAATACACTTTAACTTTCTAAAATTTTTCATTTCTTAGCATTGGATGCTTTTTACTATCACAATTCCCGAAGGAGCGATCTCATATGCCGAGGATATAGGCATTCCTTGCCGGTGAAGGCAATTTAATTTATCCCGAAGGACTTCTACAACTTTCTCTTGCCAACTCGTACTATAACGCATCTCGTAGGATTCACTATAACATATCCCTAAGGATTACTATCATATATCCCGTAGGATTTTATAACAATAATTGTAACATCTTTCGAGTGGCCTATAACATCACACTATAACAACATATAGGATCAAAGCTATTATTATTTTATCATATACACAATTTCATCATTTCATTTAACCAATACAAATTTACAAGGCTTATGAGCCCGCTTTCTATATTTACACATTTACCATGTGTTTAATCATTTCATCTTCTCATTGACCTGTCAATCCTCGTTGACTATTTTCACATTTTTACTATTACAAGTTTTAGTCTATTTGACTTTATCCACATTTAAACCTTTATAGGTTTGTTCTCAAAACACACCCATTTTCTTTCAATATTTACTCATACACATTCTATAACATTATCACGACTTCGTCGTCTTTTTATTATATCACTAACAACTACAATCTCTTTCGTATATTTTAGCTTATTGCTTTTTCGTTAATTAGCACTTGGCTTTACCATTTTATTCCGCATTTAGACGCTACATTGGTCATCAACTATAAACTCTCTTCTTCGCATAATTGTATTTATTTCATTTTAATCAATTAGCATCTATACTTTATCACTCTTATCTTTCAATACGAGTTATTGAAAATTCAATATCATTCTATAACTTTTACATTTTTAGACACTTAACTATTATGTGTCAAATTTTCATTTTACATTTACATGTGTGTTACAACAGACATTAATATTACACTATAACACATTTATTATCAATTAACATTTATGCTTACCTATTACGTTATGTGACTTACAATTATCCCATCTCTAATACCACCATATCGGCTATCTATTAGCCATTCACATTATAAGACCATAAGTTGGTCTTTAACACAACACGAGTCATACCTCATCTTATTCATAAGTATAACTTTAATTATTATGATTTCAAACCATGCCTTCTATAGGCATTCACACCTTGACTCATCTATTCAAGTCTCATTATAATTTCTATAACAAGTAAGCACACATTCATATCACACCCACCGTCACCATCCACGGTGAACGGATTATAATTATCTATCGCATCAATACTATAACGTACAATTTACACAATCATATATATATTCACCGACACTACCAAAGTGTACGGTGTTCTATAACTTAACACATTTAGTCCGTTATGGACTCTCGTCCCATACGCCAAACCAATTCTATACACGCAACTACACAATCATATAACATTCCTTGGTAATCTAATTGCCTATACAAATATGGTCCGCCATGGACCTACACAATTTACACAATAACACTATAACATATAAAACATTTTCACTTAGCACAAATGCATAATTCATTCTATAACAATCACATACATTTCCTCTTACTTGATTCCGCAACTAAGAGTGATTTAAGACTAGGCAACCTATAGTGGAGACCTAATTCACATAAACCGAAGCTCTAATACCAATTTGTTACGCCCCGATTCCCGATTTGACCGAAAAGTACTTGATTTTTAAAAGTTTGACGCGGAAACGTTTGACTATTACTTTTTCTCATTAAACTCTTCAGTAAACGACAATAAATATAACATTTGACCTTTGACAATTATGATTATAACATATACTCGAATACTTTTTAAAACAAGGTACAATACTATAACACAATATCATTTACAAGTGAAATACGGGTTGACGTCGTCACCTTATAAGCTGCGACGCCGTCACCCTTTAACTGTAACACAAAACACGTTTCAGATTTAACACGCGACGGTTCAGAGGGTTTTAAACCCGACGCCGTCAGCCTTTAATAGAAATCCAAAACAGTTCAATTTTTAACAAGCGACGGGTCAGGGGATTTGGACTCGACGCCGTTGCCATTGAGCCAGACGACGTCACCCACAAAACTGTGACGTCATCAGGCCTATGACCTGCACATTTTTTACAGCAAACTTGCATTTACCAAATCAACCCACTTCGACTCAATTGTTCATTTGACCCTTATAACTTTAAAAAAATGTTATATAATCTATAACAAGCATACCTTAATGTATAAAAGATCACTTGACCCGTTTAACCTCAAAATGGGTAAGATTTCTCATAAACCAAACACCCTTTTTGGGACCAACAGACTCTTTAGAACCCTGCCATAACAAGAATTCTCGACTCAATACCATAACAACTATAACCATTAAAACCAACATTTTGACATACGACAATTATTTTATAATTATTTACAAATCCACGGGGGCACAAATTCACATGGAGCTCGGTATCTACCTAACTCCTATTTCCTTCACATACAATCATCCACATAGCCACTCAATGATCAGAATCCAAGGCATGATACTTCAAACACATGAACCTACAAGAATATTGACAACTATAACATGTAAGCGATAACGCTTAGTAAGTAATCGGCTAAAACATGGTAATGCTTCTATCATCATATAATTCACATAAGCATTGCTAACACACAAACTATAGCACAATTAGCACATAGGGCAATAACACATACCTTAATACTTCATTAAGTAATTAACTCTATAATCATCATCAATTCCCATATAGATCCAACTCAACTATAACCAATCTTTACTATAACAATCATAAACACATCATATAATAATTTTCACATTGAGAATGTAGTAACCGGATTACTTACCTTAGCAATCCATACTAAGCCACACACAATTACCATCATCTTTCATATCTTTCATTAGCTATAATCAATCACCATCATATAAGTTAACATCCTTAAACATTATATAAAAATACATTTAAAACATAAACAATAAATATAGCCATGGTTTACACAATCAATTGGCTCACATAAACATCCTCTAATTCATCATATAATCATATATTGATTATGTGATGATCCAACCATATATTCCTCAACTTTTACCCATAATAAAACCTCCCATATTTACTATAACTCTTTTAATCAATTGTTCTAATGATCATAACATGATCATATCCCAAATTACACATTTTACTTCAATTCCATCAAAGGGGTTTCACCCTATTACTCTATAACATCTTAATTGGAGTTTAAAACCAATATTACCCAAAACCCCCAACTTTAGTACAAGAACCCTAACTCTCCAAATTATAATTAAACACAATTAGGGATACTTACTTGCACAAGGATGATAGATACTAGCTTATTACTTGATTGGGAACACTAATCCCATCCCAATTGGATCATCAACCTTACCATTATTTTTCCTCCATTTTCATGTCACGACAAACCCACACACTTCTCTTATTTTCTGGAATTAATGAGAGTAATAGAGAAGTATCCAGAAATATGTAGGTGGCTACTTTGGCCATTTGGCACAAATGGTCCCTCAAGTCTCATTCCTTCTGTATTGGCCACAAATACTTTTATAACCAGTTTATAATATGGCAACTTAGGTCCCTTTATTTTCTATAACTATAACACAATATGTGTTGACTATTATTTTGACTATCGGGTTGACTAGTCAATCCCGTTAAGTCCTTAAACCATATTCAACCGCGGTGGGACTTATTGGTATTCCGGGATAGGGGTGTAACATTATAGACCTTTTCTGACAATTTGTATCAGCTAGTAAAAGACAATTACCTTCCTGAAAGTCCTAAGTTTTTACATGGAAGTCCTGATCAGTGTCTCGTATATATCTGATACTTTTAGGGACTTGCTATAATCATTACTTTAAAACTCATATTTTTAAATCTGAAAAAATTTCCAGTTTGCAAGAGTCGATTCAATTACGTATAGTAGTCTGTGATTTAGACATCCATCCCAAGAAACAATCACATTTTCTTTTATAATTGTGGCATCTAAATTTTCGATCCTACCAATTAATTATGGCATTATTAATTATTAGCGTCCATGAAATTAGCTAATAACACGTGAAGCACAACCATTTTTTAACTGAGCCACCATCTTCCTATTAAACGATCGCCAAAAAATAAAGCCAAAATAGCACAAACGTTTCTATAAATAGAGAGTATTCCATGCTCGAAATAACTCAGAAACAAATTAAGAAACCATGTTGAAACCTCAACTAAACCAGTCTCACTCTGTCTATAACCTACTTCCACTCCATAAGCCCTTCGCTGGTGGTCATGCCGCAAACCATTCTGCCTCCTCTGCCTACTCTCGCATTCTCCGCCAACCAACGTCCACAAAGAAATCCAATGCTACCCATGCTCGATCCACCTCGGGAGGTATCATTAGGGCCATATCAATACCCTTAATTACCAAGGCCACCACCGTTGTCAAAAGTGTCATCACCATCCAACCAAACATTAGCGCTGCCCTTGCGGATGGAAGCATTGGTGCCATTCCTGGTGACATCTCCAATCTTCTCGGAAAGCCCTTTATGCTTGAGATTGTTTCAAATGACCTTGATTGTACGTATATACACCATCCTTTGAATTTTTATTTTTATTTTTGTACACCCTTTTTATATCAAAGAAACATATACGCAGGTGTGTGAGTATTTGATATTTAAGGCAAACAAGTAGTTATTGGTGTTTTGAAAAAAGGACGTAAACTAAACACTTTACTTTTATAATCAGGGGCGGACCTAGAGGGGTTATCAGGTTCACCGGAACCCGATGGATATTTGCCGCTTTAGTATATAAGTTTTCGTCAAAAATTTCAATTTCTCATAAATGAACATTGTCACGAAATTTTAATGAAATCGTACCTTTTAGTAAAATTTTATTTCCTTTATACTCGTGTAAAAAAATTGTGCACCTGGTAACATAGAGTTCTGGTTCCGCTCCTTTGAGTTAATTTTTATGTAATAAAGTCATATAAGTTTGGATCTATATGCTACAGCAAATGGAAACCAGAAGACGATGAAGGGGTATGCCCGATATGTTGCTTTAGATTTCGAAATTCGTATGTACACATATAAATGCGACTTTGATGTCCCTGAGGATTTTGGAGAGATAGGAGCAGTGCTTGTAGAAAACAGGTACAGTAGGAAGATGTTCTTCAAGAGCATTGTCCTTGACAACGGTGTCACATTCACATGTGAATCTTGGGTTCCGTCCAAGGATGATAACCCTGAGAACCGAATCTTCTTTGCCGACAAGGTCACTTTTATCATTATTTTACCGCTTAATAGAAGTTTTATTTTCTAGCTAGTTCTTGTTGATTTTTGCAAAACCCCACCATCATCCCATCATGCTCCCACGGGTCAAGTATCATGGTCGTGGACCGACGTGTGGGGCGGGGAAACAACTAATAGCCGTTGCCGTTGACGTTGAATTCTGATTAGTGAATTTGTTTGTATAGTCTTATCTTCCTTCGGAAACGCCAGATGCACTTAAATCATTAAGAACGAAGGATCTGGAGTCTCTAAGAGGAAATGGTCAAGGAGAGCGCAAATCTTTTGATAGGATCTACGATTATGATGTATATAACGATCTTGGTGCTCCTGACGAGGACTTAAGTTTAGCACGGCCGGTGCTCGGCGGTGATGAATATCCTTACCCTAGACGGTGTCGTACTGGTCGTCCAATGTCTCCTACAGGTACTATAATACATAGACGTACTATACAAGATCTAGTTTATGTTAACTCACTTAAATCTAACCAAAAAAACATTTGGCATGAGTACCAAAATCCTAGATATATATATATATATATATATATAGGGTGAAGTTAAAATAAAAAGACAAATATCCGTAAAAAGAATAAAAAGATTTTTTTTTCAAAAAAAGTTCATGAAAAATTCCCAAAAAATCCCACAAGATCGGGTATGTTGGTGCATAAAACTTTTGTGAAAACATTTTTTAAAATTTTGAGTTTTGATACGTTTTTTTTAATGCACAAAAAACGAATTTTGATGCGCAAAAAAATTTTGATGCACAAAATTTTTAACTTGTTTTAGTTTGATGCGCAATGTTATTTTGATGAAAAAAGTCAAAAGAAGTTGGGTGCAAAAACCACTTTTTGATGCACAAAAAAAAGATTTAATGCGCAAACGTATATTTTCATAATTTTTTTTCGGAAAAAATATCCACTTTTAGAAAAAAGTTTTTCACAACTTTTTCATGCACCATCATACCCGATCTTGTGGGATTTTTTGGGAATTTTTTGTGAACTTTTTTTGAAAAAAAAATCTTTTTATCTTTTTACGGATATTTGTCTTTTTATTTGATCTTTATCCTATATATATATATATATATATATATATATATATATATATATATATATATATATATATATATATATATATATATATATGTTTATTTTTGGTGCAGATCATTCTACAGAATTAAAGTTTATAGCACCAAAAATTAACGAACTTTTACTTTGTTCTAGTAATCTAGTTCATGAACTGTTTTCTTCTTTTTCATTTTGAAGTAAAAAAACTCTTATTCTGGCAACAAAAGTATATATGTAATGACCAGGCACAAGTTTTTATTTATTTATTTATTTATAGCGTGGAGTATATAGTTTATTGCATGCAGCTACACATTGGGGATAGTTGTTAGATTTTATTTATTTATTTATTTATTTATTTATTTATTTATTTTAGGTCACAATCGAAGTTCTTTTTAATGGATAATCTGAGATGAAAGAATATCATATTCAGATCCAAGATTTTAGTTTTCTGAACTAATTATGATGCATGTGTCTAACATTACGTACAATATGTTGACTTACAGATCCATTGACGGAGACCAGAACTAAAAGTGAATTCTATGTACCGATTGATGAAGATTTTTCACAAATAAAGGAGGCATCGTTTGCAGCAAGAAATTTGTTCGCTGTGCTCCATTCAGTTATACCGACGTTAGACGCAGTTCTATCAGACAAAGACAAGGGATTTCCATTATTCACATCCATAGACTTGCTTTACAACCAAGGTGTTAATGTTCCACCCCCTGGCAATGGAATTATAGATGCTTTACCTAGGCTTGTTAAAAAGACTATAGACACTGCAAAAACCGTTATCCAGTTCGAGACCCCTGAAACCATGGACAGTAAGTATTAATCTTGTGTGTCTTGTTTATTAGTTTAAGTTTATGTTTATTAATAATTATAATTGTAGGGGACACGTTCTCTTGGTTCCGCGATGAAGAATTTTGTAGACAGATGCTTGCTGGTCTTAATCCATGTGCCATTCAGTTGGTGACGGTACGTATGCTCTTTTAAGAACCCTAGCCTCTTTTGTATCATTGGATGTTCTTGTATTGTATCATTTTATAACTTCTAAGCCACGCGAAGTTAGATGCGATGTTATAGACCTCATGTATTGATGCCTAAGATAATAACGTTGCTGATTTGGAAAGTACGTAAGACATTACAACAAGATTATAACATGTGTTTGCGTGAGTGTGTCTAGGAATGGCCATTGGTGAGTAAACTGGACCCTCAAGTTTATGGACCACCTGAATCAGCGATCACCAAGGAGATTGTAGAGGAAGAGATAAGAGGTTTCATGACACTTGAGGAGGTAAAGCAAAATATAAATTTGATATCTTTTTGGTTTGATCTCATACGATTGTGAACTTACATTAACGGTGAAAAAGTAATTACTTGTAGGCTTTGGCACAAAAGAAACTCTTCATGTTGGATTACCATGATCTACTATTGCCTTATGTTAATAAAGTTCGAGAGATTGAAGGGGCGACTCTCTATGCTTCAAGGACTTTAATGTTTCTTACTCCTGCTGGAACATTGCGGCCACTTGCCATTGAGTTGACTCGCCCACCATCTGATGGAAAACCACAGTGGAAGCATGTGTACACACCTGCATGGGATGCTACGAGTGCCTGGCTGTGGAAGTTAGCCAAGGCTCAGGTCCTTGCCCATGATGCTGGCTATCACCAGCTGGTTAGCCATTGGTTAGTTCCTGTTTTCTTGTGATATTAAAATGCTGGATATACATGCCGATATGTGCATGTATCCAATTAGCTTAATCAGGCGACTACCAACTTAATTTTTAGCAATCATGTCGACCCACTAATTGTTTGGTAATCAATTTTCTGATACTTAACGTACAAGTTGATTGGCTGCATTGCATTGAAGTAATAAGTTTTATGCCCACATGACATATGTAATTGCATACCACCAGTCACCTGCGTATATCAACATTCAGAAAGTTTATTTCTGATGATTGATTCACGCCTAGGATGGCATGAAAATCACTCGTACTACCATTAATAAACTAATCAATATATGTTGGACTTATTTATTATTACAGGCTAAGATCTCATTGTGTAACAGAGCCTTACATAATTGCAACAAACCGCCAACTTAGCCAAATGCATCCTATCCAACGACTACTCAAACCTCATTTGCGGTACACAATGCAAATCAACGCCCTAGCTAGAAAATCTCTTATTAATGCTGGTGGTGTCATAGAGTCAACTTTCTGTCCAGGAAAATATTCTATGCAACTTTGCTCCGATGCCTATGATCAATTGTGGCGCTTTGATCATGAGGCTCTTCCAGCTGACCTAATTAGCAGGTACCCAATTTGGATGTTCACGTTTTTTTCTTATTAAGCATTTCCGATCTAAGCAAAAAAGAAATACTAAAAATAGCGAAGAAAAAGGGGTATATTTTCATATAAATACAACAACCTAACATTTGTGGCGTCTACGATTATATCTAATGATTAGGGGCCTGGCTGAAGAAGATCAAAATGCACCACACGGGGTTGAACTAACAATTAAGGATTACCCGTTTGCAAATGACGGTCTACTCATTTGGGATGCCATCAAACAATGGGCAACCTCATACATAAACCACTACTACCCACTAGCAAACCTTGTTGAATCTGATGAAGAGCTTCAAGCATGGTGGAATGAAATCCGCACAGTTGGACATGGGGACAAGAAAGATGAACCATGGTGGCCACAACTCAAAACTCAAGAAGACCTGATTCAAATCGTCTCAACCATCATGTGGGTGACTTCTGGCCACCATGCAGCAGTTAACTTTGGACAATACGATTTCGGGGGCTTCTTCCCTAACAGGCCATCTACTGCTAGAACCAAAATGCCTAACGAAGACCCAACCGACGAAGAGTGGCGATCATTTATAAAACGACCTGAGGATGCACTATTGAAATGTTTCCCGTCCCAAATCCAAGCTACAAAAGTTATGTCAGTTATGGATGTTTTATCGAGTCATTCACCAGATGAGGAGTATATTGGTGGAAAGATAGAACCAGCATGGGAGGCAGACCCAACTATAAAGGCAGCATTTGAGGAGTTCCACGGAAGGTTGACCGAACTGGAAGGCATCATAGACTCGAGAAACAATGATCCCAATTCGAAGAACCGAAGTGGTGCAGGGTTGGTTCCATACCAGCTTCTCAAGCCTTATTCCGAGAAAGGTGTGACCGGGAGAGGTGTTCCAAACAGCATATCTATCTAGTTCGCGTTTGCTTTTTCGGTATTCAGTATGTTTGGTCAATTGATCCTATGCTCGAGTAATGGTCTGTGATGTAATGAAGTCATAATCCACGTGTCCACCGTGGTTTATTGTCATTTTCAATAAATTTGTATTGTTTTGTATTTCTGTTTTACGTTTGTTATAAATTCTCTTTAAGTTTCTTACTTTTAGTTATGTTTTATGTTTTACGTTTGTTATGTGGGTTTTGATCAAAAGTTTTGGGTTGAGTTTTTTTTGGGTAAAAGGTTTCCTGGTAAATATATTACTCCAAAAAATATTTAAGTACAAAGGATATAAGTGAAGTCCCATATCTCAGCCTGTTACATAGGCGGTAAAGCTAACGTAACAAAACACTTCCTATCCTTAAAACAGTAAAACAACTACTAATCACTAGATTACATTTGACACAAAACCAAGCATAACCTAACGTCTAGATTGCTTACTACCACGACCTTTGAGCTTGATATCATACATGTCAAGAAAAAGCATCCAATTTCCCTGGTAAATCATAGACCTGATCCGCATAATCATCATAATAATCTTCAAGCTCATGACCGCCTCCTGTTGATACGAGAAATTTAGCCATAGGATTATCTGGCTCAAGCACCTCCTCATCATCACTGTCAGAAATAATCACATCCCCCACTTTAGAGAATGGGTTACCCACCATAGAATACGGAGAGGAAGAAGAACTAGGCTTAGTAGCCGTATCATGCGCCTTTTCTTTCAAATCAACCTTTTTAAGAGGTTTACCATCATCATCCACAAGAGTAACTTTCCCCTCAATAATTAGCTTTTCAAGCTCCTCAATTTTTCCAACAATAGGAGTAGTACTAGTGCTACCATTTCTACCCTTAGCGGAGCTACCATCTTTGGTCAAGTCAACAGTAACACTAGGAATATCAGCCTCATCAGTATTAACCATATTAAGAGCATCAAACGGATTTGATGTAGCAATATTCGTCCCACTTGTACTAGCCACTTCAGTAATATTCTTCTTTGTAGCATCCGGCTTCTTCGACATAGGCTGATACACCTGCTTCTTATGTTTAGAAGGGCTAAATTTAGCCCCTTTTCCCACCTCAATACCACGAAACGCCTTCCTTTGAGGCATTTGGAACCCATCATTCTTTTGTGCTTGATGTTTAAGGTCAACAGGCACATGTTTGGGACATTGGGTCTCATCATGGCCAAAAACCATACAAACACCACAACGAGGTGGTTTCCACTCATATTCCACTCTGACAATATGCAATACCTCCCCTTCACCATCCCAACTTGGCACAGCAATAACCATTGTCCCCATAAGCTCCCGATCCGCCTTGATGGCAATCAAAGCTCGAGCATAATCAAAACGCCCCCATGACTGCAAACACATAGAGCTCGTGTATGCATCAAGCATAATAGCGGTACCGAGTTTGGTAGCAATGGCACTCAATCCATCTTCAGTAAAAGCAGCAATAGGAATATCATGTAATTTCACCCAGACAGGAATCGAACCCAAGTCCTCTTTAATAAAACTCGTCCTGGGGGTCCACTTATTTAAAATAATAGGAACGGATCGAATAAACCAAGGTCCATTCTCTAACACTCCATTTAATCCCTCAATAGAGGCAAATTTGAAGAAAAATAAACCCTTAGAATTCATCATAGAACGTACCATACCAAACTTCTTCCATGCATTCTTCACGTAGTTATCAACTACGGGAAATGCAACCCTCTTGCCAATAAAATACCCGAAAAGAGTATTATCAAACTTAGAATTAGCTTCCAAGACAGACGACAAAGGAATTTTTACCTCAGCCTTCTCATTAAGAGGTTTGCCCATATCAAGAGCGCGGAAATTAACTTTGCGGGTAGCAGAAGTAGATCCCACTTTACTTGCAAATGTAGGAGCTTTCAATCCATCGTTGACCTGCTCATCCCCCACCTTAGTCACATTCGGATTACCAAACAAAGCCACCTTTAGCATAGAAGTTTTAAATGATTTACTTTCGGCCATATCATCAAGATTACTAGCCAAAATAGTACGATCGTAGGTGTGATTAAGAGAACTAACACTAGGGATGTTAGTGTCCATGATAAGACTCTCAACTCCAGGAGTAACGAAACCTGGAGGCTTTTCCAGAGTAGTCTCATTCAATGATGAGTAGTTATCAGCACCACCAAAATCATGTTCCAACGTTCCCCCACATTTATCCCTCTCTCTCGTAAACCCCATCATGAATAAATCATAGCAATAAGACCCTCAAAACCGCATACAGACCAACGCCAAGATCACAAACAAAAAACCCTAATCGCTTAGGGTTACCAGTGTTTTAATGATCGAGTTACTAGAATAATAAACCGCCTAAAGAATCCAACTTAAGTAAGCCCTAATCGCCCCAAAGTGGAATCGAGAAGAGAATAAATCAGAAGGAAACAAAAAACGATTCAAAGTAATATTTCCCTAAGTCCAAAAGAATGAATACTAGGATATATTTAATTGCATGAAATCGAAAACAACCACAGCAAAAAACGAATCTTAAAAGATGAATCACCAACTCACTAAATCAATTAAATAATTTAAGATTGAAATCTTTGGGAGGTGAATCGATTTAAGGATTAGAAAATTCGTTTAGGGATATAGTCACCAGAGAGAATCGTTAGGGATATATGGTATAAATCCAGTTTTGGGTTGAGTTTTAAAATATATAATTTTATTAGAAGGTATAGTATGGAGATTGAAATACTAAAAGGACCCACAATTTTAAGAGTCCGTTTGGTTTATAAATGTGATTGGATTAAGGGTGTGTTTGGTTTGTAGATGGGCTTGACATTGGATTTAGATTTAGTATTGGTTTGATGGAAATAATATATACATATGATAGTAAAATTTTGTTTGTTTGTTCAAAAAAGTTAGGTTTGGAATAAGAGTTAAATTTAAAGTTTTATTTTTTATTATAATTTAGAAAAGGAGATAATAAAAACTATGCCAAAACTAGAAGAAGACAAAAGAAAATTAGTATTCGTTATCTTTTGTAAATTGTAGCAAAACTTTTAAGAGATAAAGGTATCAATTAAAAAACCACCTACTTACAAGGGATTCTCGCTATCCTCATTTTGAAGGTTTTATCCCAAAAGCAAATCTTATCACCTCCTACCAAACGCATGTTATCAATGAAATGCTAAATCAAAATGATAAAACCTTTTTTTGGGTAAAGGGCATTTCACCCGGTAAAATATATTACTCCAAAAAAACGTTTAAGAACAATGAAATGTTGTTGTGGTACCACATTAACCGCAAGCAAACGCTTGACACAACCACTAATCATTTATGACATGCCATAAACGACAACTAGCTACACCCAACTAGACCTCCAAACCAAAAACCATAAAAAAGATACAATTTACGCAAACTATAAAGCAACTTAGTTAAGACAAAAATCTTGAATTCCAGCAGCCTTTAACTGAGCAGGAGAGAGGCCAAAATCTTCATCATCATAATTGTTGCCATCACCGGTATCCGCTTTCCATTGCTTATAGAGACTATGCTCCTTACCTCCACTTCCAGAATACAACGTCCCAATGTGATCATCAAAAACTTCATCATCATCACTGTCAGAAACTATCACATTGTCCACATTAGAGAATGGGTTGCTACCCACCTTAGTTGAAGAAATAGCCCTTTTAAGAGGTTTACCATCATTATCCACAAGGGTAGCTTTCCTATCAATAATAAGCTTTTCAAGCTTCCTAATTTTGTCAGCGATAGGAGTGTTCTTCATAGGCGATGGATACGTAGTTTTGGAAGACCTAGAAATAACATCAGGAGTACACGTATTTCCAATCACAGGATTCAAAACCGCATCTTGTTCCGTAAGCACATCAAAACTGTTTTTCAAGTCAACAAGGTTGATATTATCCACCTAATTATTATTCATACATTGGTCATCCCGGGATGGAGTCGTACTACTAGTAGGATCAGTAGTAGGTTCTTTACAAGAAGTAGATCCTACATTAACCGTTAGAGAACCTGTATATGCACATCAAAATGATAAAACCTTCAAAGGCAAACGGGCACTAAAATTTAGATTTGGTATAAGATTTAGATTTGAGCTAGCTTTTGAACTTTTGAAGAAAGAAATTATAATTATTTAAATATATTTTATAATAAATTTTGAATAAAAAATATTATTTAAATAGATAAAGTAAAGTTTAAGTAAGAGATTAAGAGATTTTGTTGGGACCACAAAGAAATAAAACAAATACAACCTCTATAGCCTGAATTGTAATAGTGGACTCAATTACCAATCTTGAAACCATACCTCTCAAACAAATATGTAATTAATGTCACATCAACCTTAAACCCATTCCAAATTGTTAAACCAAAAGGACCCTAAAAGTTGAAAGCTAGTGGGTTTTATCTTTCACACACCACTTTTAATTATTTTTATTTTTCTTTCTCATACATATATACATATTTTTGAATTTAAGGTAATATTTTAATTTCAAATTTATTATACAAACTTATAAATAAATATAATAATCATTTGTATAAATCTATATTAAATTCAAATCCTACACCAAATTCAAATACACCTCCAAACCATCTACAAATCAAACGCACTCTTTCAAGTATGAACTAAAATAAAATTATCCTTTGCATTTCTCTCCCTAACTTTGTCCCATTTATGTTTTTCCTATTTTTCTCAACATAATCATGCTACAGAGTTGAGCTTAAAAATAAATTAAGTAGGCTAAATCTGCTTTGTCATGTCGTTAACGTTACATGTCCTTAGGTTACATGTCAGTAACCCTGTGAACAGAAAGTGCAGAAGTTATGTAAATAATCGCAAGTTTTTTGAAATAAAGCCTTAATTAAGTGATATCTCTGTTAGATAATAAAGGCCTGAAAGCTTGTTGGGTTTGAGATCATCTAGTTGCTAGGTTTTTTTTAGGTTAGTCATTACTTAACTTCTTATAATCTTTATAATTTATTAAATCTGATTAATACATTTTTAAATTTTCATTCATTTCTACATGGCATCAGAGCTATGAAACAAAATAAATAAAAATAAAAGTATTCGACATTAATATGTTGGCTAGATCTTGTTTGTTGTCTGCCATGATTATGCGAATCCTCTGAAGCTTTATTTGTTCGATCATTGTCGAATGGTGATGTTACAATCTTAACTAATTCGACTAAGTCTTGAGTAGTTATGTGTAGCATTTCGGCATTAATAACTTGTATTGGTTCTAGTTCTGCATCCGTTTACTTCTGGTTTGGCATATGTATGATTCCACATGGTTCTTGTTACGTATGGTTATGACTTGTCTGATTTCACCTGGTTATGTCTGGTTATGCATCTAAGTTTGCCTGGTTTCGTATTTGATTATGTGTTTGGTTCTGCTCTTTCTACATACGTCTGCCTGAATCTGCTCTGTTTGCATCTGCCTAAATCTGATTTATCTGCCTGAATCTACTCTTGTTTTTCTCCGTAATTATGTTGCTTTGCCCTGATTTTGGTTTTTCAATGACTTTGGACCATATTTCCAGACTTGACTGTTGTCGCCTGATGAATGGATGCCCCAGTCAGCTGATCTACGACCACCCTAGTGTTGCGCAGTATGCGTATTGGTTGATCTCTTGAAGGATATGCCTAATCGTATTTGGTCGAGGATGGGAAATTTTGGGCGCGGACAACGGATCATTTATGAAAATCCCCCGATCTAAATCTTTCTTGTCGTATGAGAGGGGATTGAGACTGCGTCTAGCACCGATTTGCACTCTGGAACACTCTGCCTTTTGTTTGTTTTTCAATTTTAGTTTATTTTATGTTTGACAAACTCTCAATGTTTACTGCTGCGGCATTGAGAGTTTGAGAGGGGATGTTAGATAATAAAGACCCCGAAAGCCCGTTAGGTTTTGGCCCATTTAGGTGTTAGGTTTTGTTTAAGTAGTCATTATTTAATTAATACATTTTCAGTATTCCCCTGATTTCTACAGTCTCTTTATGATAACTCACTATATATTTATGGAAGCCAAAAGATAAAACAAGAAAGAGTGAGTCGATATGGTCCAAAAGCAAAAAATAAACTGTGTATATGATTGGGTTCTAATTTAATATCAATATATTTTTTAATAAAACAATATATAACTATGTTTGTGAACAGAACACCCTGGTTTGGTTCGGTTAATGGACTATGCAAAGTACTATGGTTTGGATCATAGTTGTTAAGATCCCTATCCGTATCTTAAGATCTTACGATTTTATGATTCTACAAAGCAAAAACGATTTGGATCTACGTATGATCTTACTAAGCTTAAGATCTTATACGACCCCGATCTTGACCATAGGATCTTAAGATCTACTCCGATCCGATCTTATTTTTCATGAACCTCAAACTAAAACCTACAAACTTATGGTTTATGTTTTTATATAAAAACGACAACATGTAATTCTTCTTAAACATTCCATATTAATAATTTAGGTCAACATTTTCATGAAATATTCATATGATTTTGTGTTTATAATATATAATAATTTCTAGATCTGAATATTATTACAAATATTATTAAAAAATGACATTATAGTAGAATCTTAAGATCCCGAGCCGATTTTACAATCACTATCTTGCAAAGAAGAAAATGATCCTAGGTAGGATCTTGATCTTAAAAACCTTGGTTTGGATAAGTTCTTTGGTCCAGACCAAGTTTTTCCAGCAACTTCTAGCTGGCATACTAATTTTCTGTTGTTAGTGATGATAAAACTAACATTCTTTATTAAGAACTTAACTTTAAGGCTTGATCCATGAAGATCATGATTAAAGAAAATTTCAAAGGTAAACTTTCTAATTAAGCCGTGGATCAATTATGAGTTTAACACATGATGCGTATGGTTGGGGATGGTTGCTTGATCAATTTGGTAAATTTCCGGTGAACTCTCTAAGGAAAGTAATTGACAAATTCATTTGTTCTTTTTCCTCAAGTTGTACAAGATGGAATAAGCTTGCTCCTATAAAGCATAATGTTCTCGCTTGGAGGGCTTGGTCTGACAGGCTACCTACAAGACCGAACCTTGATCGTCAAGGAGTTGATCTTCGCCATGTCAAATTTCCCATTTACGATGGCGGCATAGAATTATCAACCATATTCTGGTTACTTATGCAGTGGCTAGCAAAGTGTGTACATAGACAGATGGACATATTCTAGTTACATTGATCAGTCTATAAAGAATATTTTAGACGTCATAATTCTCTCGACTATTTAGATCATTTGGAAGCATCAAAATTCAGCGGTGTTTAAGCGAACTAAATCTTCGATTGGGTCATTATTTGAAGACAATCAAACTCTGCCTTTTCTTTGGATTAAGAATAGGTGCTGGGTCTTCTCAATTCCTTGGTTAAATTTGGAGTAATTCAGTAATTGCATCTTTATATATCTTACTTGCCACGTTTTCTAACTTTGTGTAGCATATTAAATTTTTTTCTTTCTAGTATATCATACTTTGGAATTTCGTCTTCTTGGTGTATTATAGACCACTTGTGCATACTAATTGCATATACACACTCAATTAAATTAATTTATGTGGGGGTAAAATGGTAGTAGTAGGATACACATGACTATTCTATTGTTATTAATGTGATTAAAACTCCTAAGGGTCGGTTGTTGTTTGCTTAAGTCCTAAGCTACACATCTTCAAGTCCACATTGAATTTGAATAGCCGTCTTCAAATCCAAATTGAAGTTTGCTTCCTCAGTCTTCAAATTCAATTTTTTGTTCGCTCCTTCCCCCTCAACCCCTATAACAAGAGGTGGGGGAAGAGATTTGTATCTTTGAATTTGATTTGTATCTTTGAATTTCATTTGTACCTTCGAATTTCATTTGTACCATCGAATTTTTTTTTGCAATATAGAAAAGCTTCTGCAAATTTGTCGATTCATGTTTTTCTATTGTTCTTCATATTTGATTATGGGTTCTTGATTCTAACAAGTGGTATCAAAGCTAGGTTCGTTTAGTCATGAAGAAGAAGAAGGAGAAAAAGAAAAAGGTTTTTTAGAGTTTGTTTGGGTTGATATTCAATCTTATTAGTTTTTGAATTTTGTTTGAAGGATAGTCTTGGTTCTAATAGCAGCTCGTTGTCTTGGAATTGCTTGAAGAATGAGATTTTTTTGGTCGATTGATTCTGTTTGGTTTTTGTATTCTAATGGTTGGTTTGACTTTTTATGGGTTTTCATAACTTGTTAGTCAAATTTGTTCAAAGAATTTGAATTGGTAGAAACCAGATATGTTAGTACTTGGACTTTGGTTTGAATTGGGCCTACGTTTGAACATTCTGGGCATTTAGGTAATACGAACGCAGATTTTGTTTTTTTTATTACTTGTATTCAGAATTTGGGAATTTTTGAGTTTGGTAATTGATGATTTAGTTTTTGGATGATATTCGTATTTTCTCGGTTTTTTATTTTATTAGTTTGTATTTGAATTTGGACCGTAATCCTTATTAAATAAGTGGGTCATTATAATTTGAGTTTAGCATTTGAAATTTGAAGATCGATTTGGTGTTTGAAGACTTAGTTCAGGTCGTTTGAATTTATTCGATCGTTGGAAATTTGTCAGTTTGGAAATTTGGATCTTCATTTGTCGGGTTTGGATCTTCGTTTTTCGGGCTTTTGAAGTTTGTTGCCAGAATTTGATTGTCACTAGTGAAGATTGCTTGGGTCGATTTGTTTTGTTCGGTTGACCGTTTTGACACTTTCGGTTAACTTTTGATTTGTTTGTTTTGAAGTCATTGGCATTTGCTTTGGATCGATTTATTTTTGGATTGCTTTTGGGAATCGATCATTTGTTTGAATTATGCTAGTATCTCTAGTGTTTGCAATTTTAAATTTAATTTGGAACATATTATATTCTTTAGGAGTTTCAATCACGATGGAGATTGATATTAATGTGATTAAAACTCCTAACGGTTGGTTGGTGTTTGCTTAAGTCCTAAGCTACAGGTCTTCAAGTCCAAATTGAATTTGAATAGCTGTCTTCAAATCCAAATTGAAGTTTGCTTCCTCAATCTTCAATTTCAATTTGAAGTTTGCTTCCTTCCATCACACCCCTATAAAAGGGGGGGGGGGGGGGAAGAGATTTGTATCTTTGAATTTCAGTTGTACTTTCGAATTTCATTTGTACATTCGAATTTTGTTTTGCAATATAGAAAAGCTTCCGCAAATTTGTCGATTCATGTTTTTCTCTTGTTCTTCATATTTGATTATGGGTTGTTAATTCTAACATCTACGATATGTCAAGATGACGAAATTCAAAAGTTTGATATACCAAAAAGCAAAAGTTTTAAGACGCTTCAAAAAGTTAAAAAAACGTGTCAAGTAAGATACATAAATATGCAATTAGCCCGTTAAATTTTGACCCAAAGATTTTGTTATGACTGTCTTTTGATTCCTTCTCTTGCACTTTTCTAGGTCCTTGGCTAGTTTCAAGTTTGTTTGTATCTATATAAGTCGCTTTGCTGGCATTTTTTAACACTAACTAGAATTTGATAAGAGATCCAATATTTGTTGAGTCTTGTAATGCTTTGTTTTTCATTCTAGCTTCTTGCTGGTGTCGTAATAAAACCGTCGTTCGAAAAATGAAAATCCCCAACTCAGTTCATCAGACGAGTTCCTAGCAGAATATAGAAAAGCTTCCACAAATTTGTCGATTCATGTTTTTCTCTTGTTCTTCATATTTGATTATGGGCTGTTAATTCTAACATCTACAATACGCCAAGATGACGAAATTCAAAAGTTTGATATACCAAAAAGCAAAAGTTTTAAGACGCTTCAAAAAGTTAAAAAAACGTGTCAAGTAAGATACATAAATATGCAATTAGCCCGTTAAATTTTGACCCAAAGATTTTGTTATGACTGTCTTTTGATTCCTTCTCTTGCTCTTTTCTAGGTCCTTGGCTAGTTTCAAGTTTGTTTGTATCTATATAAGTCGCTTTGCTGGCATTTTTTTTAACACTAACTAGAATTTGATAAGAGATCCAATATTTGTTGAGTCTTGTAATGCTTTGTTTTCATTCTAGCTTCTTGCTGGTGTCGTAATAAAACCGTCGTTCGAAAAATGAAAATCCCCAACTCAGTTCGTCAGATGAGTTCCTAGCAGAAGGTATGTGATGTCCTGAATTGTACTAGTGTGCTGTAAAAGACAATTTGGCAACTAACAGTTGAACGTAGGGCAACTTCTATCACTAGCAGTTGTTATAATAACTAGCAGTTGTGCGTATAAGATTAGCAGTTGTAAGTATACAGCCTATTCAGTTTACTAGCAGTAGTCAGTATAATTAGCAGTAGTAAAAATTAACTAGCAGTTGTAATTTGGCAACCAATTCATTTTATAATTAAAGATATTTAATTTAAGTAATCAAGCATAAAAGCATTGTACCATTTTTTGACATTTAGAAAAGTTGCATAAACCTCAAAATAATCAACTCACTCTACACATCTAATAACATGAAGCGTTGTGTGCTTACGTCAAACTGATGATAAACTCACTCTACACATATAATCAACCAATTAGGAGCAACCAATTGTGTTGCTCTTTATAACAATTTTGTGGTATTTTTAAAATCCGTGACCTAACAAAAATAATGTAACATATTTTTAATCTAACTAGTTACAATACATCGACATTTTCGTTTCATCAGCGTTCACTTGAATAGTATGTTTGAAAACAAATATTAATGTTAACAAATTAAATTCACACCAATAAGTTATGGTCTATAAAAGACCTACAAATATTATTAATACATGAATACACTAAATAGTATTAGCGAGTAGAACCTTGGAGTGTATAGACTCTAGCCTGGACCTCCTTTTATAGTCTAAGGAGTCCTTTACAATATACAGGATAATTATACTTAGCATACTTATCTAATACAAAACATCCTACCCAAGAAATTCAAGAATGTTACATATTAAACCGACACAATCATACTAGCAGTGAAAAACTACATTAGCAGTGGTTTGCTCTTTATTTTATCCCGACGCCCGCAAGCTCGTCATTTTTACCTTGACCTCAGTCTATCCAACCCGATCAGCCAGGATTGGTAGACGTACACTTGCTTCGGGAAACGGGCACCAATCAACAGAGGACTGCAGACCAGAATTTTAAGCCTCTCTTTGCATATTCTATCACTCCTTCGACCCAATACCCATGATATACTTCCTTCTTCCGCTCGGGTAGAGTGAGGTTAAGAAGTAACTAGCTGAAATTTGAACATCCCAAATGGCTAATGAGAGTCTAATCGGTTTAAACTCCCACCTTTAGTACGCCATATGGTCTGGGCATGCTTCCACAAACTTCAAAGGACACGGGTTTTGGGTGAAGGAATGTTGTGAATGGTCGCGGGGATGTGTTATTAGTCGTCATTCTCGACATTTTAGAAACGACTAATTGTTTTTAGTAGTCATTTAAGAACATGTTTCAGTTGTGGCAGCAACTGCTTTGCGCTTATGTTTTTTTTTGGGGGGTAAAGTTTTAGGCTATGTATGGGCTTTTTGGAACCGACGGTGCGTGGGCAACGGGTTAACATCTTCAACTTCTCTTTTGGTGTTTTTTGTTGGTGGAGGAATGGTTGTTTTTTTTATGTGCTTTCCCTTTATTTACCGCGCGTATTTAAAGCGAGGATTTTACTGTTCTTGCACGCGGTATAATTAATTTCCAATTACTGTTTTGTGGGTAGGCACGTTCCTAGGCTCCTACCCTTCTATTTTTCTTGCTGGATTTGTCCCAAACTTTCTAGGGAAGGAACGTGAATATTTACTTGCAAATTTGTTCACCTTTTTTTTGGTATTTGGATAAGCCTTATCCGTAATTACAAACCGCTTGAATTTATCGGTTTATTATCCTTTTTTGTACTGAAAGTTTGCTATGTCTCTATATACTTTTTTTTAGAAAAATGTAGCTTCTACAGCTGTTGTTGGTTTTGGAAATGTGGCTTATGCACGTTTGACAAACTGAAGTAAATCATTCATATCGGCGCTTTAAATTTCACTTTTAAAATTTGAACTTCAACTAGTCAACCTTTTAATTCGCAAAAAGCCATATGCAGGAGGGACTTTTTTTTTATTATAACTGATTTGGAAAAAACATAAACAAAGTTGGTATTTGCGTCGACACTAGCGGTGGTTTGAGCGAACCTAGCAGTGGTTTGTTAAACTGTAGCAGTTGTTGCGTATTAAAATATGCATATAATTGAGAATTTGTTCAAACCATGTAGCCTCCTTTGGTTTTTCCAAAAACGCAACCATGTTGTGAGTTGCAGCAGAAGAGTTGGGCACCATTGATGTTTATTTCGAAATTGATTGCAACAGATTGTTAGGTGTTACGAATTATGATGTGTGTGGGTCTAAACTATGTTTTTCCCTAGCAGTTGTAACTCTATTTTTTTTATCCCCAATTGAATCCAAATTAATCTGTACTTTCAAAACAACTGTTTTACTCTTGTAGCAGTTGTTAGTATTTTTGGACGTATTTATCCCCAAATGTGCTATTCTAATCAGCAAACGCAACCGTTATCGTCATCTACTATCTAGACACGACACCATTTTATGACGCTTAGAAAAGTCGCATAAACCTCAAAATAATCAACTCACTCTACACATGTAATAACCTGAAGCGTTATGTGCTTACGTCAAAGTGAAGATGTTGACGTTTTTACAATAATTTATGGTCTATAAAACACCTGGAAATAATATTAATACACGAATACTCTGAATAGCATTAGCGATTACAACCTTGAAGTGTATCGACTCTAAATATGCCGAAAAGTTATATCAAACTCTAGCCTGGACCTCATTTTATAAGCTAAGGAGTCCTTTACAATATACAAGATAATTATACTTAGCATACTTATCCGTACAAAACATCCTACCCAATAAATTCTAGAATGTTACATATTAAACCGACACAATGATACTAGCAGTGAAAAACTACGTTAGCAGTGGTACGTGACTTAATTGTGAGTGTGGATTCCTTCTTGTTTGCTATCATTTCCTTAAAGGATTTCCCATCGTTTGGTTCTCCTGGGGCGGCCGTATTTTCATATGGGATTCCCTGCAGAAGTTCGATAGGCTTCTCAACGGGTTTCCCGTGTAAATCCGCCCCTATGCGCCCCTATGCGCGGTACTGGAAGAGCTTTTAGTGGGGTTGCTTTTCCAATCCGCGCAGCTTTTATTTTAGAGCAATGGTAGAACCACAAATAATTCAGAAAAAATACATCCACACGCTGACGTGATAGGTTTGAATTGGAGTGAGGAGAGAGAACTGCCATAAAATACACCAATCATCCCCTACACGATAGCATGGGATTTGTTTTACGAATTATTTATGTAGTTTGCTCTAAAATTAATCCCAGTGCCCGCAAGCTCGTCATTTTTACCTTTAACCCAGTCTATCCAACCCGATATGCCAGGATTAGTAGACGTACACTTGCTTCGGGGGCCGGGCTGCAATCAACAAAGGACTGAGACCAGAAATTTCAGCCGTGTTGTTTGCCTCTCTTTGCACATTCTACCACTCCTTCGACCCCAATACCCATGATATACATCCTTCTTCCGCTCGGGAAGAGCGAGGTTAAGAAAGAACTGCCTGAAATTTGAACATCCCAAATGGCTAATGAAATCAGTTTAAACTCCAACCTTTGGTACGCCATATGGTCAGGGCAGGCTTCCACAAACCACAAAGGACACGGGTTTTGGTTGAAGGAATGTTGTGAATGGTCGCGGAGATAGGTCATTTTTGTCGTCTTAGAAACGACAAATTGTTTTTAGTAGTCATTTAAGAACATGTTTCAGTTGTCGCAGCAACTGCTTTGCACTTATGTTTTTGTTTTAGGGGGTAAAGGTTTAGGCTATGTATGGGCTTTTTGGAACCGACGGTGCGTGGGCAACGGGTTAACATTTTCAACTTCTCTTTGTTGTATTTTGTTGGTGGAGGAATGGTTGTTTTTTTATGTGCTTTCCCTTTATTTACCTCGCGTCTTTAAAAGGAGGATTTTACTGTTCTTGCACGTGGTATAATTAATTTCCAATTACTGTTTTGTGGGTAGGCACGTGCCTAGGCTCCTAGGCATCTATTTTCCTGCAGGATTTGTCATAAAATTTCTAGGGAATGAACGTGAATATTTACTTGCAGATTTTCTCTCCTTTTTTGGTATTTGGATAAGACTTATCTGTAATTACAAACCGTTTGAATTTATCGGTTTATTATCATCCTTTTTTGTACTGAAATTTCGCTATGTCTGTACATCTGTTGTTGGTTTTGAAAATGTTGCTTAAGCACGTTTGACAAACTGAAGTAAATCATTCATATCCGAGCTTTAAATTTCACTTTTAAAATTTGAACTTCAACTAGTCATTTGGAAAACAGAAACAAAGTTGATATTTGCGTCGACACTAGCGGTGGTTTGAGCGACACTAGCGGTGGTTTGAGCGACCCTAGCAGTGGTTTTTTAAACTGTAGCAGTGGTTGCGTATTCACATATGCATATAATTGATAATTTGTTCAAACCATGTAGCCTCCTTTGGTTTTTCCAAAAACGCAACCATGTTGTGGTTTTTTATCCCCAATTTAATCAAAATTAATTTGTACTTTCAAAACAACTGTTTTAACTCTTGTAGCAGTTGTTAGTATTTTTGGGCGTATTTATCCCCAATTGTGCTATTCTAATGAGCAAACGCAACCGTTATCGTCATCTAGTATCTACACACGAAAATTCTGACAATCAAGTTAAAGTTATTGGGCAATTTCGTTGGAACCTCAGGCCACCTTCCAATTTGCAATCTGGGCAACTAAATGCCATCATTGGGCAATACTTGTTGTACGATCGGGCAACCATAATTCTTAACCATATGATCATAAAGGATACACTTAACAGCATAAACCTAACAGCACTAAGTTTGGCATAGAAGCACTATCGCATGGTTGGCAGCATAAACTCATAATTATTTTTTACAAGAACAAACATTCATAACAGGTGGAACCATTCCTTGTGCACTAGCCCTTTTTTTCTATGATCTCGAACCCTGTTCCAGTTTTCGTGATAGCAACACGCTTTGTTAACTTCCTTCTTTTGAAAGGTGTTGCACTACCGCACCGCATGCCATCGTCCTCTTCCTGCCATACCATGTTTTTGAAATAAAATTGTGACAAAGCCTGTAGCTCGTGCACAATGTAGACGTCCATGGATCCATTCTCATCAGCAAGGTCATACATTCGTCGAACGTCATTGTCTGTGTGCAACAATGTTAAACCATCTTCTAGTGCCTTATTTGGTGCAGCATAAAATAAAGCCCATTTTTCCTCTCCAATATCATTCAAAACATGATCAAGCACCCTGGTAAATGCAACCCTGGTGGAGCTAAAACACCAGACATCAGCAAGGAGACCGCCTACATAGTGGAGTGGCTGAAATTCAAATTTCCCGTTGTGGTGCACTTTAAATATGACTTCTTTGGTTTCCGCCATGTCCTATAAAACATAAACCCTAATAACAATTTCAATAACTTTTAATTAAATAAATATTTAATAATAGAATATAAAATATAAAGCTGCACAGTTATTTATATTCATGTACTCTATAAATATATGAACGAATAAGGTAACAAAGTACATACGGGGGAGTACAACAAACCTGGATTTGTTTATAAAAAAGAAGAAAAGGAAAACGATTTTTTTATTTGGATTCTTCGATGAAAGTGTAAGCATCCGCAATGCAACTTGGTGAAAGACTTTTTTACTATTCTAATAAGATATTCAAATGACTTGTTCCATTGTGGCGATAACTTTGAAGAAGACTTTTTACAAAAACACTAGTAAAGACTTCAAGTGTTTGAAGCTATTGTCAAAAAGCTTTTGTATTTATAAAATTTCATTTTTCACCCAACATTAAATATGCAAATGCTTTTTGCAGTGGAGTAATTGTGTTCGATGCATCAAGTCTTTTATGACTTGATGCATTGGTAATGCTCAAGGAATGTGTGGATGTTGATAGTTGAAGATTATTAATTTGATTTAAAAATACAAAAACCATTTCTCAAAAAGCAACTGACATACTTACCAGTAAACAGGTGAAAAGTGAAAACAAAATAGCCAAATGCTAGAGTTCACAAAAAAAGTAAAAAAAAAAGTAAAATGCAGAGGCCACTGATACTCTAACTCATTGTGACCACAAAAAACCCATTTGCAAACACCAATTATTACAGTTAATTTGGATTATTCACACTATACACCAATTCAAATTGTCAATAAATAATACAGCTGTCTACACAAAAACTAAAAACACCTTTTCATTTGTGAAATTTACTTTTCACTTCTACTGTGATATTTTAGTCAATTGACATTTAGATCAATTAGATTATCAATCATCACAATCATTTACGAAATGGCGTGTTCTTTGTGTCAAGATGGTACATGCACTCCGAATTGTACTAATTTGCACGATTCTTTATTTAAAGACATGATAGACCGTTTCAAGAGAATGGTAATTGCTTGTGAGCCGGGAAAGACTTTCCCAATAGAAGGAAATTTTAGAGAGAAACAAGAGCTGGTTGATAAGAGGAAGAGAATGATTGAACAACTTCCAGAGTATGAATGTGAGTATGAAGATATGAAAGCGCGTTTCAAGAGGATCGAAGATGATAATGCTAATTTGGAAGCAACGTGTGAAGAGGCGATAGCTGATTTTAAGATTTACAAAGATTATAATGTTGATTAAGTATGAAGAGATGCAAACCAGTTTTAAGATTTTGAAAGATCATAATGCTGTTGTCAAAGCTAAGTATCAAGAGATGGTTGAATGTGCCAAAAATCTTATCAACAGACTCAAAGAAGTTGCAGCTGATGCTGATGATTTTTAGGATTATGAATGTGTTTTGTAAATGTTTAAGAATGTGCTATTTTGGACTGATTAGGTATGTAAGGTAATAAGTATTTATCTAATTAACAAGGTACTAGATTACTGCATCAAATTTTATGTTATGATTTTATGATATCATTTGTGAAAACATAAATAATCAAAATAATAGCCAATCTCGATATTCTTTACATGCGAATATACTCTAACTAGACTTAATTCCAATACTAAACTCAAAATTCCATTAGTTATTGATATTATTAACTAGGAAACATAAATTTTCCAAACCTCAAGAGTCAAGATCATTCTTTAAAGGCTGCAGTTGAAGAAAATGATAATGAAGGGGTGCAGGCAACCACTTCCAGTATTGCTGCATCCACCGCTAGTATTGGAGTAACCACTGCTGCTATTATTATACCCACTGCCATTTCAGACGTTTCCACTGCATAGGCAACCATTGCTACAATTATAACCACATCAATAACACCAACACCAAAACCAAAAAAGGCTGACAATGAGATTGCCATGCAATTGGTTAACCAAAAGCAATCTCACCCTATCCCTGCACCTAGAGCTATTGCTAAGACTCTAAACATTTGTGAACCTGTGCAGAAAGATGTAGTTACTCAAACTGATATTGGAAAGGGTAAAGGGATTGCAGATCCAACTTTCGTGTTTCAAAGTACAGAGGATCAGATAGCTTTTGATGAAAAAACCACTCCTTGTTAGTCTACAAACTGCCACTAAATTTTTTAATGAACCATGTAATGTTACATACTTAACTAACGACATCTAAGGTATCATACCCTACATAATTACGAATCAGATACACATAAAAAAGAGCAACGGATTATAAAATGGAATTAACACCTATCTAACATAGCTATTCATCGAATAACAAAAACGATTTATTATAACACAGAACCAATTGGAAATAATCATATGTAATAAACAACGAGAACACACTACAACAAAAGTGGCTTTTTAGGACCCTTTGTGTGGGACGGTATGATAATGGAGTCCTAAAAAACTGTTTAATAGGACATATGAGCGATTAGGGTCCTTTTTAAATATTTGCTACTTAGGCGATGTCCTAAAAAGGTATATAATAGGATGGTCGATGATTTGGGGTCCTATTATCATATAACTTAATATGACACTTAAAATATGGATCCTAATAAACTACCTTTATAAGACGTTTATTCATTATGGTTGTATTATAATAAACCATAATAGGACACTTGAGTTTTGAGTCATAAGACATCAGTTAGTTAAAACGCTTATTCACAAAAAGTTTTATTATAGCAAAATTTAATAGGACCTTTGACACGTGGGTATTATAACGTTAACCTTTATAGGACGCTTATGTACAATGGTTTTATAACATCATTTTTTTAAAACGATTATTTGCAAAAGTTTTATTATAACAAAACTTAATAGGACCCTTAAAGGATGCATATTAATTATGGTTTTATTACAATACACCATAATAGGACACTTGATATATAAGTCATAAAACATTAATTATTTAAAACGCTTATTCGCAAACGTATTATTAAAACATAACTTAATATGACAGTTGACACTTGGGTCCCATAGATTGATACACCATCATAAGACACTTGATATTTGAGTCATAAAACATCGGTTTTATGGAACACTTATTCGCAAACGTTTTTTTTATAATAAAATTGAATAGGACCCTTGACAATAGCGTCTTATAACGTTAACCTTTTATATAACGCTTATTCATAATGGTTTGTTTATGATACACCACAATATGGCACATCTTTTTAGAGTCGTAAAACATCCGCTTTTTATAACGCTTATTCAGTTTTATAGAACGCTTAATTGCAAAAGTTTTATTTGAACAAAAATTAACAGGACCCTTGACAACTGTGTCTTTTAACATTAACCTTTATAGTACGCTTATTTGTTGTGGTTTTATTATCCTACGCCATAATAGAACACTCCTTTATTTGAGTCATAAAACATCATTTTTTTAGAACGCTTATTTACAAAAGTTTTATTTAAACATTAGTTAGTATGACACTTGATACTTGGGTATCAAAACTTGATACACCATAATAGGACACTTGATATTTGAGTCATAAAAGATCAGTTTTATGAAACTCTTATTCACAAAAGTTTTATTTAAACATTAGTTTTATGCCATGTAGGATTTCCACTAAATCCTTATTATAATAATACTTCCCCTATTATTTTTCCCCAATCATAAACCCTAAATAAATAAAAACATAAAATGTCTTCCTCCTCAAATAGAAGTAATCGGCCACCACCACCAACACATTGTGAACACCAGTAATTAGGCAGACTTCGCGGACAATTGATTTCCCTTTAAGGCATTTTCTTGGATGTGGTTGCAGAAGTGATAACCATTTGAAGCTCAAAATCATCACCTATGTCAAGCTGTGAAGATGAGTTAAGCTCAAAATCATCTTGGGCTGATTACTTTCCACCTAATTGGAAATTCAAAGGATTAACAAAGTCAGAAGCCAAAAAGTCAAAAGGCAAGAAGTCAAAAGGCAAAAATGTTGAACAAGTTGAACAAGTTCCTGGTAAAAGGATACAAGTGTTAGGTCTTGCTAACAATGTTACTTGGGATGCAATAAAAAAGAAGACATTTGGAGTCAAAAAACCATCAGGATAATGTGTTATCTGTCTTTGTATTGTTATATGTCTCAATATTTTGGAAGTTATGTATGGGTTATCTGTCTTTGTATTGTCCTTATCTATCAATGATAATGGTTAATTTGGTGCATTATTGTTGTACTATACTAAGCCAGAATTGCACTCACAAAATAAACTAGGCTTGATTAAAAAACAAAAATGACTGAGTGCAGGGCATCTCAGTCCTAATGGGGTGATTAGCAGACCAAATTAAAGCAACAAGATAAGATCTAGAATCCCAATTAAGCTCATAATTCTCTAGTCAGTAGTACAAGCTACTAAAGGAAACAAAAAATAGAAGAGAAACAACAGTGAATAAGCAGAAATTAAGCTCTTAATATGGGCATTTGAGCCAAACAGTGATAAGCCATATTGACCCGTTTGACCCATTTGAGCCAAACACCCCTTAAGCAGGGTTGTATAAGAAAGAGTTATATAAACAGTAATGAGGATTGTCATTGATTCTTAACAACTAATTTTACATAAAAACAGGGACTATTATTATTTAGCTAATTGAAATCATTAAGCTTCTTCAACTGGATCTTCTTCATCGGCAATAACTAAGTCATTGTTATCCACAATGGTTCCATCGAAACCACCTCTAACCAATTCAATATCCATTGTTTCGACATGTTGAGGACACATAAATGAGTCACCCTGCAAATGTGTTTCCACGTCATCAAGAATTGTTTGTTCATCCATGTCATAAACATGTCTGGGCGCTGTCTTGATCACAACTTGCCATCCTTTGTCAACACTATCTGCAACGTAAAATACTTGATGTGCTTGAGAAGCTAGTATAAAAGGCTCGTTATGAGCCTTCAATCCTTCAAAATTCAATAGAGTAAACCCGTTGTCATCTTCTTTTTTCCTTGAACCATTCGAAATCCAATCACAATCGAACAAAACTACTTTCTTGTCAATACCATACTCCAACTCAATTATATCATTCAAAACCCCGTAGTAAGCTACATCTCCCGCGATAGGATTGTTATCTGTAGCACTCGAGTAACTGTTTGTCATGGCCTGAAGATTAACCCCACTATTCTGTGTTTTCCTATTATGTTCTACATCTTTTGTGTGAAATCGGAAACCATTTATGATAAATCCCTTATATTTTTTCACATACTCAGATGGACCACTTGCCAAGCACCTTAGACTTTCTGTGATTCTGTGATCCCCTCTAGCATGTAGCTCCTCAACCTGAAATAAGGCAAGATGTGTTAATTGTTTTGTTATTAGTAGGTCGAAAATGCTATGTCATTATAATTATTTTTCAAAAGTAATAAACCTGTGTATATGCCTTACATGATCTTGAAACCACGACTCAAAAGTCTCACTATGTAAACGTTGAATGTCACGCTTACGTTTTCTCCAATTTTGATGATGAACCAACGCCAGATGTTCACTGTAGTGTTAACAGATGATAATGATGATAATAACGACAACTATTAATCGTATAATATAATTTATGAAACTCACAACTAATATAATTACTTACGTTCGAAATTCATCAACTTCACTACAATTGAACAACACATATGAATGTGCTTTAGCCAAAATGTCAAGTTCCATCATTTCTACCTTTGTAGCACCAATCGGTCGACCCGCCATAGAAAAGATAGGTAAAACATCCTCATAACCATCGTCATCATTATTTCGACTTGTCTTATTATGTACGGTCTCAACATCACTAGATAAGTACAATGAACAAAACGACAGACACTCTTCAGCTAGATATCCTTCTGCAATGGAACCCTCCGGGTTATTCCTATTTCGCACGTAAGATTTTAATGTAGCTAAATACCTGAGATATCAAAACCAATAATTTTAGATTCAATAATATTTGTTAATAAAGGTATTTACTATAATAGTAATGTGCACCTCTCGATTGGATACATCCAACGGTAATGAACTGTCCCTCCTAATCTGGCCTCTGAAGCAAGATGAACCGAAAGATGAACCATGACATCAAAGAATGATGGCGGAAAAATCCTTTCTAAATCACAAAGTATTTTTCCAATCTAGGTTTCCATTTGAACCAAATCATTTGGATTAAGAACCTTTGTGCATAATTGTTTATAGTAACGACATAGCGTCATCACAGTATAGCGCACGTGCTTAGGCAACACATTTCGCAAGGCAATGGGAAGCAACTGCTGCATCAAAATATGGCAATCATGACTTTTCAGTCCAAATAGTTTTGGAGGTTTTAACTCTACGCATCCTGATATATTAGCTGCATAACCATCTGGAACTTTCACCTTCTTAAGCACACGACAAAAAATATCTTTCTCTTTTTTATCCATTGAGAAACAAGCAGGTGGCAAATAAACTTTGTTGTTATCTTGAACTATAGGATGAAGTTCACGTCTAATGCCCATTTCTTGTAAATCTAGGCGTGCTTTTATATGATCCTTGGTCTTCCCATCTAGATTCATTAGCGTTCCAAAGACACTGTCACAAACATTCTTCTCAATATGCATTACATCTAGATTATGGCGTAGCAAGTTATCTTTCCAGTACGGTAACTAAAAAAAAATACTTTTCTTCTTCCAATTAAAAGGTAAATCTGGGTTGCTCTTCACAAGTTTTCCAAATTTAACTTCAAAACCATCTAACTCATCAAGTACTTCTTGTCCTGTTAAGCCACGGGGTTGCCTGTCTCGTTCTTCTGTGCCATCAAAAGAGTTTGTATCTCTTCTAAAAGCATGATCAGTAGGCAAATATCGACGATGTCCCATAAAACATTGTTTTTTGCCATGACTCAAGCGTGTTGATTTTGTATGTTTATGGCAGTTAGGACATGCAAGTTTACCTTTGGTGCTCCATCCGGATAAATTTGCATAAGCAGGAAAGTCACTGATCGTCCATAACAAACAAGCACGCATCCGAAAGTTACTTTTTGTTGATGCATCATAAGTGTCTACTCCTTTACGATCCCACAAATCCTTTAGCTCAGCAACTAACGGTTCCATATAGACATCTATATTATTCCCAGGAGCAGATGGGCCAGGTATAAGTAACGTTAGAAAGAAATAAGGTTTCTGCATGCACATCCAAGGAGGTAGATTATATGGCGTCAAAACAACAGGCCATGTACTATGAGAAACACTCATTGTTCCAAAAGGGTTAAACCCATCACTCGCTAAACCAAGCCTGACATTACGAGATTCTTTGGCAAACTTATCATACTTAAAATCAAATGCTTTCCATGCCGGGGAATCTGCAGGATGTCTCAAGTAACCATCTTTCGTGCGACTCTCTTCATGCCATCTCATGGAGGCGGCTGTTTTAGATGACATAAATAACATTTGCAATCGTGGTAAGAGCGGAAAATGACGCAACACCTTTGCTCCAATCTTCTTACGTGTATCAGCTGTGGTTGACTCATCTGCACAATCATCTTCACTTGCTTTATACCTTGACGTATGGCATATATCACATTCTGTTTTATTAATGTTTTCTTTCCAGTACAGCATACAATCATTAGGACATGCATCAATTTTATCATAACTAAGTCCTAACTCTCGAATTATCTTCCTTAGTTCATACAATGACTTTGGTATAGAAGCATCGGGGAAGGCTTCCCTCATTGTATCTAGCATCTTGCTGAAACCATTATCACTACATTTCCCAACACACTTACCATGAAATAGTCTAATGATAAAAGAAAGAACTGATAACTTACACCCAGGATATAGTGGTTTCTTTGCCTCTTCCAACACTTTATAAAATTATTTTGCCTTTAGGTTTGGCATACTCATACTTTCAGTTTATGTTCCCATGTCATCGGTTAGTGTGTCATCACCAAACCGATGGAAGGCATCATTCACCAACCCTTGCATGTCATCTTCAGCATCCAACATTGGAGCATCACTTGATTTGGAACTGAAAGGTGGAATTGTATAACCTTTCATAAACCCGACACATAACAGATGTGTTGTAGCCTCCGTCCGATCTACCCATATCTGATTACCACAATCAATACATGGACATGAAATCTGTCCATTTTTACCCTCATTACAGAATATATGATCAAGAAAGTCGTCAAGACCTTTTTTATATTCAATGGTAAATCTAGGTAAAGACATCCAGCTCGTATCCATCTTAAACCTAATTCAATTAACCACAGAAAACCACATATAATTTCAACAAAAAGAAAGGGTGCCTAATTCAATTAACCACATATGTTGTTTCATAAAAATTTAGCAAAAACGATTAGGGTTTCATTTATGAGGTATTACCTGGTCTTGATGATGGTGGTGATTCCTGTTGGCAATTTTGGATGGTGGAATGATGTGGATTTGGATCTTAAAATTAGAAATACTTTTACAATTTATTTTTAAGCTATTTCTTAATTAATTCCCTTTAAGGCGTTTTCTTGGATGCGTTGAGTATTATAATGTAAGTTTTCTTGGATGCGTTGAGTATTATAATGCGTTTTCTTGGATGCGTTGATAATAGTGATGTTTGTTGTTTGTACCATATAGGGTTCAACATGCAGAGCATGAGTAGTTAATAGTTATGTTATGATAGTCATACTCTGTTACTACTTTGCAATTGTTTCTGATAGTATTAGCTTGTATTAGAATATAGACTAGAATACCTTGTTCCTAGCATTTCAAGATCTAAATGACTATTATTTTGTTGCAGAAGTGATAACCATTTGAAGCTCAAAATCATCACCTATGTCAAGCTGTGAAGATGAGTTAAGCTCAAAATCATCTTGGACTGATTACTTTCCACCTAATTGGAAATTCAAAGGATTAACAAAATCATATTAAGCTCTTAATATGGGCATTTGAGCCAAAAAGTGATAAGCCATATTGAATCGTTTGACCCATTTGAGCCAAACACCCCTTAAGCAGTGATAAGCCATATTGACCCGTTTGACCCATTTGAGCCAAACACCCCTTAAGCAGGGTTGTTAACAACTAATTTTACATAAAAACAGGGACTATTGTCATTGATTCTTACCAACTAAAGGTTTGGGTCCCACAGATAAGCACTTGATGAGGGCTTGAACTTGGGTGGTCAACACTGATCACTCAGTGTATGGGTGGAATTGGACAAACAAAAAGCTATCTGCAGACCTATCTAATAAGCTCAAAAGTTTGAAATAAGCCCTGAACTTTATAGATGAGCTTATTGGATTCCAAAATAACCAATAAGCTCACTGTGTGGCCCACTAATGAAGAAGCTAAGGCACATGGAAAGTTGGGGTTTTGAGCTGATGCCCTGGTGCAGGGCAATGGTTAGCCCTGCAGGCAACTTTGAACTATCACCTAAGCCAGAGAAAAAATCATAAAAATAAGCTAACTGTGGGATTCAAAAGCTTAGATGGGGAATTTCAACATGTAAAAATCTCAAGACTTGAATCTCAACACAAAATTCACAAAAATTCTCCCAAGATCTGAGTTTCTGACTAACATACCATTTTGACTTTTTGATTTTGAACTTAAACTTTGACTTTAATGAAACTTGTTTGATCCGTATGCACTAATTATGATTATTTAAGCTATGATAACACTAATTTAAGATACATGAACAAGATTTAGACCAAGTGGGTGAGATTTGATCCTCACATGTCCCAACAGTGGAATGTGAGAGTGAAGGTAATTTGATTTTGACTTTCTCTAGTTCAAACATTGGTTTTATAGTTTTACTAGTTCTGATATCACCTAGAGGTCATACTGTGCAGATAAACAAGTGAAAAGGCAACTACCACAGTTGAAACAACACAGAACCAAACACCCCTTAATAACTGAGTTAACAAATTTAAAAGGCAAATGATCAATCTAAATCATAATACTGATACATAAGCTTGTAGCCTAGGCTAAATTAAACACATATAAACAAAAGCAACCAACATTTAACAATAACAACTAATAATCACATATTATCAACATAAGCAACATAAGCACATACGGATTATCATCAAAACACATAACAAAACAAACGGCCATTAAACATAAATATGCACATACCATTAAAATATTAACCATTGTTCACAAACCATTGTTCACAAACCATCCCCTTCAACATAAATACATAACAAGTTTTCATCTAAATAAGTACATAACCCAACAACATGAGACCATCAGACACAAAAACCACAAAAAGACCCAACAACTACCTTCATTCTTCTTCATACTTCTCCAGAATCTCAATGGTCTCCTTCTTCAATTTTATCAACCTCTGAAAATCAGCGACAACACTTGCAAGAGATTCAACCAAGCGCCTCTCAATGAGCTGGACTTCATGCATTGAATCATAAACATCCACAACTGCCATTTCTTCATCAGAATTCAAATAAAACACCTCCATCATTCGTTCTGTTCTCTTATCCACTTGCATTCTCATGTCGTCTCTGACGGCCGCAACATTTCTCATGTTGACCTCATTCGTAGGTATCTCATTAACATTGAGAAAAATAAAACAATCATGAAGCTTTTCAGACCCACAAAGATCTTTCAGTTCCTTCAAGTATGGCGTGGCAGACATTTTCAATTAGGGTTGTATATAGTGAAAAAGTTATGAACTGAAAAAAGTATATGGATGAACTGAAAAAATAAAAATAAAACCAACATATATATAAAGGGTAGATGCATGAACTGAAAAAATTAAGAGTATTAATGAGAAATGAAATAATTAAAACAAGTAATCATGACAAATGAAGAGACTGCAGAAAATCAAAGGTCGAGAAAAACTTACGCGTTCCCATAATATTGATGCTTATTATTTTAATTGGGATGACTCAAAGTGTAACCAATTCAGTTTCAGTTTGAAGCAGTTGTAACAAGAGAGGAACTAGTAACTCGGTGTTGAGTATAAATATATTTCGGGTCGGGTTTGGGTCGACCCATCTAACCGTTTATTAATCAGGGTAGGTTCGGGTTGTGAATAATATTATTTTGTGTCGACCCATCTAACCGTTTATTAATCAGGGTAGGTTCGGGTTGTGAATAAATTAATTGGGTCGGGTTTGGGTCGACCCATCTAACCCGTTTAAGCTTTTTTTCTTAATGTGGCAACTTTTGTATCAAAAAAGGGTTGACTGTGTCAACCAAAAACCCGTTTAACCTTTTCAACCCGTGAATTTCAAAAAGATCACGCCCATCTTTATAAATGGTTATAATTTGAATATTATTTTTAAAATATTCATGATTATTATTTTCAAATTGAATGAAACCAAACTAACCGAACAACCCGACAGTACACTTGAGTCATATGAAGCGGTGATATTGCCCTGTTGTCGACCTTGATGAACCTTAATGACGAATCTTCATATGAGCTCAAGTATATGTTTGGCCACTATGTTATTTGCAGGGGAGTATGGATGCATCCTATATCTGTTATCTACAGTTACTGGATTATCTGTTATATGATATGATATGTTATGTTTCTGGGCTCGTGTTGGATTAATGTCCTATCTATGACTTCATGCGAAGCAATACATTCAATCATAATAGTCGGCACTTTATGATCACCTCGCGTATATTGGCCTCGCAAATGCCTAGGACAATTCCTCCATTCAATATGTGTAGAATATAGGCTACAAAGCATCCCCGGAATGTGACTTCATGGGAAGTCGACTTACGTAAAAACTCTTGACGATATAAATGAACGACCGCATCCGTTGAGAGTTATTCATATTAGCTTTTTCAAAGTTATTATTTCATAAACTTTACGTTTTTACCAAATCAATCCCGAATCCAAAGCAACACCCACCTACCAAACGGGCCCTTAGTTGATAACCAGAGCAACGACCGGGTAATACTCTAGTTCTTTTTTAGTTTCAAATACAATAAAATAACTATATATACCTATATATTATATATATACAATAATACAATACTTTTCATATACTGTATACTAGGTAGTATTAATTAATTTACTTATACATCAAATTATACCCTATCACCGATTCATCCCGCCCAGACCGATTACAACCTACAAGGTGGTCGACCGCCCGACTACTGATTCGCGATTTTAATTTGCAACATTGGATATGAACCTTTTGATATGACACTCTGATTATGATATGATATCTGACTCCCAGTTTCAAACCCGAGCCATTTCATTATTCATAGGGTTCCATGCATGTCCGTCTCATTGATGCACCAATGGCATATATGACTCTAGTGTGGTTTACTGTCCTACATCTCACTTTATCTTTCGGGTCAACTAGATGCGGATACGCTTTAACAAACGTAGACCACGTAGGATAAATCCCGTCTGTAAGAAAATAGCAACATTTTAAATAACGCCCGCGTAAAACAAATGAACTATCTGGAGCCGCTCCATTTCAGGCAGTAAGATTTAACAGAGACTGATTACTTCAACACATTGATAATGTTGTTTGACCCGGGAAGTCGGAAAAACGAATGCCAAATCTACTTCATTTTTAGTTTCACATACAATAAAATACTTATATATTACATATATACAATAATATAATACATTTCATATACTATATACTACTATTAGTTAATTTAATTATAAATCTAATTATAATCTAAAAATTAGGGGAAAACTTACACACCCACGTTCACATAAACCCGCATAAAATTTTTGGGGAAAAATTCAGATTCATAAATAACTTTTGGCGCTGCGAAAATCAAGCATATCTTTTCGGAATTCAAGTATTTGATTCGATTTTATTAATGGAAATCGTTTTTCACAGACGGTTAAAATCTCAATTTTGGTTTAGGGTTGTATGTGGGCAGCAAAACAAGGATTGTGGGTTTTCACTTTTGAATGAAGATCTGACTCAACAGGTAATGCAAACCTCTCTTGTTGTTATTATTATTGTTGTTATTATTATTATTATTATTATTATTATTATTATTATTATTATTATTATTATTATTATTATTATTATTATTATTATTATTATTATTATTATTATTATTATTATTATTATTATTGTTATTGTTATTGTTATTATTATTGGTATTATCATTGTTATACATTGTTAGTGTGGGAAATGGTTGGTTCGGGTATGTGTTTGGTTGACCTTTTGTGATGAGTCTCATATGTGATCATAAGTGCTGCTTATTTGTGATGTGGTACAAGTTGTATTTAAGTTGCTCTGTTTAATTTAAATGAATGTTGGTATACCTGTGTAAAGTTGGGTCAAAGGATTTGGGTAGTGATAGTGATAGTGATTTGATATGAGTTTCTAGCTAATGTATTTCATTCTGTGACATGTAACTGAAGGATTTGCGTCTATTTTTTGTTTGTAGATAATGTATTTCATTCTGTAACATGTAACAGATAGTGATTTGATTTCAGTTTTGTTGTTCTCAAACGACTATTGTTCTTTGCAATCTCATAATAATTTTATTTGTTTTGTGCACCAGTTATGGAAAATAACAGGATGCAACGCCAAATCACCACGAGAAATACGAATGATTATGAAATGTCCAGAAGGACAAGGATTCAAGAAAACCAACAGAGATTACAAGCTTTGGGAGTGAAAAATATTGCTAAGTCTTTGACAAGTCTAGTAGAGAGTGACAAAAGAAAGAAAAAGAAAAAGAAACCAACGGATACCGGTGAGAAAGATGCAGATTATATGTCTGGTTCAGACTTCCATCTTAATGCTGAGGAAGATAACCCAGAAGAAGCGGCTACACAAACAAATAAAAAAGTACGAATAATAAATTTGGCTACTATATTTTCTTTATGTTTGTTTTCTAACAATTCTACTTGCATGAAACAGAATCGAAAATACATTGCTCCACAGTCCACGACTAGATATAAAAATTTAGCAAAAAAACGAATGAGTGCTCCGAATGTCTCCAGTTGGCTAACATCTTCAGAATCTCAATCGCAAAAGGGACAACAGATTGATACAGGGAGGGCAATACGTAGTAGGGTACAGGAGTCTGACCAAGTCCAAAAGAGAAATGATCAACCAAATTCTGTCAACAGAGGGAGATTAACTGCAACTGAGAGAAACTTAGTTGCAATTGACAACGATCATGACCACGGGGAGCGTGACTTGAGATCTGATGGTAACTATACATAAATTTCAAATACTATATATATGATATTAAATTACTATTAAGTGTATATTCAGTTAACTGTTTTCGGTGCTTACTTTTTTTTTTTTTTTTTTTTTTTTTTTAATTTTAATATAGATAACAATGAAGACCTTTATGATGTTGAAAATGATGATATCGAAGACATACCTATGAATGAAGATATTGAACAACAAGCTACTTCAGAAGATGATGTAGATAAAGACATGGATGATTTGGAGAATGAGGATGATTTGGAGAATGAGCATGATTTGGAGTATGTGAATGATTTAACAAATGACGGCGATGATCTACTCGAAGAAGAGATTCAAGCTGAGCATTCTGAAAATGAAGAAAACCATGTAGTTACACAAGCTCGAAATGAAACAGGTTAACATGGTCTACTTGATTGCATCGTTTTAAAAATCATATATCATATATTGTGTCATATAAGAAGAATATATAATAAAGTTAAATTAAAACATGACAAAATACAACGCTAAGATATTGCCTCCATTTCGAATTATTTAGTATTTTAAATGTATACGTATCTATTGTAAATCATGTTCACTTTTTGTAGTTCAGATTGTAAGCGAAAGAAAGAGAGGACCAACACGTATGGCAAAAGTTTGGGCCCAAGAAAAAGGGGATAGAATTCCTATTTTAGTTAATGAACACGGACAACCTATTAACGACAAAAGTAGTCATCTGACTCATTTCATGGGAACACTTTCAAGGAGTGGAAAGTATTGTCCGATTTATAAACCATGGAATAAAGTTGACGCCGAAAAAAAAAAGCTTTGCTTGAACTCTTAAAGGTACACAATGTTAAATTTGTATGTTAATGAATAAAGTATTTGTTTTCTAATGTGAGCTATTACATTTTTTAGACAAAATTTGATATTCCGGAAGCTGGAGAAAAATGGATATTGCAATCATTTGGGTGGAAGGTGAAGAACTGGAGGGCAAGAGTTAAGGAACACTACCATGATCCGTCTTTGTCAGTTAAGTAACAAATAAGATCTAGGCCAAAGCAAGTGCAAAATAAACAATGGAAGAAGCTTGTGAAGTATTGGAATACAGAAAACACTAAGGTGTGAAATACTCTTCCACTTTAAATAACATTACTTAATTTCCCATTATGATATTTTACTTTCCTGCTGCAGAGTTTAAGTGAAAAAAACAAGGCGAATCGGGCAAAAAAGAAGATGATCCAAAGAACCGGTAAAAAAAGTTATGCTCGCAAAAGGGAAGAGTTAAAGATAAGTGTATGGAGAAAGTGGGATTGTTAATGTATCCTGTGGATATCCACTGTTAATATTCATTTTCTTTTTATTCATACAGACATATTTGGGACGAGATCCAACTCGATTGGATCTTTTTAGTGCATGCTTCTCCAAAGATGGAAATACCAAAAATGATGACACTGCAAAAGCGATTGTAAGTAATATGCTTTTGTGTTTGCAAAAGTGTATTAATAGCATAAGTTAAACACAATATGCTTTTTTTTGTAATACATGCTTTTACTATATGTTGTTCATGTTTATATAAAATGCAGGATGATATGAAACAACTTAGTGATAATCTGTCCGAGGGTTCGATTGATAATCCTGGACCAGATGATATTTTTTCTACAGTTATGGGTAAAGATCGAAATGGTGATGCAGGCATGTATGGTCTAGGTGTTCGTGCTTCTGCTGTTTGGGGTGTAATACCAAGTCGTTTAGCATGTCATAGAGAAAACAACGAATTGAAGTCTAGAAATGGAGAACTTACTAGTGAAAATGAAAAGTTACGAGCCCAGTTATCATAGAAGAATGGGTCGACGGATAGTTCCATTGTTCCACCTCTTACATCACAAGATTCTCTTGTTGTAACCAATGAACCTCCACGCTTACGGGTATGTTTCTATTATAAATCGTTCCTTTCTAGTTGTTATAGCTTATTTTATCTTTGATAGCTAATGAACCTAGGCTACAAGCTTATGTATCAGTATTATGATTTAGATTGCTCATTTGCCTTTTAAATTTGTTAACTCAGTTATTAAGGGGTGTTTGGTTCTGTGTTGTTTCAACTGTGGTAGTTGCCTTTTCACTTGTTTATCTGCACAGTATGACCTCTAGGTGATATTAGAACTAGTAAAACTATAAAACCAATGTGTGAACTAGAGAAAGTCAAAATCAAATTACCTTCACTCTCACAGTCCACTGTTGGGACATGTGAGGATCAAATCTCACCCACTTGGTCTAAATCTTGTTCATGTATCTTAAATTAGTGTTATCATAGCTTAAATAATCATAATTAGTGCATACGGATCAAACAAGTTTCATTAAAGTCAAAGTTTAAGTTCAAAATCAAAAAGTCAAAATGGTATGTTAGTCAGAAACTCAGATCTTGGGAGAATTTTTGTGAATTTTGTGTTGAGATTCAAGTCTTGAGATTTTTACATGTTGAAATTCCCCATCTAAGCTTTTGAATCCCACAGTTAGCTTATTTTTATGATTTTTTCTCTGGCTTAGGTGATAGTTCAAAGTGGCCTGCAGGGCTAACCATTGCCCTGCACCAGGGCATCAGCTCCACACCTGCAGTATTACACTGATCAATTTTTGACCTCCTTTGTATACCCCAGCCTCCATACCTGCAGTATTACATATGTTTAACCTAATACATGTGTCGTGACTATAAATTGATAAATGTTTGTTGAAAACTGAAATCTAGGTCGGGGATGAAGTTTTCCTTAAAAGCATTCTAAACTCAACCGAGACTGTAGCAAAAGGATGGGTGAGGAGCTTGAACCCAAATGATATAGTTGGTGGTACAGAGATTGGACGAGGATGGTGTGAGGTAAACGTTCAAGTACCAACAAAAAGAGATGACGTGTTGGTGAGACCCTATGGGTTATTTGCCACAATTGAAGACTGTGTTAGTGCAACCATAGCATGGCCTTGTCCCTTTATCTCGGTATGTCTTTGTTAATCTTGTGATAACAATAATTTTACTAACATGGAGCTTAATGCTTATACATGGGTGTTTATTTGTAGGTGGTCCGTGAGGATTGAGAGAGATGATGCATGATGACCACGAACTAAGCTTCTTGTTGCGTTAATTTATTGTTTAATGTTAACAGACTTCATGTTAGATTCTGTCTACCTTATTTATGTTTAGTGATTTTGTTATGACAATTGCTAATTTGAAATACAATTTCGTTTTATTCATTTAATATTTAGTTGATGTTTTATTCATATCGTAATAATAGAGTGTGCATGGTGAAAATAGCGTCCTATCATATGACTTGTCCGGACTTTGAAAATAGCGTCCTATCCTATTAAACTTATTAACCGTCCTAACAATTAACTTAACATTGTAAAAGTGTCCTAATATGTTATTATTAGGACGTTATTTAGGTTGTTAATAGACATTTTATACGACCAAAAAATTGGTTTCATAATCTTCTTTGAGATATTAGAACCCTTTTCTTGGTGCTAAAATAGCTATAATGTTATATGATAAGCGTCCTAACAATTATCTTTTAAGTACGCTTGTATGTGTATCAAAAGATTAAAATTAGGTAACAACGTTTTACAACATTGTAAAAGTGTCCTAATATGTTGTTATTAGGACGTTATTTGGTTGTTCATAGACATATTATGCGACCATAAATTTGGTTTCATAATCGTATTTGGGATATTAGGACCCTTTTCTTGGTGTTAAAGTAACTATAATGGTATATGATAACCGTCCTAAGAATTAACATTAAAGGACGCTTGTATGTGTATCAAAAGATTAAAAGTAGGTTACCACATGTTAGAACATTGGAAAAGTGTCCTAATATGTTTTTATTAGGACGTTATTTGTGTTGTTTATAGACCTAAAATGCGACCATAAAATTGGTATCATAATCTTATTTGAGTTATTAGTACCCTTTTCTTGGTTGCTAAAATAGCTATGATGTTACATCATAAGCGTCCTAACAATACTTTTAAGGACGTTTTTATGTGTCTCAAAAGATTAAAAGTAGGTAATCACATGTTAAAACATTGTAAAAGTGTCCTAATATGGTTTTATTAGGACGCTATTTGTGTTGTTCATAGACATATAATACGACCATAAAATTGGTTTCATAAGGGTTAGGACGCTTTGGACCTATTACAACCGCCTTACATGAAACGCTTTCATCCTTGGTCCTATTAAATGAAAGGTCCTAAAAAGTACCATTTTATGACGCTTATGGGGGTCCTAAAAAGCCACTTTTCTTGTAGTGACAATATTTACGTACCAATAACTATTGATGCTTTATTGGTCAGTGACTTTTGGATTTTGAACTCTCTTAATTAATGGATACTGTACTTTTACAATTCAAATGTGTACTTTTTTGTCTAACGTAAAATGACGATAGAACCCTTTTTAAAATTATACGGTTGCCCACCGTTTTTTAGTTGCCCAAAAAATAATACCTTACACATACGGGACACTTGTCGCAATGTCGATGAGTTGCCCAATGACAGCGGTTCCCTCGGTCAATTTTCAAATTAAAAATAAAAGTGGTCTAGAAAGTGATATGCATCAGGGCGCGCGGTCTATTTGCGTCATTTTCCTTAATATAAATTGATTTCAAGGAGGAGTAAATTCATAAGAGTTAAAATCATTTCACAATTATCTTTCAAAATAGCCATTAATCATATATGTATATGTTTTGTTTTGTTTGGACCGTTATAGTTGGAGAATGAATTCTAAGCGGGTAAGAGACCCAAAATTTGGAAGGCATGACACGTGAATAAGACCAAAAAATTTCTAATCAGAGCAAAAACATTTTCTCATCAAATAAGCATCTCCAATAATAGTGCACAATATTTGTATAAATTATTAAATACATAGCAACGTTAGTAAATGTAGTTAGTGAATTTTATAGAGAAAAGGATGTTGAAGCCTCAAATCAACCAGTCTCAGTTTGTCCATAACCAACTCCCACTCCATATGCCTTTTGTTTTTGGCGATAACCATTCCTCGTCCTCCGTCTACTCCCCTACCATTCTCTGCATAGCCACCAAGAAATCTAATGTCACACGTGTGGGAAACGATGTACAGTTTTAATAATGAAATCAGATTACAAATAATAATAACAGAAAATAAAAGACAGAAAAAAAACAACAGACATAATGGAGTAGAAGAATAAGACAGGCACTATTCAAAAAAAATTAAACGAAAGCAGTAAAGACTGTGGCACGAGGCTCCTGTTTAACACGATTCCTTTAAAACAAATTCACCATCTGTTTCCTAGGGTACAACGTACAGAGCTGTTGCAAAGCCGAACTAGACATACTTGCGGTGAGTGGTTTTTTTGTGTTTTGAGGACTTCATTGTTGTTTGGATTTGAAGCTGGAATATTACAGTAATTGCTTCTATTTGGATGGGAAAGAGTAAACTGGAATATTTAATCGTTGTTTAAAAATTTATTAATAGCAAATTACCCATGTAGAACCCAATGGATCTGGGTTATTTTTCAGCAAAAAAGTTAGGGCGTGCTTGGTTAGGGGTTAAGGGGGGGGGGGGGGGGGAATGGGTAAAGTATTCAAAAGGGCCCACATCACAAATAAATTGATGCTTGGTTGGGGAGGGGTAAGGGTTTGATTACCCCGTAGTGGGTAATTAACCATTATAGAGTAAATTGGAAGGTAAGGTATTGATTACCCACCTCACTCATTCCTTTGCATTCCTTTCCCTTTCCCTTTTCCTTTCCCCACTTTGAACCAAGCGGACCCTTAGTTTTCAGCAAAGGTTCATTTAATTGTTGTCAGCTTAATAAAATACAAGTCTCACAAGTTTTTGGTAAAATAATAGCAAAAAATATATATGTTGTCACACTTGTAAAAATACCAACTAATTTACTTGTTGCTAAAAGATCGGCAACTATGCTAATAATTTCCTTGCTAAAATTAGATGCTTGTAAAAATACCAACTAATTTACTTGTTGTCAAAAAATTTGCAAGTATGTTAACAATTTCCTTGCTAAATGCATAATTTAGCAACAATTTCTCTATTGTTGTTGAATAATTGTTGCTAATGACATTTTTTCTAGTAGTGTGAAAGATATGTATAGTCTTTTAAGATTGGGTCGTTGCCAAAGTTTGTCACTTATAGTTCCATTCAACTGATTCAAAGATATGATCAATGTTTTCTAGAATGAAAAGCTTTAGATCTCATCAGACAGAGACCCTCTGAATTAGTTACTTGAAGCATCCAATGTATTTAACGTATTAGCTGATGTGCATCCATATAAGTTGTTTAGAAAATCTGGAATTTCCCCTCAAACTTGTTGTTATAAGATATTCAAGACTATTGCCAAATAATGATGCATGACGTGTGAGGGGTCGCATCCACCTAAAATTAAAATTGATAGGTTTTGAGACCTATAACTTCGACTTGATATCAATATATATCCCATATTTGCCATAGATTTAATGAACTAATTTTAGCCATTTATTTTTCATCAAAATTAATAAAATCTATTTTCAATTTCTTTTAAAAAAACAAATATATCTTGCAAACGGTAACTCTTCAAACTACAAAAAATACACCATCGCGACGAGAATTAAATTATCTTTTTATAGATATGCACTTCTATATACTTTCGATGAACTTTTTTTTACAAAATTTCCGATGAGAAAAATCTAGAAATCACATGTGATTCGTAAAAATCACATGTGATTCAATTTAAAAATCACATGTGATTTTTCCGGATCACATGTTATTTTTCCGGATCGCATGTAATTTTTTAAGGCAGAACTTTTGAAAAAAATTAGTCGAAAGTATATAGAAGTGCGTATCTATATAAAGATAATTTAATTCTTGTCGCGATGGTATGATTTTTTTCGCATAAAGATTAACGGTTTGCGAGATATTTAATTTTTTTTAAAAAGGTGAAAGTTTATTTTTTTTGTTTTGATCAAAAAATGAATGAACATGATTGGTTTATTGGATCTATGGTAAATATGTGATCTATATTGATCTTGTTCATAACTACATTTACCCAGTTATTTGCTTTGGCCAAAGAAAGTCCATTAAAAATAGAAAAAAAAGTATTTTAGATAAGATATAAAAGACAACCAATCTAAGTTTTCAACTGTACAACTTCTGAGGGAATCTAGATAAAGGTACTCCAAATTGGCGAGTTTACGAAATTCTGTAGGAATGGGTCCATATAAAGAGTTGTCTGAAAGGTAAAGAATTGTCAATTTGGTAAAGGAACCGATTGACTCGGGAATGGTGTAAGAAAACTGATTCCCAGAAAAGTTAAGATAATTTAACCGGGCCATGTTATCACTGAACTCCGGAATGGTTCCATGAAAAGAATTGAAGGAAACGTCAAGATGACTCAAGTAGCTTAAGTTATTAAGCAACAAAAATTAAGCTTTGTAACATGACTGTTAGGTTGTCACACACGACTCCATCCCATTGACAACAATCTTCTTCATCAAGTATCCATGTAGAGATCGAGCCGACATCCGAGATATTCAAGATGAGCTTTGAAATCAAGAAGAGCTTTGAAATCAAGAAGAGCTTGTCTCTCATAAAGTAAAAGTAAATAGTTTCTCTCATAATTAACGTGTGTTGTATAAAATTGTATTTATGTGTTTTGATCTGGTAATGTGTGGACCATATAACACTTGGAATAAAGATCGTGGATACATTTGAAGTCCCACATTAGAGGTTCAAAGACTCTCCAGTCAGCCACTGTGGTGGAGCTGGCATGGAACCAATTATTGGTTAATTATTTAGAAAATTTAGGTCATTTGGGTTTTTGATAAATGGGGGACGAGTGGGACTTTAAAACATGTTCTGATTAGAAGAATGGTCTAGTGGGTAAGTAGAATGGGTCAATTAGAAATTCATATTTGTAACTCTAAATCCAAAAAAGAAATTTACGTCATAGAGCCGGGTGTGATAACATAAAAGCTTAATACTTTGTTGATACATTGATACTTGATACCACTTGACCAATTAGGAGCTAATTGTAATGTCTTCATGATAAATTTTGTTCATACATAGTTCTTCTTTTATTGCTTATAAGGAACTTCTACTGCATTTGATTAACTATTTAAGCCAACATAAGTTGTTATGGTTCAAGATGAATGATTATGTATTGTGTTTGTTGTGGGCATGGTTTAGGTTTGCATCCAAGTTATTAGCTCATTTTGTTTGACTTGAAAATTGGACCACCCAGTTCTTAGATACTATCTTGGCCCATATTATATTTGGTAACAAACAATACATGCTTTGGTGCAATTAAATCGTTGAACAACTATTTTATGCTTAAGTTTAAATACATAATATGATGTAAATAAATGCTTCCTAGTTGTACAAAAGGTTGTTTATCCGGATAATATGGATAGTGATGATGAAGTGCTCGAGGTCTATGATGAAACTGCTACTTATATGGCATCTACGAGTTCCGTTAATGAAATCTCTAAAACTGGTGGTGGAGTGGGTGAAAAGAGTTTATATGAGCAATGGAAGGAGGATACATATGATGAAAACCCGTATTGATGATCATGATGATTTTGATGACTGTGGCTTGACTGAAGCCCAAATCGAGTATGCTAACGCTTATGACATTAGTCTCTGTGGTGAAATTAGATAGATTTTTTATTAGGTACCATAAGTTTGACATGTCACTCTAATGCTAGATTAGGTATTAAACACAATAAGAGCATTTGTTTTTCCTTTTTGGGCTAAGATGCGGGACTCACCCACATCAATTGTACTTATTTGTTTTTTGACGTAATAATATTTACCCACCAAAGGTATTGAATCCCTTTACCCAAAATATGATGATATAATTATATTAATTTCGTTGCAATATTTAGTTGAAAATACATATCAAAACACTCTTTGCATAAAGCTGCTTCAAAGTCTTGTAATTTAGATAATTGATAGAAACTGGTTGATGCCATATGTGTAGCCAATTTGAACTAGATTGTCCCAAATTTATTTTTTATTTTTTCGTTGTTCAAAAATCTAAAAATAAACTTGGCCTGTTTTGTGAAAAATGATGAAAAAATTAAGTTTCCCAAATTATACTTCAGAAGACTTAAAAAGTCTTTAAAACTTGTAGTTATCAAACATCTTTTTCTAACTTGAGATACTTTTCCTTTTCAATGTGTGATATAAATCAAAAGAAAGCTAATGCATGGGCCCAAATGCTAAACCAAAACCAAGACTAAAAGATGAAGACTTTAAGAAGTTTTGAAAATTCAAAACAAAATATAATTAGTTTAAAAGATGAAGACTTTAAGTAGTTTTGAAAATTCAAAACAAAATATAATTAGTTCTTGAGCAAGCATCCTAAAAGTCACAAAAAAGAAAAAAGTACAATTCGAGTTAAATAATTCAATCTTAATCAAACACTTGATCAAAATATTGGACAACAACAACAATACGCAATTTCGTTGAAGCCGGAGTCAAGGCCGGTGCGGTTGATCAAAACCTTGGACCTAGTCCTTCACTTACAACTTGATCTCAGGAACGAACTCTTTTAGTCTCTTCACGTACAACTTTACTCTATTCAATCACTATTTTACAAGAGTTTCAACTTTACTCTAACCCAAATCCCATTACATAACGAAGAATTCTATAGAAAAACTATGCGGTTTTCATTAATCCATTTAGTATAAATCCATTCATTCACCAATTCAAACATTTCATCAAATATCTGAAGAGCACAAATTTTTCCTTAAACTAGAGGTTATTTTCATAGCGAGCTGAGGTCCATACGAGTTTATTTTCGTCGTGCAACAACTCTAAACAAAAATAAGTAGTTCAAAATAACATAAAGAGAAAGTCCAAAAACACATAACATTGTGGCTTTATTGTATCAATATGCATAACATACTAAGGGGCTGTTTGATAGCCTCTTAATGGGGTTGTCACTGAATCGGTCAGCAAAATTTGTTGTTTGATAAATTTTCTTTTGTCACTTAGTGATTCCTCTAGGTACCTAATGGCTAAGCATTTAATAAATGCAAAATGATCCAGCGCCTCTTCAAAGGCTTATTTTTATATGATTTCAATTCAACTCATGTATCAGTATTAAATGAACATTTTTATATATAACTTTATTCTCTTTTTGCATACGTACTTAATAATTTTTTTTAAAATTCCTTACTTTTTATGGTTTCATCATCTTTAGTTTTGTAAGCTTATGTCCTTCGTATATTATCATAACAAGGTTATTAGATGTTGTAACATTATATGTAACCACATAAACCAATGTGTGCAAAAATAATATGTAAGCGAATGTATAGTAATACAAGAAAATAACAATATACGACGTACAAGAAAAATGGTAAATTTTTAAGAATTAGTTTTACACAATATATGTATTCAGAACACTTGCCAAACGACAAGTTTTCATTCAGTAACATTTTAGTTCAGATGCTTTAAATCATTCAGAGTCTTTAAATCATTCAGCACTAAATTATGTAGTTTTGTCAAACAGCCCCTAAGTTAATTACTACAGTGAATAACCAACTTTTAAATTTTGTCTCAAAATACAAAATATGACCGGTTCATTCAGGTCACCGATGATATATCGCCTATGTGGCATCCAAGTGTATATCTCTTTCTGACTTGGTCGTCTTCTTTAACAAAATTCCAACCAACACCATTTTTTCTTCCCTCTTTTAAAATCAATAACCATCATCATAGAACTAATTAATGATTAGTAGACCTAAGCAACGATTTTTTTTCATGTGAAACTCAAAAGGTCCATTAACCATGCTCAATAACTTTAAAAAAGTAACGGTTAATTTGTAGATTGCGAAGGATAGTCAATCACACCATTTTCTCACTGCAAAAATCTGAATTTCCCGTTCACACAATAGCATCGCTATTTTAACCGTCATTCACAAAAACACATTTTCAAACACAGACACACACACATTTTCACCACAATTTACTCATTCATGTGCTTGCGAAAACACAAACCGTGTAATCATAAACTCTAAAACGCTGAAGTCGTGTACTCTTTTCATTTTATAGTTGTTTATCGCTCCTTGATAATTTGATCAACTTTAATCTATTACACTAGTGTCTAAAATAAAACAGCAAGTGCATGCTTTTGCATGAGGTAGTTCTGAATGAAACGTATTAATGTCTTGACAATGATACCTTAAGTGTACTCTTTGACAGTATAATCAAATTTTCCATATCATCTTTCACTATGTACTATGCAACTTGTTAATTTTCAAGGTGGCTAGTGGTTGGGTTTTGATATTCATTTGGAGGGGTGAAAAAGGATTAATGGGGTATACTTAAGAACTTTCTGAGAAGAAAAATGGAGTGGTGGTGACTGGTTTTAAGAGACCAACTATATGAGTTTGTCAGATTTGGTTGTGGATGTGATTGTGGCATGGTGATGACTGCTTTAGGGGCTGGTGGTTTTGATGATGGCCGATGGTTTGTAGTTGGAAAGTGTAAGGATTTAATGCATGTGGCAGTATTTACGATGGTGGTTTTCGCCGTAGAAGATGACACTTGCCGGAAAATGTAGTAAAATGCCACACATGCAGCAAAAAATAAAGAAAAAACAAAAATCGTTTACCGGCTATGAGGGTAACAGGTCAACAAATTAGTGATCTTGGGACGAATTTGAAAGTTGGCTATGCTATGCATATCGATAATAAAAAGCAGTATATTATGCATTTCGGTACACCAAAGCCACCATGTTATGCGTTTTTGGACTTTTCCTTAAAGATTTTCAGAACAACATCAGAAAGAAAGAATGTTTTGTATTTGAAGATCAAAACTAAAGATAGGTTCAAAGTTATTCTGTAAAAAAGACTTTACATATGAATAAATTAAACAAATAAATAACATCTTGTTTACACGCGTTAATACTTTTCGGGGTAAAAACATAAATGCAATCGAACCAGGATAAAAAGACACCCTATGTGTAAGCACATATTTGATAATACATGGCAAAAGATTTCATTAAGTTGCATTAAAAAAATTGCATTGGAAGTAACCAAGGTTATAAATCGAAATAAATCGTCCGTTTTTATACGTTTTTGTCCGTTTTTTAATGTTTTTTTTCCATTTTTTACGTTCTCGTCCGTTTTTTTACGTTTTCGTATGTTTTTTACGTTTTTGTCTGTTTTTTACGTTCTCGTCTGTTTTTTTACGTTTTGTCTGTTTTTACCCGTTTTCGTCCGTTTTTATATGTTTCGTCCGCTTTTTATATGTTTTCGTCCGTTTTTTATATGTATTCGTCCGTTTTTTTACGTTTTTTACGTTCTTGTCCATTTTTTTTACGTTTTCGTCCATTTTTTTTAGTTTTCGTCCCATTTTTTACGTTTTTGTCCTTTTATTACGTTTTTGTCCGTTTTTACTCGCTTTCGTCCGTTTTTATATGTTTCGTCCGTTTTTACATGTTTCGTCCGCTTTATATCCTTTTTATGTATTCGTCCGTTTATTTACGTTTTTGTCCGTTTTTTTATGTTTTCATCCGTTTTTTTACATTTTTGTCCATTTTTGGTCGTTTTTCTTCGTTTTTAAATGTTTTTATTTGTTATTTTACGTTTTTGTCCGTTTAAAAACATAAAAAAAAAATGGACGAAAACATATAAAACGGATGAAAACGAGTAAAAACGGACATAAAAAATAGACGAAAACGTAAAAAAGGGACAAAAACGGATAAAAAGTGGACGAAACATATAAAAACATAATAAAACGAGTAAAAACGTACAGTAGCGTAAAAAACGAGTAACGTAAAAAAATGGACGAAAACATAAAAAACGGATAGATAGCGGATGAAACATTTAAAAACGGAAGAAAACGAGTAAAAACAGACAAAAACATAAAAATATGGAAGAAAACGTAAACAAAAGGATGAGAACATAAAAAACGGACAAAAACGTTAAATAACGGAAGAAAACGTAATAAAACAGACGAAAACGTAAAAAAAAATGACGAAAACGGGTAAAAACAGACAAAAACACAAAAACAGACAAAAACGTAAAAAGAATGGACGAGAACGTAAAAAAATGGACGAAAACGTAAAAAAACGGACGAAAACTTAAAAAAAAAACGGACGAAAACGTAAAAAACGAACAAAAACATTAATAAAAACGGACGAAATCATATAAAAACGGACAAAAACGCAAAAAAATAGACGAAAACGTAAAAAAACGGATAAATAGCGGACAAAACATATAAAAATGGACGAAAACGAGTTAAAACGGATAAAAACGTAAAAAAAATGGTCGAAAACGTAAAAAAAAAGACGTAAACGTAAAAAAACCGGACGAGAACGTATAAAAACGGACGAGAACGTATAAAACGTAAAAAAACAGACGAATATATATATAAAAAATGGACGAAAACGGATAAAAAGCGAACGAAACATATAAAAACGGACGAAAACGAGTAAAAACGTAAAAAATGGACGAAAAAATAAAAAAACGGACGAGAACGTAAAAAACGTAAAAAAAAACGGACGAACACATATAAAAAACGGACAAAAACGGATAAATAGCGGACGAAACATATAAAAACGGACGAAAACGAGTAAAAACGGACAAAATATAAAAAAACGAACGAAAACGTAAACTGAGGACTAACGGTGCAAAAAAATATTAACGAAGGAATAACGGGCAAATATTATTTAACACTTAACGGGTAAAACTAACGACGTTACTGCTCAGGGATGATTAATGCCAAAGATTTGTGGACTTGGAGATGTTTAATGCTAAAAGTTTGAGACAGGGATGATTCTTGCGAAAATTTATAAACCATATTTTTGCAGTTTACTCTAAAGCATATATACTTGTGGCCTTTATAAGCACAACTTTAAGTAGTTGAAAACAACATAAAGACTAGAATTCAACAAGTAAAAAAGCATAATGAAATACAAACAACTATATTTGTCCAGCCCGTTGCCAATTTTCAAACCATCAACTAACTTGCTTTTGTGGATTATCAAATCATTATTATCTAAAGGGCTAATAACCTGTTAAAGCATCATATTTGTCACAAATGTCAGTTCGATGTAGCGAACAAAAAAAATAGCTCTTCTAGACATTAAACTTTTTATTTTTGTCTTCAATTGAGTAAAATAAATTTGTGATGACCATTTTACCTTTAAATTTATAAAAATTGCATCCTTTATCCCAAGCATATAAATAACCCTTTAACTCATTTTAACACACACAATTAAACCCACACATCCCTTCTCTGTAACAATAGAAATGGGATCCTTAACACTCCTCCTAACAACCTTATTCTCATCTAGTAAATCCGAAACAACAACCGGACTCTTAACATCATTAACATCATTATTAGTACTATTATTATTTTGCCCTTTATTATTATTAATATTATTAAGTAAACCTTTAGCAAGTAAATACTGAGTAGCTAACCTACCAACTTCCGCGGTTGTTGTAATTCTGGTACACCGGACCGTTTGAACGGAATCCGTTTGATTGATTACGGTGTCTTTGCATAGTTTTGGTTGACCTGAATTAAAAAATTGGGGGAAATGATGTTGACTAAGTTTGACCAACAATTAGATCAAATATGAAGAGGTTAATTAATTGTAGAATTAAATAGCTTAATTGTATGGATCTTGTGTTTGCCGTTAATACAACGAAGAGAGAAACTAATTAACCATTAACTGTGTGTTCGTGGGGTGTTTGGTTGGTCGGATGTTTTTACTTTTAATGGAAGTTTTTCTATTGTTACAGGGTTTTGATTGTCGAAATGGGAAATTGTTTGATCCTAATTTTGTGTTTGGTTCTTGTAGGTTCGTAAGTTTAGCAAACACTGCAGAAGCTGTGATAAATGTGTTGACGGGTTCGATCATCATTGTCGGGTAAGTTCGATATTCCAGTTTAGCACCATTTAACATATTTGGATTTAGATCTATAGGGATATGTTGTTAACTTTAATTTGATCTCAAAAGTCACTTTCTTATATCAAAATGGTTACACGCTTCTTCAAATCTCACTGTTTTGACCTTAATTTATTAGAAACTAAAATCATAAAAACTTTTTTGAGATATTGAAAACTAATTATCGCCACTAAAGGCATAAGGGTCACTACTTCAAGCAAGGAAAACAACCTTATTGCCAAATTGTAAGTACTTCCTACAAATGCCGGACTCTGCAATCATTTTAACTAGCGTGGGTTGAGTTGAACCCATTTATGTGAGGAAATGGATATATTTATTGGTAATTTGTCACACAGTGAAATTAGGAAAAAAATGCTAAAAAAATCAAGGACTCTGAATTCATATGTTCTGATGTGATTGTTATCAACACCAGCTATGGATGCATAGTTTCTAAAGATGTTGATAATAGTTTCTAAAGATGTTGATAATTAAGTTAATTATTTTTTTGGATAATGAATTCAGGTTTAGTACTAAGTTTGAATATACTTTGGCAGTGTTAAACGGTAGATCCAGCGGATGTAACTACAATCGCAACGACTGTCACAAGGGCATTGGCTGTCTATGGTACTCCAGCTTTTTCAGAAATGATTCAAAATTGTATGGCCCAAGAACTTTCATGGAAGGTTAGTAGTTATAACTAGATATGTGGACAGAAACCGGCCAAAAGTGGACAGAAACCGGCCAAAAAGGTTGTATTCTTAATCATGCTTGTTTGTTGAAGTGTGGACATAAACCGGCCAAAAAGTGGGAGGACGCGCTTCTGAGCTTGGGAGTGGAAGGTAGTGAGCCCGGGGTCGAAGGTGAAGAAGTTGCTCCTTATGCCAAGGAAAATGTGGCTACACCTTAATTAAGCCAACAACTGTATAAGTTTTAACATAATGAGTAGTATATATCTTCAGCTAACCTACCCTACTCGAATTTGAGTTCAACTCCATCCATTTTCATTGACAGTATCCTTGCATCTGTAAGCGAGTTTTAAGTATGTGATCTTGTTGTATATCTTCTTGTAATGCAAATATGTTAGAATGATAGCAGTGATGTTTTTTGTTTTTGTTTTTGTTTTTGATTTGTTTTTGTAGTTATTGAATCCGTTATGTGAAGTGATTTAATTGTTGTAAGAGATGATGGATGCAATTTATTCCAAACGACATGGACCATTTATGTAATTTAGCCTAGAGACGATGGATGCAATTTTTGCAAACCCACAGGGACCATTTATGTAATTTGAAAGGGTAAAATGGTCATAATACTTAAAGGAAGACAAAAATGTCAAGTTTAATGTCTAAAAGAGCTATTTTTTTAGTTCGCTACGTCGAACTGATATTTGTGACAAGTATAGTGCTTTAATAGGTTATTAGCCCTTATCTAAATGGGTAAATGTATAAGGTCTTTCTACTTTAATTAAGTTACTCGGCGAGGACGAGTCTTTAGCTAAGATATTTCACAAAAGGTGTAGATTGTCGGGAACACCCTGATCTCGGATGCCTTTTGGCACCAGCCATTGTCCACCCCACAAGGAATAGCTCCGGCAACTCTCCTGGTCCAGAGAAGCACCACTTGGAGTGAGACAAGACGAGCCTCGACCCCCGATCTCTTATTCCACAAAGTGTCTCTAGTGTGTCCATAGGTTTTGCGGAGGCGGCTACCTATGTGAAGCAAATGCCAAAAATGGTACTCGAATCCGAGTCAATTAACTCAAGCACAAGAGCTTCACCTATTAGACTAATGCTCCAGTGGTATTCTTTAGCTAAGATATGATGCACGTAACTTACACGAGCTATCCCTGTGACTATTACCCTTTCCCTGCCCACCTGCAAAATATATTGTAAAAACATCTGGGTATATGACCACCAAGCGATTCAAATCATCAATCTCTTCCGGTAAGTAATAAAATATAATGTGCCAATTATCCAACCCGTTTCATAATTCGGCTTCACGTGCCAACCATTCCCCCACTCATTTTGTTTGACTCGTGAAATGATGGTGATGTGTTATTTATCCGGTTTTATGGGGCAATTTCACGTGCCAACCATTCCCCCACTCAGAAGTAATTGAGATTAAAAGGATAAAGCAATTGTGTCAAGTTTTTCAATATTTTTTCTTAGAGCACAAGGTATGGAGATGAATAACATGTCAAATGCACATTTTTTTGTGTCATTCGTGTGTCAACTGTACTGGCCAACATGCCATTGGGTGTTTGAGCCATTGGAATGGCTTACGCCATTTGCATCTTTTGTTTGTTTATTATTATTATTTTTGTATTGTGAGTGTGTGGGTATTTTAGTAGGGTATTTTGTGTGACCAAATAACATGTTAGGGTCCGCTTGGTTCAAAGTGGGGAAAGGAAAAGGGAAAGGGAAAGGGAAAGGAATGCAAAGGAATGAGTGAGGTGGGTAATCAATACCTTACCCCCCAATTTACTCTATAATGGTTCATTACCCACTACGGGGTAATCAATACCTTTGCACCCCCCAACCAAGCACCTACTAATGAGTGAAGTGGGCCCATTTGTTTACCTTACCGATTCCCCACCCCCCTTAACCCCCCCAACCAAGCACCCCCTTAGTGATATGTTATGAGAGATGGTGTTTTAGTTATTGGTGAGTTATTTAGAGGTGTATGATGTGGTGCTGAGGTGACATACCAATAACGTGTTATTAGTATCCACGATACCTTTTGCTCTTAGATTAAACTTCGGTAACTTTTTAACTTTGATGTGAAAGAGTTGTCATACTTAATTTCGTATGTTGCATTTATTTTTATTTATTTATTTATTTTTTTTAGAAATGCAACAATGATATAAAACCAACACAAAAATAAAGAGATGATTTGCACACTTCATAATTTGTTTGGCACACTCCAATTATTGTATATTGCCATTGATACCCTTATATCACTTATACTCCTTTTCACTCCTATAAGAGAATAAATGGCAATACAAACTAAATTAGATTGTGCTAATCAAATTATAAAGTGTGCAAATCAACACCGTTAGCTAAATAATACAATTATCTAAGAGAGGGGCCCGGGAAGCAAAAATATAAAGCAATACAACATTAAATGTGCGAAAGAAACTTGGAACAAAATGCAAAATACAGTAAACATAGTAAAGTAGAAACAAAAGAGAAGGACATCACAAGTCCACAAGACAAAAGAGTCACATGAATCCTGGACCACCAAGAGTTGCATGTTTCATATGTCTATTTTATGACGAGGTCACGACCCTTTTTTGTGTCGAAAATTAATCCTAGTAAAAGTTCACAATCAAATTAGAATTTCGAATTTCTCTAGCTATGTCACATGTCGAAAATATTCCAAAACAAATCATATACTATCTCCGTCTCATATTAATTGTCCAATTTTACTTTTTATAGTTTTTTCTGTTTAACTTTGATCTTAAATATTTTTGTTTATGCTATATAATATTTGATGAAAATTATACCAATAAAAATACATTTAAAACACAATTCATTCATATATTTTGCATCAATTATTATTAACACAAACAAAAAAGTTTAAGATCAAAGTTAAAGAAAAAAGATTCAAAAAGTCAAATTAACCAATTAATATACTACATTATATTAGTTTTGCTAAGACATTAAATAAGACAGTTGATGATATAAAGGCAATTTTAATTTGAGGTCCCATAAGGTTATGCACAACCATGACTACGGGCGACCTGCCATATCAGCTTTCTTTTTTCGGCGATCTTCAGACGATCAAGTTGCCACAGCAACGACATTCTTATTTTTTTCATTTTTTTTTTTTTTAAAATTAAAATTTTTGAAACAACAAATTCAAATTTCATTAATAATAAAAACATTACATAAATAATTCAAATAACATATTAGTTATTTAAAATGAAAATGATAACGAAATCAAACTTGAAGGGTAAACTGTAAATTAATTATTTATAAAAATAAAAATAAAAACATTGACAATACAAATACCTCATCTTCTTCTTCCTATACATTCTACACCCATTCAAGATTCTTTTTTAAATTGAATAAACAGCAATAAAAGTGTTTAAATTGTAGAAAAGAAATAATTTTTGTTGTTTTATGTGTGTTTAACTCGATCGTGAACTCGACCCAAACCAAAGATTGTTCGTTGGCGACCGACACCTAATCGACAAGCCGCATTGACGCCGAGCGATGACCGATGACCGGAGACCGACTCAGAACCGAACCATTGTGCATAACCTAATAGTCGTAGAGTAACTTCCATGTGCATGTCCACTTCTCATCGCTCTAAATATCCAATAAATCTAACAATGGTACAATATTGATTTTACACACAATGATATCGTACAATGTTATCACAAAAATGTACAACAATACATTTATTAAAAACATCACAAGATCGCACAGTTTATATACTTAAAGGGTACTATTATTGGTACCCTTCTTAGCTCACACAAAAAGTAAAAAAAAAATGAGTATAAAACATATTTTTTTTCTTTCTTATTACGGTATAACACAGTTTTATATTAGTTTTTGTTTTGTATTTTTTTTGTCAGTTTAATACTTTTAATTTATTAAATTTTATATTTTATGTTCCACACTTTCAGCTGTACAATTTTTAATATAAATAAAAATTATATTAAAAAAATAGAAAAAACATGAGGGGTAATATTTGTATTTTATTTGTAATTTAGAGAGGTCCCTATAACCTATCTCGTACTTAAATTAGGCATGTGAATTAATTATGCATGTGGTCCGGCCTACACGGCTACACGCCAACTTTGAAAAAATTGAGGTTGGTAGCTATATCTATACATAAATTTAACGAGCTATTTTATCTATTCCTTTGATGGGTTATTTGTCCCTCATTGTTTTACTGTTTTGATAATATATACACTAAGACTAGTCGTAACAAGACCGAATAGTTTGGCCGCCCCCTACGAGGACCATACCAGAAGCGTCACCCTCCAAATTGAAAGTTTTAGTCTGTTCGGCGACCAAAAAATTGAAAGGTTTTGTGTGTGCGCTTTTTTTTTTTTTTTTTTTTTTTTTTTTTTTTTTTTTGAGGTTAATAAATACAAATACAAATCTTTAGTGATTTTAAAGTTTAAATACAATACCCATCATAGATCTTAAGACAAAAACAACTAAGTATAATAACCTAAGATCTCAGGTTTCATCATTTCAAAAGAAAGATCTTTAACGATCACAAAATAGCCATCATTGATCTTGAAAATCAAAGAAATAACAAACCTAACCGAGACCGTTTACATGGATTTGTGATTCATGGTCTATGTATGTTGTTGGTTTTGGATAGAAAGATAAGAAAGGGTTGTGTGTGGTATGGTTTTGGATTTAAAAGAGACAAAAGAAAGGTTGTTGTCACGTGTTTTTAGTGCTATAGATAAAGAATAGATAAAGATTGTATGGCTGAGTTTGGCTTGTGTGTGTAATATGGAATAAAGGTGGCTTTGGTTTGTGAAGAAAAGTTTAGGGCCGTTTGGTTTGCATTAATGGGAATGGGACTATGACTTTCAAAGTCATAGTCGGTGTTTGTTTTGTTTTTTTTTTGTGGGCCCGGTAATGAAATGGGTATATCATAGTTATAGATTCATTACACACCAATTTGGTGTCTATGAAATCCATTTCCGTGGACCCCTCTTTTTTCCACTACAAAATTAAAATATCTATACACTTTTTCATACCATATTTTATCAACCAAACATAAACAATCGTAATGATACACTTTTTCATACCCATTATCATTCCACCTCATTCCAAATCCGATACCCATTGTCATTCCTGGCAACAAACCAAACGAGCCCTTAGGCTTAGGTCATAATAACTTGTGAGTAGCATGCGTTCTTTGGTGTTGCTAGGTCAAAACATTGTAGAGATTATCTCGTACGAGCATAAGAAGATGTGTTTCAAGTCTCAAAGCCGTGAATAAGCATCGTGGTGTTGCTATGAAACTCATTTAAGTCTTCAAACTGATTTAGTAGAACATATTTGGCATCGAACAAATGCACACTAATGTAATATTTTTTAATTTTATTCGAATTATTAATGCAATGTTTTTTAGTTATTAATGAATTTTTAATTAAAGAAATGTGTTTGATGATCACAAGTGGGGTCACAATTACGGGTGTTTGTTCTGTGTTTGAAATATACGACAAAGCTCAATGGGCACCGATATAATAATATTGGTTGGTCTCTTTTTGTGTTCACTACGAGTCTTTAAGTAAAATATCCAAAGGAGTATATTTGGAAAACGTGCTCTAAGATGTCAAAAAGTCACGATACATGTATGGTGTCGTGTCAGTGTCACTATTATGAAAATAGGAGTACATGCACAGTGTTTTTGTCCTCTTTTAAGCGTAGTAAGTTAATTTATAAGTTTAGTGCCCGTTTGGTTTGTAGACGGGTTTAGGATTCGGATTTGGATTTGGAATAAGATTTAGATTTGAATTTGGATTTGGATTTAAAGTAAGAAAGAGAAAAATAAATATTATAAAAAGTTAAATTATTATTTTATAAATAATAGAAGAAAGAAAATATATAAAAGATTATTATTTGAGAAATAATAATTAAAAAAAGTTAAAAAAAAAATATTATAAATGCATGTAAGGAGGAAAACAAAAAATCATAACCGGAAATTTTGACTTATGAGAGACGATCACTACGATTGCATACAAGACGATCAAGCCTCAAGTTTACTTGTTGATAGTCTCCATCATGATCACAAGATCACTAATTTGATTCTTGTTGATCATTCATTTCAGTGTACCATAAACTTGTATTGATATATTCTGATTTTGGGTTGGTTCTAAGGTTATAAATAGCGTGAGGCGTGGCATGGCGGCATGACTAAGCCTCACGCCTTTGCGGCTAAGGCGAAGCTTTTGCGTTTATAAAGCGTGGCATAAGGCGGCACAAAGTATGAAAATATTTATATATTTATATCATAATTCATATATATCGAGTTTACAAAAACATGTGCCATAAGAAGGCGTGGCGGCATGGCGTGGCGGCATGACCGAGCCTCACGCCTTTGCGAGCCTTTTAGAACAGTGGACTTCTACCTTTGTAAGAACTCGGTATTTAGATTTGTACCGAATAAAGTGTAAGCAACGTTGTGAGGTTTCTCCATCGGATAAGGAGTTTGTTGACATAGGGTTTTACTCTCGAGTTGGTACTCGTGGAATAGAGTAGGGCAAGGAAGAACCACTATAAATACTTGTGTCACAGTTGTATCTCTCTTTACTTTAATTTATATATAGCATTTATTTTTATTATTTATATAATTGCATTATCAATACTTGAACATCAAATGGTTTCACATAACTAGATCTAATTAATTTAAATCGAATTTTTAAATCGGTAAAACTATTCAACCCCCTTTTTAGTTTTCAACAATTGGCATCAAGAACAGGTTATTAAGCAAGTAAAAAATAATAAAATAGACTTATTTGTTCAACAATATGAACAATACCGGATGATGATAGTATTGATAATGCATTTTCTAGATTTAACACTATCATTACTTCATTACAAGCACTTGATGAATCTTTTTCAAGTCGTAATCATGTTAAGAGGTTTCTAAAAGCACTTCTAACAAAATGGAGACCAAAGGTGACGGCCATAGAAGAATCAAAGGACTTATCGATTCTTTCTCTTGAAAAACTTATTGGCAACCTAAAGGTTTATGAACTGGTGTTGGCAAAGAATTTTGAGGTTATAAAAACAAGAAAGAAAAGTATAAGTCACTAGCACTAGAAACCAAAAAGGAATCAAGCAACAAAAAAACTTCCTCTTCGGATAGTGAAGATGAAAAATACGGTATGGCGGTGACGGACTTTAAAAAGTTCTTTTAAAGAAGTGGAAGGTTTGTGAGACAACCTAATGATCACAAGAAAGCCTTCTGAAAATTCAAGGAAGACAAAAAGGGGAAGGTTGATCGAAAGTGTTTTAAGTGTGGTGATCCAAATTACTTCGTTAGTGATTGTCCCAAACACTCCAATAGTGAGCAGGCATTTGCAAACGGATCATGGAGTATGAGTGAGGAAGAGAAGGAAGAGATTTGTCTCATGGCTAAAGAATCCAACGAGGTATGTCTTAAGGTAGATTTGGAATCGGATAAATGGATCAAAGATAGTGGGTGTACGAGACATATGACGGGTAAAAGCTTATTGTCCATTTACCAAACATACGATGGAGTTAACGTAGTGAGTGGAAATACACTTGGTTATATTGGCTTGAAGGTTTCCTTCAAAATAAAAGAAATTTTTCATAAAAGAGTTTGTAAGTGTAGATTTATGTTCTTAAGTAAACTTGTGAAACTATACGGCTTTGAAAATAATGTTTAGGATAACTCTTAGTTTTAATAAAAATATATTTCTGTTACTGCTTAGGTAAGTAATATAAGTAGTAATGATGTTTAAAATATGTGAAGTAAGTTCACTATAAAGTCTACCAAGTCCTACACCTTGTCGTCGGGTTAAAATACATGTTTTTGTGAATCTGTGATCAGACCCACAGATCCCTTTGCATCAAAGGGCAGGTCCCTTTTGAAAGGGATCCGTCTGTATAGTGGGCAAATTTTAGCTAACTTGAAATATTCATAACTAATTAACGGTAAGTCCTTAGGAGTTGTGGCACCTATCAATTTAAAGGGAATTGAGTCTACTTTCATATATATATATATATATATATATATATATATATATATATATATATATATATATATATATATATAATAAGAACTGAATCTAAATAAAAATATATCAAATTCCTTGATTTGTAACAGAAGGTCTTTTTCGGTCATGTGATTTCCTCAAATCTATAATCGAATTGAAAATGGGTCTTATTAACTTTTGAATGTCGGTGTATTTTCTTTCTATTTGATCATAGTTAAAATAAGAAGAAAAATAATCAAGCTTTATATACCTTGTTATATTTTAATACACAAAATGAAGAAAAGTATTTTTGTGTTATGGTAAAATGACCACTTGTTTACTTGGTAGCTTGTATATCTTTTGTTAGCTCATTGCATTTTGTTGTTGAGTTAGTCTAGTCATGAAACATTAGTGTTTGCAATACCATGCTATTTACTTATTTGTTTGTCGACTCCATGAATATGCTAAATAGGATTGATGCTAGACTTTGTGCACTTCGTTATGTTTTTTCCATATAAGTATATACGATTTTCTTTGCATATACTTTTTCAACTTCTTGCATTTTTTTTTATAAAACGTTAGTAACTCACTTAGAAATGCTAGTTAATCAAACATATTGAAAAATATTGTTTTACACAATCTCTTTTCTAATAGTGTTAATGTGTCACCACTTTTGGTATTATCTTGAAATGATTATCTAAACTTATAGTGTTTTTCAAAAAAGTGTTTAATGCATATAAAATTTTAAAAAATGCTTTTTATACGTATGAAATGTCAAAAACTAAGCTTATTTCGTTAAAAAATATAAAAGGATGATACTATGGTTATTGATCATCTCATTCTCCAAAACACTCAACACTAGGATGAATCTCATCGGAACCCATTTTGATAATCCTAATTTGTTTTCTTTTTTAAGTTTGTACGTAAGGGTCTAGCAAAATTCTGGCTCTGTAACAACTCATTATTCAAATTATTATTTATTTCATTATTCATTCATATTTCCATGTGTCGTGTATAAACAAAAATCCGGACTCGTTATTTACAAAGATAACGTACAATGTCAAATCATAAGTCTAACTTATGACCATACATATTGTCTTGTATCTACATGTTTTGCCTCACTCGGCTAACATGAAAATAATGTGTCATCTTTCAAGACGATAAGAATGCAGTTTGGATCATAACTCACACTTGTATTGATGATGTATTATTGAGTCTACTTGTACATGATTGCATTCATAGTAGGATTGACAACTTGAATGTTCATCCGAAATACTCAAGTAAATTATTTTGCAACGTAAATATAATTAGTCAAATCCGAAAATCCAAACTCGAGTCTTCCAACAACATATGTAACCTTGCTCATTAAAACAACCTTATATCCTAAACTCAAGATTGAAGCATATTGTTTGCTTTTAAAATGCCGACACACCATTATTAAATTTTTATGTATAACATGACATCTTCAACACCTTAGTTATAATGCATTACTTTAGTACAAGGATTAACGAGACGAAGCTAATTATCATCATTGCTATTCTTCAATAAGCCAATGTAGGAATACAAAAAATTTCTAACATGAGAATGCATACTGGAGAACTTATTAAACTAGAAACTCAATTTCACCTAACGGTTGAATTGCTTCCAGGGGAGAAGTTGGTTATGTGGAATCACCCGTAAAAATGGTCGTGTTTAGCCTTAATTGAGCATCACTAGTAATAGTCTAATATTCATTCTCTTACTTGAAAAATCTCTATTCCTATGTTTTCTTAAAGTAAGCTTACAATGGCAATACTTTGCGTCACCTTAGGATTACTAAACAAAAAAGTAGTAAATATTTGTTTTCTTTTGTTAGTCAATCAAGACCAATTGCACTACACATATATGTTCTTGTTTGATATGATTATTTTTTCTTAACGTAATCTTGGCATTTAATTACTATTTAGTTAATATCTAAATGTGTAGAACTTGGAAATTTTTTTGTCTTTATAATGCTTTTATGCTTATATATTTCGTGCTACTAAATGCTAAAGCTTAAACATGGTTTGCATGATTTTTTCATCTCCCTCCTTTTTTGTGACTTTTTTACATAATTTATTTGCTACTTGTACACTTATATTACAACAAAGTGTATTTGGTATGATAAACATTTGAAGGTCTTTTTGTCTTATATTTTAATCACATAGATTATTGTGTTTATTCATGGCTAAATATGCTTACATGCTTAAGTATCTACTCCGTATGTCTTACACTTTTAGAAAATTACTTCTACCACCTTTTTTATGGTAACATTCTCCACCATCTCCTCTACCACCTATTAGAAAATCACTTGCCTCGTCAAGCTATTATCTCGTGTTGATCGAGAAGAGCTACATGACTTTAAAGATGAAGTTCGTTGTATACTAATCACCATCCTTAATAACATTACCAAGCTTATTTCTTCATTCAATTTTTGCTCCTATTTATTCGTGATTTATTTTTAAACACATTATGTTGGATGTCCACCGATTTAGGAAAAGGGAAATGCATTCACATATTTGTCTTTTAAGAATGCATATACATGAGTTTCTTACTCTCCATATACCAACACACAGGTAAACATCTCTTAGACTAAACCCGCACTTGTTTCAAGCCTTTTAACCCAACACTTAGTTTTCACCAGTACTTCATCAAAAAAAGAACACATCATGTTTTTGACAACTCCTTCATCTCCACAACCAACAATTCCACCTTGTGGATCTCAGACACTAATTTAAATGGAATATAGGATTTTCCTAAACTAGAACCTCACAACTCCATTGTCTAGAGCACCATCATATGATCCCTTGCCCATCCTTTTCTCTGTTGACACATTCCTTGCACGCCATTGTTAGTGCAAATGATTTACTAATCTAAACCATCTCTTTCAACACTAGCTCAGCACGTAAGATTTTACAACACTTTTTGAGGGTGTATTATGGCATTATAAGCTAACTGCAACATTTGTCCTCTTCTACACTTAATATAAGATATTTTCTTTTTATATGTCTATTTGTGAACGTGTTTCGTTCATATATGATTATTTATGTGTATACCTTTTGAGGTCATTGCCATAATAATATGTGAGTGTGTTTCATTCGTATTTGTTGGTATGAATGTTTGAATTATCATGTTGCAGGATGATATACTATCTTATGCATGATTTAAAACTAACACGTTTGAGTTTTTTTAGGGTGATATCAGTTGATTACGTTATCAAGTTGATTTGTGCTCGTTTGCACATTTTTCATATTTTGATTCATATCTTTCACTACATTAAGGTTTCTAGTATTGCCTTTGGGGTTTTTGCAAATAATAATAGGAAGAACCAAGGTTTGGATGGAATTAGGATGTTTATCATATTTTTCACTCACAATGTAAATGGAATTGACCTTAGGACTTGACATTAGGTCTTAATCATTATTTTTGGTTATAGATTACTATTTGTTGAAACATGCATAATCATCCTCACCACTTTATACATAAGCATGCATTGTTAGTTACTTGCATTATCATCACCATTTTCCACCACCACTATCCCATAACTTACAAAGTCATTGTGTCTACCACCTCAAGTGCTTCATTAACCAGCTAGTTCAGGTTTAGTGAAAAATCTTTATTCTCTTATCAATCTTGAGTCATCCACCGAGTCATCTTCACAAGAAGATTCACCATGAAACTTTCCGTCACCACCATAACCACAACCTAGTAGTGTTTCACCACCACTACAACCTATGGATGTTGAACCACCTTCCACGATACACCGACCTATGCCCAACTTTATGCCTCTTTATGGATCAACGGGCTATCCACATATCTCGACACTCATAAGCATCTTTGCCTATGTTGTCAAAAGCCAAGTGAATTTCATAATGAAATGCGTCTCATTATCAAATACATCCTTACATTCTTGAACAACCTCACCTCCAAAACCAGCCACGATGATGCAAGTAGTAGGATTATTTTTTTGGCATTATCTTACTTCTAATTTATTTTCCTTGGAGTTTATTTTAGAAATTCATATTGCATTCTCATTTTATCCTTATGATTGTTTGTAGTTCTTATTAGAAGACCGAGACGCTTTATTATATGCTCATGGTTCTTTATTTCATGCATCATCCATATATTGCATCACATATACATCTTATTACATATGATCTCTTCACAAAAAGATGAAGTATATGTTGCACGAATATTTCTTTGTATGTGGAGTTTGATAGGACTCCATGAGATCGTTTATGAGCCTTAGGGTTTAACAATAACAATGACAATACGCATCGGATAAATCAAAACATAATTGTTATTGACACAAGGTTTCATTCACATAACCTAACTAACTAACTATAGACGTTTATAAGAACACATCTACTAACTAAACTAATAACCTAGGCGTTTACAAGACTATACGCCTAGGACACACACACACCTTTAAGTCGACTACATCTTGGAAGACATATTAAAACCTATACCTATGTCCTCTTTATATACTAGAGGATTAGTGTTTACAAAATACTACAAAGGACTAATAAATAAAACTTCTTTTGCAAGCAAGTCCTTCCATCTTTTTGTAAGTTTCATTCTTGTCATATTAAGTCCCTCTTGTTTCATTCTTTTTGTCTTATCAACTCAAACGTATAATTCCCAACAATCTTCCCTTAGTTGATAATGACAAAACCATTCTTGAACGAACTTCCCTAGACGAAGTAGAGAAATTGAGATCAGGGATCTCACCATGAATGAAACAAGTATGTCTTCCTTTTTCTTCCCCTTAATCCATGCCATGTCACCAAGGATCTTCAAGTTGCAAATCTTCTATGTATGCCTTCTTCCCCTTTTTGTCATAATCTACTAGGAGAAGCTAAGTAGAAGCAACTTTGATTCCAACCACTACAAACCAATATCATACGACTAATCCATCTTTCCAATGCCTCAAGATACCCTCCATGAAGTTTTCCGCAACTAAAAATGAAATTAAGGCAATAGAAATTTGAACCAGGAGTATAAATACCAACAAGTAGTCATAAAAATCTTCCCCTCGAATGATGCATGTAAATAACCATAAGAACTTGTCGAATAACTAACCACCATGATCACAAATACGTTGTAGTTCCAGCCATGAAGAACATAGTACCACCCAAAATACTAATAAAGATAACTATAATCGCATTTGAAACCAAGCAGTAGTAACATGAAGAATAGTTCAAAGAGTAATCGATAGAAACCATGTAAATAAATCCATATCTTCCCCTGAACATGATAACTACCTTTACCAATCTTCCAATCTCGTGTGTGTGTATACTAATATCTTGTGTGTGTCATTCGATATCCTTCAAACCATCTGAACTTCCCCTCAAATTCAGAACCATACTAGAACCAAAAACAATTCGTTCTATCCGATATCGATCAAAACTAGCAGCACTTTAAAACAACGAGCAGTACTTTCAACCTACACGGGCAGTGCTTTGAAACCTCGAATAGTACTTTGTGAAATCAGCAGTACTTTGACCAAAAGAGCAGTACTTTGAACATAAACAGCAGTACTTTGATCAAAGAGCAGTACTTTGAATAAATCCTAACAGTACTTTGAAACATACAACAGTACTTTGAAAACTCTCTTTGCAGCCAACTTAGACAGCATATATCTTTCACATAAAAGCTCAAATCGACAATCCCTCCTGTGGAAAGTTATATTATCATATAGAGAACATCCACCTAAAATTTCGTTACGATCCAACGGTTAATGAAATAGTTATGATCGTTTCAAAACAGTGCTATAGTAACCTTACGAAATTTTTTTCAGTTTCAGCAGCAGACTTCGACAGCTTATAACTTTTGATTGAGAGCTCATATCAACGATCCCTTCAGTGAGATTAAAGATAGATATACCAAGAAGCTCCAGTTCGAATTTTAGCCCGATCCAACGGTTCAATAAAAAGTTATGCCCTCATGAAAACAATGCTGCAGAAGTAATACGAAAATTGTTGAAATTCGATTTTCTTCTTTCTTTTTCGCCAAGAAACCTTGTGAATCCCTAGGTAACGAGCTCCCCGAGCTCTGATACCAATTTTGGAGTTTGATAAGACTCCATGAGATCGTTTATGAACCTTAAGGTTTAACAATAACAATGACAATACATAGCTGATAAATCAAAACATAATTGTTATTGACACAATGTTTCATTCACATAACCTAACTAACTAACTATAGACGTTTATAGGAACACGTCTACTAACTAAACTAATAACCTAGGCGTTTACAAGACTATACGCCTAGGACACACACACACCTTTAAGTCGACTACATCTTGGAAGACATATTAAAACCTATACTTATGTCCTCTTTATATACTAGAGGATTAGGGTTTACAAAATACTACAAAGGACTAATAAATAAAACTTCTTTTGCAAGCAAGTCCTTCCATCTTTTTGTAAGTTTCCTTCTTGTCATATTAAGTCCTTCTTGTTTCATTGTTTTTGTCTTATCAACTCAAACGTATAATTCCCAACATTGTAGGTTTAAATTTACATATACACTTTAATGTGTATGACACACTGGTCTATGGACAAAAGTGGCTTAGATTAGTTTTTCGACGAGATATATACATTTTTGTATTCGAAGCTTGCATCGATTATTTTTCTTTTTGTAGGATAATCTTGACGCCCTCGAACAAGGGGAACATTCTTCAAACACTCGTACTGCATCGTCTTCACACCTTGTTGTATATGACATATTTGTCTAAGGAAAGCTTCCATTGCACTAATTTTTGTTTTTTAGGTTCACCTTGACTCCCTATTGCAAGGGGGAGCTACCGTCAAGCATTTATAGAGTGCATCATATACACACTTTGTTGTATATGACTTACTCGCCCAAGGACGAATATAGTTTTGCACTAATTTTTGTTTGTAGCTTTTCAATTACACCTTGACGCCTCGAATAAGGGAGAGCATCCATCAAAGTGGAGCATGCACGCATTCATCATTATTTTTACTCTTCGACACCTTTGTGTTTTAACAAGAAGGAAGAGAAGATAGTATAACATAGCCATCCACGTGTGTCATTTTCTATTTGTATTTTCTTCATCATATACTTCTCCTATTTTTTTTCTTATTATATTTGTTTCACAAAACTAACCTTGATGTAGGTTAAGTCTCTTAATTTGATCCATGGATCCGCTACCAAACAAGTGCAACAACCTAGAGGATGTAACAACCATAGGAGATTAGAGTAGATAATTTAACTTCACTAGGGATGATGCAAGCTTGCCTTTTGAAGAGAAATGAAGTTTAACTCCAAGGAAACGCCCTTTTTGTTTTGACAAAAGGGGTAGAAAAGTGTAAATGGAGAAGGTAATATCAAGGTAGTACGGATACAATTAAATTTTACATTTTATTATCTATTGCTTCTACATATTTTGTCAGCATAAAAAAGGGGGAGATTGTTAGTGCAAATATTACGATATTTAATCTATACAGTCTCGTTTGTTTTGTTGATGACAAACATGTAACTTGAAATACATAAAATGTACAAGTTACTCGTAATCATATTTTGTCTCAACATACACCAACACCATTCCACGTCTCAAATCCTCGTATGCTACAACATAGGTTCGTACATGTTTGTTATGTTGTATTATGATTAAATCCCTAACAAAACATTAAGAATATTAAAAAAAATACTTGTTAGAGTCATTTAAACATTTTTTTGTTTAAAACATTTTTAGAATGCTATAAACACAATACATTTTGCAAGTGACTACACTACTTGCAAATTACATAAAATTACATTAAAGAAGAAATGGTTTTATAAATATATATTTACCTCATGCATGATATCATTTATGTAGTTGACTTTTGTGATATGTTACTTCAAGTATTTTGCATATCTAAACAAAATATTTTGAAGATTTGCATTGGACTTTGGAAGATTTGAGAGATTTGATATCTAAAATCCGGATTTGATTGAACAGTGGCCGGATCTCGCAGATCCCTTTGGTTTATAAAGTCGGATCCCTTTTAAGTGGAATCCTTGGGGTCAGAAACTTTTTTGGATTTTTTGCCTATAAATACAAGCCTTTGCATACCTATTTTCTCACACAAAACCACTTTATTTTCAATGATGTTTAGCATCCATTAGAGTTACCATTAACACCAATCATTCACAATGTAAAACCATTGATCATAATGCTTCTAACCTTCATTTTTGTTGTAAGCATACCTCCATGATGATCCACCAAAGCAAGCCTAGAAATCTTGTCATTCTCATCCATCACAAAGCATACACATATGAAGATCTACAAGATTGGTGATCTTATCATCTTCATCCATTTGAAGACATCTTGTCATAACAAGTTCATTTATATTAGTCATACATATCCACTAGACATTTATGTCTTGGATCTATGTTATACATTTGTATCATCACCTTTTATCATTAAATTAAACTAAAAGGTTTATATGTTTGTGCCATAAAATACAAGGTTTGTTATGTTGGGCCATAAAACATAAGGGGTTTGGTTGTATCTGAAAAAAGATTAGATATTTAGCTTTGGACCGAAAAAAGTGTAAGCGACGTTAGGTTGGTTCTACCTCGAACTAGGACCTGGTATTTAGCTTTGTACCGGATAAAGTGTAAGCAATGTTGTGTAAATTTTTCTCCGCCAAGAAAGGAGCATGTTGATCTAGTGAAGTAACTCTCGAGTTGGGTACTTGGGGAGTGGAGTAAGGAGAAGAGGATCTTCGTGGCCGAACCACTATAAATTACCATGTCCGGTTTGAAATCTCTTTTACTTATCATTCTTTCTTTATATTATGCTTATGGTTTGGCTTGTGTTGTTGTTTGTGTTGTGACTACATGTTTTACTTCATGCTTTATATAGTCTTTAACGTTAAAGGCTATAATCGTCATGGGCTATTGTCGTCACTTTTCATATTATGTCACACTTGATCAGCAATTTGATACAAAAGTTTAAAGTTTTTAAACGAAAACGTATTCACCCCCTCCCCTCTACATTTTCCATACGTTTATTTGTATTTCACGATATTTTTTTATTTTGTTGATAACAATCGTAAAATCATTTTAAGTAGAAAATAGAATACAAAATTTTTATACCAATAGCTTTTTAAATAATCACTAGTAACTATAAGATTATACGTTTTTGTTTAAATATAGGTTACTTACATCTTTTAAATTAAGTTCAAACAAATTCATTTTTACCTCATGCATAACATCACATAGTTGACTTTTATCATATCTTGCTAAGATCTTTCTAAGATTTTGAAGATTGCATAAGATGTTTGGAGATTTGATATCCAAAAATTCAAATTTTTTGATCCAGTGAGACGGATCCCTCGATTTGCACTAGCTGGATCCCTTTTTAACGGGATCTGCCGAATCCATGTGAACAGTAACATTTTTTCCTATAAATAGAAGGTCATTTCTCATTGTTCACTCATACCTTTAATATACATTCTCTCTAACACATTTCTCATTGTTCTCTCACACCTTTCATATACATTCTCTCTAACACTCTCATAGCATTATCTAACCCTTGATCGCAGATCAAACTCATAGTTTACTTTTGTCTTCGGTGATTCTGGGATTCTTGATTTGATGAGACAAAGTGAATATAAGAATGAAACAAAGGGAATTAAAGTGACAAGAATGAAACCTACAAAAAGATGGAGAGACTTGCTTGAAAAAGAAGAATTTATTTATTAGTCCTATGTAGTCTATTGTAAAACCTAATCTCAACTTTATAAAGTGATCAAGGGTACAAGTTATATAGAGGTATTCCATAATGTAGTCGACTAGAGTATTTGGCTGTAGCCCCAAGGTTCTATGATCTATGTTATTGTTGAGTAACCGTTCTAGAATTGATTAACTAGAATTGGGGCTTGGAGTGTTATTAATGAAAAACCTTGTTCAATAACTTTGATTTGTTTAAACCTTTTCCCCTCTCTCTCCTTTTCCTCCCGTAACCCTTTTTCCCGCCATCTTTCTCCATCGCCAAAAATCATCATAATCTTTCAATTTGTTTCTCAATTGTTAACAATTTTCAAATCTGAAACCATCATTCGTGTTGTTTCATCATTGCGAACATAATGATGTTGTGTGATTAGATTTTTGTTCAGTATTGGGTAATCCCCCACATTGATGTTTTGGCGCCAAAATTCAATTTTATAGTATAAGCATCCATTTAGTTCCCAAATTGATTCTTATGTTTTTAATTGACTTAATCAAGTATATATGAAAATAGAAAATGAAGTTGTCCCAAAAAACTCGATCGTCCAAACACCAATTAAAGATTCCTGCTAAATTTGGGGATCATGTTATTGGTAAAGTAGGGGTAAGGAATGGGGATATTGATGTAGATGATGTTAGTGATGCAGGTTTTACTGACCAGGTTTTACCCTAATGCACTAACGGGCAGTGTACCCGGTCGTGTGTAGTGTAGTATTCGGTAAAACCCAGGTCGTCCCAAGAGCTATGTGTGTTGGATTATTACTAAGTCTAGGTGTCACAGTTTTTAATATGATTGATAAGGAAATAATTAACTACTAAAGCAGATAAAAGGCAAAGGATAAATCAATAGAGGAGAGTGGTGCTAACCTAGTTATTCCTCCTAGCTAGTAATGTCTACGTCTACTTACTTCTAATTACTTCAGGTGGGGTCAAAGTCGAGAGGACAGCATTTGGTCAATTCGCCCTAACCTATCAGCAAAGATGCCACCACAGGAGAAGTCAGGTGTCCTCTCATAAGTCCTGTTGTTCCTGGTCCCCTAAGCCGAGTCATTAAGTACCGCTACATGCTAGATTTATGATAGTGAGTACCCAGGCGTTAGCAACTTAAACACTCACCCCCTAATTCTTAAGTTCATCCAAATGGTAGGTGATCAGTTGGTCAAATCGCACAAGTAGAAAGGTTCGTCAGTTGGTCATATCTTACCCTTCCTGTCTTAGTATACTCACTTAGGGCCAGTTAGCCTCTACCGCCATTCAAAACTACCGAAACAAGGGTAGCTACCAATAAACTATGCATGCATACACTTAGAAATAATTATACGGAAGTAATGTAAACGCAAACAAAACAATTAAAGAATCATAACTAGGCCATCACCAAGAGGTGCTTAGCCTCTCATATTAACCATACCAATCAATTCAATATTCAAAGTTACGAAATACATAAATCGAAAGTAAAGAAAAGATAAAATGCTAATGCTTATCGTAGGGGAGTGATTTCTCCCTTGGAGACAGCTCCGTATGCTCCTCTAGACCTGCCTTTGGCTTCTTCCCACGTTCTTTGTTTGTGGTGTGTGGAATGGGATGCTTTGAAATGCTGGAAATCGTGGGGCATTTATATGCCAGATCTGGGTTACGGCGTAACTAATATAAGAGTTACGTCATAATCTTCAATTCCTTCGTAATTTGCACTAGATCTGCTGGTTACGGCGTAACCTTATGAGTTGTTACGCTGTATCTTCAATATAACTTGGTTACACCGTAGTTGATGAAATAGTTACGACGTAGTTATCAGCGGCGTGGAACCTCATTTGACCTAATATAGTTACGTCGTAGCTTTTGGGGAGAGTTACGCCGTAACTTTCTGATGAGTTGGTTTTCTGAGTCACGCTTTAGTTACGGCGTAATGTGAGAGATGAGTTACGCTGTAACTTCTTCAAAGTCAGCATACTATGATAAATCTTTGATATTTCTCCAATTCCGCGTCTCTTTAGCTCCAATGCTCGTAATTTACCTGAAAGTGGAAAAAATGGAAAACAAGCGTAAATCCATATAAATGATATAATTTACAAGCATTATTGGGGGAAATTGACACTTAATAATTAGGACTATTTGATGTTATTAGGATACTAGTGGAGTTCTTAAAAAGCTTGATAGAATTATGGGGAGTGAGGATTTTATTGCTAAATTCAGTCAATCCAATGCAATCTTCCTTCGATATATGATTTCTAATCATTGTCCAACTGTTTTAGTGTTGCCTAATGCAGTTCCAGTAGAGAGGGTTCAAATTTTCTAATTTTGTGGCTGAAAAAGAAGATTTTAATCCTCTTGTGCAGAGATTATGGGCAGAGAATATAGATGGCTGTAATATGTTCAAAGTTATTAAGAAATTAAGGAGTTTGAAAAAGCCCCTTCAGAGTCTGTCTTGGAAAAATGGCAACCTTTTTGAGAAAGTTAATGTTCTGAGAGCATCCTTGAAAGATATTCAGAAAAAGATTGATCATAATCCTGATTGCAAGAAGCTTATAGAGGAGGAAAGCAGAGTGTTAAAAGAGTATGTTGAAGCTTTGAAGGATGAGGAAAAGATTATGTATCAAAAGGCAAAGGTTCAATGGCTTAGTTGTGGGGACAGAAATAATGCCTATTTTCATAAAGTTTTAAAGAGAAAATTTCATAGGAATAGAATTCATTGTGTTGTGGATGATCAAGGGAATGGGTATGAAGGTGATGATGTTGCTAAGCAGTTTGTTACTCATTTTCAAATTTTTTTAGGAAAGGAGTTTCCTGTTAGAGATATGGTGTATATAGATAGCCTAATTCAGAAGAAGTTGTCTGTAAGGGAAGCAAGTGATCTGGTTAGAAGTGTTAGTGATGCTGAGATCAAGAAATCCATGTTCATGATTGATGGGAATAAAGCTCCTGGACCTGATGGTTTTTCTTCTATGTTTTTCAAAAAGGCATGGAACATAGTGGGTGAAGATGTGTGTAATGCTGTAAGGGACTTCTTTGAGACTGGAAGATGTTAAAGGAAATTAATTCTACCTTGATTACCTTAGTTCTTAAAGTGCAAACTCCTTCAAAGGTAACAGATTTCATGCCAATTTCTTGCTGTAATGTTCTTTATAAGTGCATAAGTAAGATTATATCTGAAAGGATCAAGGTAGTTCTTGGGAATCTGATTGATAAGAACCAAAGTGCCTTTGTCCCAAACAGGCTATCTAGGGTAATATTCTTCTGGCTCAGGAATTGTTCAAGGGTTATGATAGGAAAGATGGCCCAAAGAGAATAGCTATAAAAATAGATATTCAAAAGGCTTATGACACTGTGAATTGGAAGTTTTTAGAACAAATTTTACATGCCTTTGGTTTTCATGAGAAGATGGTTGGGTAGATTATCAAGTGTGTGTCTACTGCTTCATTCTCTATTGGTGTTAATGGAGAAAGTGTTGGTTATTTCAAAGGTGGTAGAGGCTTAAGGCAGGGTGATCCTATGTCACCCTATCTGTTTACTCTTGTGATGGAAATTCTGTCTGGGATTGTCAAGAATAAAGTGGATAGGAGAGAGCATTTTTATTTTCATTTTGGGCGTAGGCCTTTGAGAATTACTCGTGTGTGTTTTGCTGATGATCTTCTGATGTTTTGTCATGGGGATATGGAGTTTGTGAAGGTTCTTAAAGATGCTATTGAAGATTTTGGGGAGTTGTCTAGTTTACTTCCAAATTATAATAAAAGTACTATCATCTTTGGAAGTTTGTCAGATAGTGAAAAGCAATGTATTCTTGATACTATTCCTTTTAAAGTTGAAAAGCTTCCTATTAAGTATTTGTGAGTACCTCTCACTTCTAAGAAGAGTAGTGGTAAGAATTGCAAAAGCCTGCTAGATAAAGTCAAAAGTAGAGTGTTTAATTGGAAGAATAGATGTCTCACTTATGCTGGAAGGTTGCAGTTAGTTGCCTCAGTCCTTGAGTCTATACATGTGTACTAGGCTTCAGTATTCTTGCTTCCTAAGGCAGTCATTATTGGAATAAATAAGTTGTTTAAAGGTTTTCTATGGAATCAGGAGGATGGGGCTATAGGGAAAGCAAAAGTTTCTTGGAAACATGTATGCAGATCCAAAAGGAAAGGAGGTTTGGGGTTGAAAGACCTTTATATATGGAATAAAGCTATGATTGTTAAACATTTGTGGCATGTAGTGATGGACAAAGATTCTTTGTGGGTAAAATGGATTAATATAGTGAAACTTAAAGGGAAACGTTTTTGGGCAATTGATGTGGATGTGAATGATAGCTGGGGATGGAAGAACATTCTAAAATTAAGAGATGAAGTAAGGGAAGGGAATTTTTTGTTATGGTCTTATATGATACTTGGTGTCATTTAGGATACTTGAAAGATTTTATTACTCACAAGGATGTATACAATGCTAGGCTTAGAGCTGATATGGTTGTGAAAGATATTATAGTTAACAATGAATGCAAGTGGCCTGATGAATGGTTAATAAAATACCCCTCTTTAGCTAGTGTTACTAACTGCACTATTGATGAAACCAAGGAGGATTTAATAGTTTGGAAAAGCAAGACAGGAAGGGAATGATGTTTCAAGCAGGCTTATGAATATTTACAATATGATGAGGAGGAAGTCAATTGGTGCAAGCTTTTTTGGTTCTCAAAAAACATTCCAAAACATGCTTTTATTTTGTGGCTAGCAGTTCAACAAAGGCTAACTACTCAGGATAGGATTAAGAATTGGGGATCTTATGACATGATGGTTTGGTCTTTATGCAAGAGTGACTGTGATTCCCATAACTATCTGTTCTTTCAGTGCATATATGCTAGTCAATTTTGGAATAAGGTTAAGCAGAAAATTGGGCTAACTTGTCATGCTACAGATTGGAAGAATATTATAAGTAATGTGGCTATGCAGTACAATGGAAATTCTATAAGCAGCATCATTAGAAGATTGGTTCTGGCTGCAAGTGTATATTTGATATGGCAAGAAAGGAATTATAGACTATTTCAAGAAGTTAGTAGAAATGTTGATGATCTATTTGATGCCTTTTGTGAAGTCATGAGAATGAGATTGTCTAGCCTTAAAGTTAAAAGTTCTATGGCTGTTAAAAGAGTTAAGAAAGATTGGAACATTAGAATGGATATGTGTGGTATTGAGATAGTTTGAGAAGTGAAAATTGATTGCTGAGTTGAGATGTTTGGTAGAAGTTTGAGCCTCATTTGGTACCTGAAGTTTACTTTAAAAGGGAGTGTTTAGTTCAAGCTTGGTTATTGACAGTTGTGTGTATAAGATCTCAAGAAGTATTTAAGTGGATAGAATAGCTCAATGTATAGTGTTGTTGTAAATCATCTGTGGTTAACAGGGTGTTTGGATATGTGGATTTCAAGGGTAATATATTAATGGTTACCTCTGATCTCTTTTTTCAGACCATTGCAATGGTGTGATTCCTTATATCTTGGAGTTCTAATCAGTATGGTTGTACCTATGGTAACCTCTTGATTGTTCAATTTGGCCTTGGGAGGGAATTGGACAGTTAAGTATGGCTAAATAGGAGGCCTAAATGATATGAATGTACCATACAGAAGGGTCCCCATTGTGAAGGGTAAATGGTCTAGTGTATGATGGGAGGAATAGAGAGGTTGCAAGATGAACCTTCTTGGTCCTCCCAATACACCATCACATGAGGTAATGGTTGGATTCACTTAAGGAGAGTGTTCCTAAACAAATGAAGCCATTCTAGAGATGGAAATGTAGTTTGTTTGGCAGAGCCCTTGAGTGGAAGGGTTATGGTGCCTAGTGATGCCATTCACCTAATTACTATTGTTACTGTGAATGTTGGATGAGTGACCACGGTGAGAGGGTGTTATGGAAATGTAGCTAAATGGTTCATGGTGCATTAAAAAGGTGAATTATGGTGTGAATTGGCCTGTTGGTAAAGCCTGGTGCTTGATATGTTACTGATGAAGGCTGCAGTTTGTCAGAGATCAGTCTTGATAGATATAATTGTAGTAGTATCTGATATTGGATAAAATGTGATGGTAGTATGTTGTATTGTTGCTTTATTGTATCTGTTTTAGGTATGCCCAAACAGTTTATGTTTATGTCCAAGATGTACATATGGTTGGAAATTAATATAAATTCACCTTTTTCACCAAAAACTTTGATTTGTTTTAATTCTGGTGCGTGTACGTATATTGTCTTTGTTATTGTTATTCCTAGTGCTCAAAACGATGCATGGAGTCTAACAAACTCCACAATTGGTATCAGAGCTATCTTCCCCTATTTGATGATGACAAAACAAACAAAGTCGTGTACAAACTTCCCTAGACGAAGTATAGAAGTTGAGATGTAAACATCTCCCTAAATGAAACAAATCTTGTCTTCCCTTTGTCTTCTCCTTAATCCATGCCATGCACCATAACATCTGTTCCCCTTTTTGTTATCATACAAATAGGGAACATATGCAACTAAGATTTCCACCACCACAAACCAATATCATACTATTAATCTAACCTTCCAATGCCTCAAAATACCCTCCATAAAGAACACCAAAAAGCTTACAATAAATGAAATTAAGGGAATAAAAACTTGAACCATTAGTAGTAATATCAACGAGCAGTAGTAAAAACATTCCCCTCAAATGATGCATGTAAGATAGTAAACATGTAATCATAATCTTCCCCTGAAGCCAATATGTTAACCATCTTATGACCAAAAGCAATAGAATCAACCATAAAAGCTGTACGAAAAATTAACCATTAATAACCACGAACACCATTTAGTACCAACCATTAATGAACATCCTAATTCCGCATTAGGTTTGTCGAATGATCATAATAATATTCGAGACCAAGCAGTAGTAATCTTTGAAGAGCAGCATCAATATGAATGAACATTAGTAAAATACTCTAGCATTAGAAACTACTAACTAGCAGCATCTACTTAAGGTCAGCAGTAGAAAGTATCACGTATACTAAAAGATCAGTAGTAATCAAAACAAAAATTTCCTCGTAGCTCCCATTACTACCTCGCACGAAAGCGTATGTATTCGAGACACTTTTTGATCCAACTCTCTAGAACTCCATAACGCAACTCCAAAATTAAACGTAGTACTACCATAAATCATATAGTCCAATAATCTATTCAGAACTTTGGATTTATTCCATAATAAACATGGATAATCCAATTGCATCTTTTAAATTCCAAATATGAAACATGACTCGTTATTAATTGCAAGCTGTTGTATCTTCAAACTCATCACCAACCCATGATTGTAAGATGACACAAAGATGACACATGAGAGAAGAGTAAACACATCTCGACCAATAAGAATTATGTGTGTCCCATAATTAGTGACCTCACCGACCCATGTTTTCTTTAAAGAAAACAAAGCACCACTGGCCGTTATATCAATAATGAACTCAATTTACATGCGTCCTTCAACAAAACGTAGGCAATAAATAAATATCATTAGCAAGCTTGCAGAACAATCACCTTATCACAGCATATTGCTCCTGCTTTATTGCTCCTTTACGCATAACCATGATCAAAATTACCAGGAACAATATACACTTGTAATGTAGCAGTAGTTAGAGAACATAACGAGCAACACAAACATGTGAAGTATCACTAACAGATTGTGGACATCATTAGCAAGTCGTGTCGAACAATAGCAACAAACAAGTGGCAGCATAAACATATCAAGTATCGGCAGCAGTAGGTATTAGTTAATTAGCAGTATTTACAAACCAAACTTAGCAGCAGATAGTAGCCTCGATGAACTAGCAATACTTAAACTTGTCGCAGCAGGTATGAAGGATACTAGCAGCAGTTTGTAGCATGCGAGCAGAAGTTAACCAAAATGTAGCAGCAGATTCATTGGAATAGTAGCAGATACAAGTTCCAGCAAGTGTAGAACAATAGCGATCCTAGGGTTTTCAATAAACCCTAACAAAACCAATCGCCCATTTATAAACCCTAATAACACGATCTGCTGAAAAACATTTTGAAAGCTGCTTTGTTGACAAAATTAGATCATGAATGAAGCATAATAAGGATTCAAACTTGATTTCCATGCAGAATAAGATCAAAGACAGAATATATAGAAACCCTAAATTTCGTGTTTCTTTGAAACCCTTAGAACCGATCAAAACCTTCTGCATAGCTGTATTCTTCATTGAACTTTGGACACCATTAACAACATAATTGACTTCCATAGCAGGTTGATGAAATAGAATAAGAAAATCAATAGGTTGATAACAAAGAAACCCTAAAAATTCGAAAAATAGTACCTCCCTTTGCAGCAGTTTTTGACAGCCTATATCTTTCAACTGAGAGCTCAGATGGAAGATCCCTCCGGTGAAACGTTAGCTTGATATATAGAGACCCTCCAAAAACAATTTCGTCCTGATCCAACAATTAACGAAGAAGTTATCGCTGCTTAAAAACTGACCTGCATAAACTTTACGAAAAATTTTGAGATTCGAATTTTTCTTCTTTTCTTCATTGAAAAACCTAGCGAATCCCTAGGTAACGAGCCCCCTTGTCTCTGAAACCAATTTTTGATTTTGTTAGACTCCATGGATTGTTTAAAGTGCTAAGGATCAACAATAACAAAGATTAATATATTGCACAGCGGAATAAACAAAACGATACTTTGTTATTGAACAAGGTTTTTCATTAATAACACTCCAAGCCCCAATTCTAGTTGATCAATTCTAGAACTGTTACTTAATAATAACAGGGATCATAGATCCTTGGGGCTACAAACGAACACTCTAGTCGACTACATTATGGAAGACCTATATAAAACTTGTACCCTTGATCTCTTTATATAATAGAGATTTAGGGTTTACAAAGGATAAGCATAAGGAAACATAATACAATTAGGAAACTAAATATTCTTTAAGTATATTCTAGAATCTTCAAAATTCTCGATCTTTTTGTATTTTCCCTTCTTGTCACTTTAAGCCCTTAATGATTCATTCTTTTTGTTTTGTCTCTTCAAATCTTTAAACCCAACACTCTTTAGCTCTTTAAAAAAGCTGAGATCACTAGGATTGCATACAAAACGATCAAGCCTCAAGTTTACTTGTTGTAGTCTTCATCATCATCACAAGATCAATGATTTTCTTGTTGATCATTCATTTCATTGTACCATAAAATTGTATTGATAGAGTTTGGTTTTGGGTTGTTTCTACCTTTGTAAGAATTCGGTATTTAGCTTTCTACCAGATAAAGTGTACGCAACGTTGTGAGGCTTCTCCACCGGATAAGGTACTTGTTGACATAGTGTTTACTAAATCTTGAGTTGTGTACTCGAGGAGTGGAGTAAGGCAAGGAAAGTCTCCTTGTAGCCAAACCACTATAAATACGTGTGTCACATTCCTATCTCTCTTTACTTTACTTTACATGTAGCATTTATTTTTATTATTTATATTATTGCATTATCAATACTTGAACATCAAAGTGTTTCACATAACCAGATCCAATTAATTTAAATTAAAGTTTTAAATCGTTAAAAGTATTCAACTCCCCTTCTAGTTTTCCACACAGGGGTTGATCATTCTTTAGGGGAATAATGAGGTAGGCTCGAAGTGTATAACAAATTGGTCTAAGAGTTTAGGGATGAGTCTTTGTTGTATTTTTAGTTTATTTGAAAGCAATTAAAATTTTGAGGTTTTGAGATATTTGATTTTAAACTAATGTTAACCTAAAATGCAGAAAAGTAAATTTTGTGAGAACTCTTATGTGGGAAGGATGTATTTACCTATGGAGCATTACTCTCTAGTAGTGATCTACTTAATCTATTGAATTGTCATGTCCTTGTTAATACAACATGGGATATTCCTAATTATCTATTGCGGGTTTTTTACTCTCACGCCTATGCTTTAGCGTAGGTAAGTGGCACCTAAGAATGCCTAAAACACCCAATAACTAAGCACACAATAAATATCTATACTAATCAAGTACATAAGACATAAGTACCTAACTAACCATTTCAGTTGACGTTCAAGCTAGGACGGATTCCCTAACTAGTTTTCAAACTCCTAATGTGCACATTTACTAACAAGAGACAGTAGATTAAGCATTAAACAACTAGATTTCATGTATTCCTAGATAAATACTATTAAGTTTAGCCTAGCATAGCAATATAGAATAAATCAAAAGAACAAATTAAACGATAAAGGGTAAACATCATTCAATGATTAATTAAAATACTTACCTTCTTAATACATAAGGTTTTCTGTAGCCAAAAAGGCTCAAAAATCTGCTAGAAATCAATTAAGGTTTGTATCCCCAAAGGTCCACATTAATTAATTAATACAATGCAAAAATATATATAGGAATCAGTGTGTGATGGTGTCAGGTTGGGGTTGTGACGCCGTCACCTGGCCATCGATATTAGGGTTTTCTTCCACCAACTTAGTCGTACGTCGTAGCGTAGTAACTTGTGACGTCGTCCCTTGAGGCTTGTGATGTCGTCACTCAAGCTATCTCCTCACACTGAGCCGTCACAATGCATTTTATTTTTACACTTTCTAGGCACTTCTAGTGACCATGTCACAAATGCCGGCCACGAGACTAAATTTTGTCTTTTTCTTCCATTCTTCATCCAATGAAGCCCAAAACGCGTACATATCCAGCATTTGCATTCCCAAATACCTAAAACTCAAAAACAGATAATTCAGGGTGTTTAGGAGATTTGAATAAAAAGAAAAGCATATAAAAAAACAATAAAGAAAAAAAATAGGAGTAATCTTTTTCTACTATTGTATATCCAATAAATTTCATGTTCAAATCTCGTTAGTTGAACATCATCAGGTTATTAGGAAAAGATTTAAGAAACTGTCACAGTTCTGGTAAAACGACAAAATCACATGGTAACTTGTTACTCTTCATGCTTTATTAAAAATTACGAACCCATTTCTAAACATTTTTGTTTAAATTAAAATTAATCTGATTTTTCAAGGGAATTTGTGATGAAGAAACCGAGCGAGGAAGAAACTGGCGTCACAAAAATAATGTGGAGAAAATGGTGGTATCTTTGGATTAGTGTTTTTTGGTCTAATTTGGATCAGTGTTTTTGGTTCCCACGTGTTCTTGGATATAGGGCCGATTACTTCGAGTGCAAGATTCATTTGTTCGTGTTTGCTAGTTGCATAAAGGTATGTAATTCACATTATTATGCATGATTGGTTAATAGCTGGTGTATATGGATCTCATGGGATGTAAACTTTTGTGTAAAAGTAATTTTAGTAAGTCTTTAGCTGAAATATTGTCTTTAATTTAGTAGTTAAATTATTTTAAAAATTAGTGCTTGTTACACCTTTGTTTTTCTTTAGTGATATTAGAGCTCGTTTACACCCTTTAATCATCTTGTTATTGATCAGATTTGTATTTTTTGACTGAAAATAGTTTTGTTTCGAAACCCAGTTTGGATTTTGACAAGACTTTGGTTATTTTATTGAATAATGTATTTTATAAATTACCTAGAGTCTCAGATATGATCAAAGCATGAAAATTGTTATTGTTATTATGAATTTATGGCTAGTTATGTGATTTTAATTGATTTATATGATAAACTTGAATAATTGTTATGCATGCTTAAAATTTAAAAATATGTGCTTGTTGATGCTTGATAATAATAGATGTGATAAATTACTGGAAGTTATACGCATGGACAAGTGGGAGTTTGTAGGAATATGTACATGGTATAACGTAATTAAATACTGCTATTAATATATAATACCATGGGGTCACACTAAATAACACGATACTTTAGTTTTATAAATTTATTGTGAATATGTAAATGATCTAATTATACAAAAACTGCATTGGGCTTAATCAGTTGGACTGTTTAAGAAGTAATAGACCTAAACCAAGAACCAAATGCGTTTGGCCCAATGAGATTCAGTCTCTCTTTAGGGGCGTGTGTCGGGCTGGGCTTGATTTAATTACTTATTTAATAAGATAAGTATATTATGAGATAATATCAAATCTTTTAAATATAGTAATTATCTCTTATTTATTTATAGAGTTTATCTTATATTTAATTGTAGGGTTTTAGTAATCTTATGAAGTTTTACAAACCCTAAATTCTCTCCTTCCCTCTTGTGTGGTTTTCGGCCAAGCAAAGCAAACAACCAAACATATTTGTGTGTTTGATTCTACAATTAGATTGTGCATTTATTGTTCTCTTCTATCAATTGCTAGCACTAGGGGTGTCAAATGGGTCGACCCGACCCGAACCCGACCCGAACCCGATAAGGCCTTATAGGGTCGGGTTGATTCGGGTCCAACTTAGCTTATCGGGTTTATCGGGTCAACCCGATAAACCCGATAGCCTTATAGGGTCGGGTCAACCCGATAAACCCGATAGCCTATAGGCTTGTTATTGGTGTACAACCCGACCCGACCCGATAAGACCCGAACCCGATAACCCGATTGCTTATAGGGTCGGGTTGCGGGTTATATTTCTAAAGGTCAAACCCGATTCAACCCGACCCGATAGAGGCTTATCGGGTTGGGTTGACCCGATTGACACCCCTAGCTAGCACCCTCATTAAGTCGTTGGAGCGTTAGTGTACATAACCGTGAGAAGGTCTTATTCTTAGATATTACAAGTTCGTATTGATCTCCCACTGTAAACAAAGTACATGATTGTTTTTGTTTTTATGATTAGTCATATGTTATATATGGATTACTGGTATGGAAAATGTATTAAATGGTTTTAATCTTCCATTGCTTATTCTTAATACTATTAATTGTTAACGTAATTTTTAAAATTCTATCCTATGTTTTCTTGAAGTCGAGGATATTGATGATGACATGGCTCGATATATGGCTAACCCGAATCGTGCTGGTGGAGGAGCTAATGATGCTAGTCTCCTTGAGTATGAAGATTATGATGGCTATGATGGTTACGAGTATAATCTTTCATTGCTTATTCTGATTACTATTAATTGTTAACGTAATTTTAAAATTCTACCCTATATTTTCTTGAAGTCGAGGATATTGATGATGACATTGCTCGATATACGGCTAACCTAAATCGTGCTGGTAGAGGAGCTAATGATGCTAGTCTCCTTAAGTATGAAGATTATGATGGCTGTGATGGTTACGAGTATGATGGTAATGACTTAACTGAGGAACAACTTTATTTCCGTGACGCATAGGACATTCGTATATGCGGTAGTTAGAAAGTAGTTTCTAGTTTCGTTGTTTGGCATTTTATTTTTTGTACGTTCATAAGATTCGCATGTCTCTCTTATGATAGATTTTGTTTGAAGCACAATAAGTGCTTTTGTTTTCCTGTAACGGCCTGATGTGGGATTTACCATCATCCTATGTACTTAATTATTTTTTTGAAGTAATATATTTTATCAGGAAAACCCTTTACCCAAAACATTCTATCCAACTCATGGATTGAAAATTGGTTACAATCATCCAAGTCATCATAATCTATAGTGGTATAATCATATCAGCTATTTGTGGGTAGCTAAAGGCACCTATGTGGTGGATTTTGAGAGTAAATAGATTGTCACACGAATCTGGGCAAAAAAATCAAAATGTCACCACAAGCGTAAACAAGAAAAACCTTAAAAACGTAAAAATTAAAGAATATAATGTAAGGTAGTTTTCAAACATACTATGCATGATCTTAAATGCATATTCGATAAGCCTGATGCGGTTATGAGTACGACTGGGCGTGGGAGGCGCTCGATCCTCCGGATTTTCAAGGGCCGCCTAGGGCGCACCAGATACAGCGCGACGTGCGGTGCTCTTCCAGCTGCTGGACCCTACCTCATGCTGATTCGTTTCTAGGGTGGGCAGGCTGTTAAACAGAAAAGATAACTCTTTCCGAGGCCCCAGCCGACATCTTTGGACTCCCTAACATTGCCGTCAGCTGCCACGTCCCGGTTTACGAATTTTAACCTGATTCCCTTTCGAAGCTCGCGCGAAACGCGCTATCTGACGGGCTTCCCCGTCTCTTAGGATCAACTAACTCATGTGCAAGTGCCGTTCACATGGAACCTTTCCCCTCTTCGGCCTTCAAAGTTCTCATTTGAATATTTGCTACTACCACCAAGATCTGCACCGACGGCCGCTCCGCCCAGGCTCACGCCCAAGGTTTTGCAGCGACCGCCGCACCCTCCTACTCATCGGGGCCCGGCTCTTGCCCCGACGGCCGGGTGTAGGTCGCGCGCTTAAGCGCCATCCATTTTAAAAAAAAATCAAATAAAGGTTGAACGATGCTTAACATAAACGAGACCAAGATCAAGGATTGCGGGACTCTTGGCACGACTCTGCCAAAATGTACCTTAGAACATTGAAGATCCAATGATTTTAGATTTTGAATTTGAAATTGAAAGGATGATAGTTGCAATGGAATTGTGAAATGATCAGACAAAAGGGTTTCTTGGGAATGTAAAGTGAGTGGGTGAGTGATATATTGGAGGGAAAATGGAAAGGAAACAAATACCCTCACACGAAATGCATGTGAAGGCCACTAACGGGAAATACTAACGGGTGTTAATCAAAAGGACGAGAAGTGTAACAAAATGTGAATAACAATGGCATAATTTTATTCTTGAAAGTGGTTGGGATCGGAGTGTAAATTTTGAAAACCACAAAGACGAAATTTGTAATTTATTGTATGAAAAAAAAAGTGTGCCTATGAAAAAAGTGTACCGTAGTGTTTCACTTTCACATGCAGACGCCAAGAAATAATGGTACGAAACTTTCCCTCGAAATAAAGTCTTATTTAAGAGTTTCTCAGTCTCAAACGACACACAAAGATGTTGAAGCCCCAAATTCACAAACCACACTCGGTTAACAAACTACCACTCGGTACACCATTCATCACTAGTCGCACATCATTCGTCTCGTTCTCCGCCACCTATCTTAGGACGTTATCAGTGCAGAAATGCTATCGTAGATATTTTCACTATACCTCTAGCAACATAAAAGCCATTAAGTCGGATTCTATAGGCAAGTCCATGACGAAGAAATGTGTCGTCACTGTTCAACCAACTATTAGTGGTGCGCTTACTGGTGTAACTGTGGGTCTTCTAGGAACCGTGGCTGATGGCGTTTCTGATTTTTTAGGACGATCGTTTTTGTTGGAGCTAGTGTCTAGTGACCTTGATTGTCAGTATTCTCATAGGAGTTCTTCCAACCCCCCCCCCCCCCCCCCCCCCCCCCGCCTTTTCCTCTTTCTTTGCTTTATTCATATTTCTAACCTTCTGTCTATAAATTTGTAAATACAGCAATATATAGGTTACATATATGGTTATTCATACACAATTCGAATACTACTTTAAACTGTGTATACATGTTTTATTCTATGAGAATCCATAAAGAGAGAGTCAAATTTAGTTTAAACATTGTTGCTTCTAACGTATAAGCACATACGAAACACCATTTATAAATAAAAAATGAGATGGCAAGGTATATGAACAAATAAAAAATTTGTTTTTTTTTTGTTTTTTTTTATTTTTTAATTTACCTGGTCTTTGACTTTTTACCCAAAAAAATAAAAAATCTGTTTTTTTATTTACAGTTGTTGTTAAAGTACTTGTATAATCTATAGTGTTGTTATTGATATAGTTACTGTTATTTACTTTTTAACAAAAGAATAAACCCCGTGTCTAATGTGAGAAACGTTTTTTTTCTAAGAACACGTGAAAGTGTGAGTTTTTATTATACTGAACTGTTCATTCTTTGTACTACATGAAAAATATGGAACCATTTTCCTTGCATCATTGTTAATCATTTAATTATTTATTTTTCACCTTCGTATGAAGCATCGGGAGAAGAGAAGGACACGGTGAAGGCTTATGCAACCTATGACGAGCTCGACAAAGAAAATAATTTGTACAAATATCAGTGTGAGTTTGAGGTTCCAAATGATTTTGGAGACATAGGTGCCGTAATAGTACAGAATGAACATCATAAAGAAGCGTACTTCAAGAATATTGTTCTTGATGACATTATCACCTTCCCTTGTGATTCTTGGGTTCACTCCAAATTTGATAATCCTGATAAAAGAATCTTCTTCGTTAACAAGGTAAGTTAAGTCTTAAAATACATTATTTTTACCTTCTATTTTGTTTTCGTGCCATTTTGCAAAAATCAAAGTGGATGAAAGCTACGTTGATATTGGGTTCTAATTGATAATGGATGGAAGTTACGTTGACATTGCTAAAAAAATATTGGGTTCTAATTAAGAGTATAATTTTCTTATCGGTTTTTACAAGGAAAAGTGACAAAAATAATCCTCTTTCAGCTTTTATTACCAAAATGACAGAAAATAAAAAATTGAAAAAAAAAAAAAAAAAAAAAAAAAAAAAAAAAAAAATCACTTTTCGGCTTTATTACCTGATTATATAAAAAAATAAAAAAAAATTAAAAAAAAGAAAAAAAAAAGTTTGACAGACTATTCAATTTTGTCACACATTTGCAACGTGTCAGTAATAGTAGCAAAATGTCAATTATGCATAATGACACTTAGAGTTTGAGTTTAGTGACAACTTAGTGACAACTAAGAAGACGTGTCAGTAATAGTGACAAATTGTCAAATAGAGAAAATTACCAAAAGGGGATTTTTTTTCAAGTGTGGTCCGTTTTTTAGACTTTTTTTCATCTCTTTCCTAAAAGAGCTATGCTCAACCGGCACCTGCTCAACTGCTCAAGTAAAAAAAGAATGACACGTGGCAAAATTTGGGTGGAGTCGAGCAGTTGAGCAGTCAAAGTCGAGCAGTTGAGCAGTCAAGTCGAGCAGTCAAAGGAATGACACGTGTCATAAAAATAATGGACTTGAGCAGTTGAACAGGTGCCGGTTGAGCATGGCTCTTTTGGGAAAGAGATGAAAAAAAGTCTAAAAAACGGACCACACTTGAAAAAAAGTCCCCTTTTGGTAATTTTCTCTTAAATTAAAACTAAAAGAATCGTAAAATAGCAAAAAAAAAAAAAAAAAAAAAATGGTTTTCTTATATAAAGTAATGGGATTATCATTTAGAAATGTGAGTATAACTTGTCACTTTTTCTATAGTTGTGTAGCTATTTGTATTTTTTGTTTTTATATACCTAATTTTTTAATTTTTATTTTTTTAAGATTTTTGTGACAATTTTGCCTTTCTCGTGTTAATATGGGTACTGTAAATATTTGAGTTAAATAGTTACAAAATATAAGATTATAAATATTTGAAAACAAAAAATAAAGATGCCTACATAAATTTTTTTTAAAAAATGACAAATTAACTAAATTTTATAAATGATTATCACTAAAATAATCGCTATATGAATAAGTATCATTTGAAAGGAGATTTAATAAAAAAAAAATCCATATATAATTTTGAATGTTATGTGGAGTACTATCTAGCGTGTGTGATTTGTGTGGAACAGTCATATCTGCCATCTGAAACACCGGAACGGATCAAGTCGTTAAGACAAAAAGATCTCGAGTCTCTTCGAGGCAATGGTGAAGGAGAGCGACAATCATTTGACAGGATATATGATTATGATACATACAATGATCTCGGTGATCCTGATACTGACTTGGATATGGCTCGTCCTGTGCTTGGTGGCAATGAACATCCTTATCCTAGGCGTTGCCGAACTGGTCGTAAAATGACCTCCACAGGTACATGCACCTCATTTTATAAATTATAATGTTCACTATAGTGTAAGAGTGTATGTGGTTTTTAGCGTTATAATCATAAAATAGAAATGAACTTTCAAATTTGTCCCGAACTTTTTATTACACGTCCTAACAAACCAAACTTATTGTTTTGTGTAATAAAAATGTTACCAAATGAGTTGCCATGTCATTATTTCATTTACACGTAATTAAAGTCTAATTTTATCTAATTATTAAATGACTGAAATACCCTCTATTATCTTTAACCTATGTTTATCAGCCCATGGAGGAACCGGATTCAACCTTTGTATTTTTCCGAGTTTTAACTTAATACACACATCTTCAACCACATTTACCTAAAATCAACATCTTTATACATAATTTACTTGGATTATTCTACCAAACCCACAAATCATCTATCAACATACCCATCCCTCCACGCACATTCAAAACCATTCTTTACACACATCGACCTCAAATATGATGGATTCGACAACGTTGGTAACAGTGGTGGCTCAAAGGTAAAACTACTAAAGCCATTGCTTTAGGCTCCCAAATATTTAAGGCCCCCAATTTTATAATGCCCAATATGAATATATAGTCGGTGATATATTTTCTTGAGCATCATCTTGAGATCTCGATATATAAAAAGTCTTTAATACTAAAATTGCTAAAATTATCAAGGATGTTTACTTATTTTTTTTTAAATCCATACCACTAAATATTTATTTGAGTTTAAGAAACACGACCAAGTCAATCTTTTTATTATTATAAAATGATGAATTGAGCTCATTTAATGTTACAAATTCTGATTTACGTTTAGCCGATACTGTAAAGAATTTAAACGTTTCAAGAATCACACATGAATAGTGTCTTAGTGAACGGACAAGATTAACCTATTTTTCAATGAACAAACATGAACACCAATATCCGTTTGTTTAGGTTTTCATATTAGTTCGTTTGTTTGGTTAACCAAAACTAACAAACACGAACAAGCCTCGTTCATGTTAGTTTGGTTTTTTTAGCCCTACTTATAGATTATCGTAAAGCGAAGTTTTTTGGTTTTTTGTTTTGTTTTGTTTTTTGTTTTTTTTTTTTTTCTCTTTTTTATATTATTTTTCTCTATCGTCAATAAACTCTTAAATTCTCATTTTGTTATTTGATAATTGGATGTTCTATAAATGCAATGAATCGAAAAGCTAATATTAAGCAAAAAAATAATAATAAATAAATAATGAAAAATTCGAAAGGCCTCATATCTAAATTTCGCTTTAAGCCTCCACAAAGCTTGAGCCGTCCGTGGTTGGTAACCAACCATCACTCCGCCTCTGCAACCGTCGTTCTCCCACTTCATTCTCAAACTTTGAGTCTCATAAAAAATTACATCTTATGGAAACACAACTAATATCTCTGGTCGTTCCATGTAAGTTTCTATAATGTGTGGGGAATGAGTTGTTCCATGTAAGTTTTTATCATCTGTTCGTTTCATGTAAGATTAATGGGTTTACCAGGGTGAAAGTGTTTTGTTTGAGGTTAAGGAGTTTGGGAATATTGTTGTTGGTGTTAGTTGATGAGGAATGGTGGTAGTTGTTGACTGTTTTTGTAGTTGGTTGTTGTTGTTGTTCTTGTTGAAGCTACAAATAATTATTGGACCAAAAAGATGATGAAGATGATAATAGTTGTTGGAAGTATAGTAAATAACTAAATATAGTATCTCCGTCTCATTTTTATTGTTCACTTAGACTTTGATCAGTCTTTCTTGTTCAACTTTAACCATTAATATATTTATTTGTGTTATATAATACTTGATTAAAGTTATACCAATGAAAAATATATTTAAATTCAATACATTCATATATTTTTCATTAAGTATTATATAACACAAACAAAAATAATTATGGTTAAAGTTGAAGAAAAAAAAACTAAAAAAGTCAATAAAGAACATAATTTTGAAACGGAGGGAGTAATATAATTACATTTCACATTAAAAGTAAAAGAGAAATGACATGTTATTAATTTTGACCAGTTATGTGCATAACTGGTTACCATATATGTCTTATAGTAGAACGAATTGGATTACTCCCCTTTACCCTTATAGTAGAACGAATTCAAAAGTTTAATTACCTAGAAACTGTAATAAAAAATTCGTTACCTAATCCGAGACAAATTTGAAAGTCCGTTTATATTTTATGGCTTCAATCCCAGATTTTACACGCGTCCACAAATGAGATGATTGAAAGAACTTTAAAACCGATAACATTGTGTACTTAGGAAAAGTTTATTATAAATGGACAAATTCCTAAAAATAACAACTTGATAGTTACGGAGTACATATTTATATTCCAGCATTTTAGCGACACTTACTTTTACTTATAGTGACACGATTTTCAAAAAGTGTCGGTAAATTTCAGTAAGAAGGTTCAATAAAAATCGCAGTAGTTTTGGTAAAAATAGAAAAATAACGAATTTACCTACTCAATTTGGTAAAAAAATATGAAAATAGTTATTTGTTATCATTTTCGCTTAATATTTCATTGAGAAAAGTTTAGGTTCTAAACTAGTCAGTTGTCACAACTTTAATTACCTTGTAAACACTAAGCCCTAAGCAGCTGCAAGAAAACTTATCTTATTGCCTATAGTTATTTTCAAATAGCAAGCAACTCATTCTATTATAACATACATTCATGACATAACTTCAAACACACCTGTGGAACTACAGAACCCGTGTCGGAGTCAAGGACAACACTCCCTTTTTATGTACCGAGAGACGAAGATTTTGCTGAGATAAAGCAGATTACATTTGGGGCAACGACATTGTACTCCGTATTAAATGGAGTTATACCAGCTCTAAGCTCGGTATTGAAAGATGAGGATGGGTTTCCGTTATTTAGGGATATCGAGTTACTATATGAGAAAGATATTGATATTGATCCCCCAGTTGACAGTGGACTTTTAAGTGTTTTACCAAGGCTTGTTAAAGCTATCGCTAACACTACGAAAAATGTACTCCAATTCGAGACTCCTCGTACCAAACATAGTAAGCAAAATATCTAGATATCTTAATACTTAAATGGCGTCTGCAAGTGTGTTTGTATTCTTAGTTTTTGTTTGTTAATGGTTGCAATGCCAGAGGATTCGTTTTCATGGTTTCGTGATGAGGAGTTTTGTCGACAAACACTTGCTGGTCTCAATCCATATAGCATACAGTTGGTCACGGTGTGTTCTACACGAACTTCTTGCATTATCTTTAAAAACTTTGGTTGTGAAGCAAGTACTGGTTAGAGGGTGTTTGGAATTATGTTTTTATCAGCTTATTGCGCTTTTCTAAAAACTTATAGAAAGGCTTTAATTTTTGAATGATACATGCTTATCTGCAATTATTAAAAAAATAGTGTAATCCAAAAACACCCTCTTAGTATCTTTTACAGAATGAAACAATCCATTTTTGACTCAGATGATTATGGAAATGCTTAATATGTCATTGAGTAGTTGGTTAATAGCTAGTGATTGTTCAACAAAAAATAAGCTAAATTGGTGATCTAAATACGTAGGAATGGCCGTTGATGAGCAAACTAGACCCTGAAGTTTATGGACCAGCAGAATCAGCAATTACCAAAGAGAATGTTGAGAAACAGATCAAAGGTTTTATGACTCTTGAAGAGGTATCCATTCTAAAAATCATGTCATTATACCTTTTACATATATTGTGATTGCAAAATACGTTTAACCTTGTGTGTACCGATTTTAAGGCATTGGAACAAAGGAGACTATTTTTGTTGGATTATCATGATTTGCTCTTACCTTATGTGAATAAAGTACGAGAAATTGAAGGGACAACTCTATACGGTTCAAGGACATTAATGTTCCTCACATGTACGGGAACGTTGAGACCATTAGCCATTGAGTTGACTCACCCACCAAACAATGGGAAATCACAGTGGAAGCATGTTTACACACCTTGTTGGGATGCTACTGGCGCCTGGCTCTGGAAGCTAGCCAAGGCTCATGTCCTTGCCCATGATTCCGGTTATCACGAGCTTGTCAGCCACTGGTTGGCTACATTCATATCACAAATTTTTATCGCCTGTGGGTACAATTGACACTTTTGATTTAATGCTTTTTCAACATTGCAGGTTACGGACTCATTGTGTTACTGAGCCTTATATAATTGCTACGAACCGCCAACTTAGCAAAATGCACCCTATACATAGTCTATTGTGTCCTCATCTACAGTACACAATGCAGATTAATGGCTTAGCTCGACTTGGCCTTATTAATGCTGATGGCATTATTGAGTCATCTTTCTCTCCACGAAAATATTCTATGCAACTTTCCTCTGATGCATATGCTCAAAATTGGCGTTTTGATCACGAGGCACTTCCTGCCGACCTAATCAGCAGGTAAATTCTTACAATTTGATGTCCAATTTGTATATTATAGATTAGGTGTGGTGACGGTTTTCTAATTATTGGTAATCGATAGGGGAATGGCTGTTGAAGATGAAAGTGCACCACATGGTATAAAACTAACAATTGAAGACTACCCATTTGCAAACGATGGTCTGCTTCTCTGGGACGCCATTAAACAATGGGCTACTGCTTATATCCACCATTACTACCCCAAGCAAAACTTGTAGAATCTGATGAAGAGCTTCAAGCGTGGTGGACTGAAATCCGAACGGTGGGGCATGGAGACAAGAAAGACGAACCATGGTGGCCACAACTTAAAACACAACAAGATTTAATTGGAGTTGTGTCAACGATAATGTGGGTATCATCTGGCCATCATTCAGCTGTCAACTTTGGTCAATACGATTTTGCTGGTTATTTCCCAAACAGACCAACTATAGCACGTACTAAAATGCCAAATGAAGAACCATCCGCTGAAGAGTGGGAAGCATTTATTATGAAGCCTGAGAACGTGTTATTAGATTGTTTCCCGTCTCAGATTCAAGCTACCAAGATAATGGCAATTTTGGAAGTTTTATCAAGTCATTCACCAGATGAGGAGTACATTGGTACCTCCATGGAGGCTTCGTGGGAAGCAGAACCTGCAATAAAGTCTGCGTTTGAAGAGTTTAGTGGAAGGTTAAAGAAACTTGACGATATCATAGACTCAAGAAACCGTGATCCCATTCTAAGGAACCGAACTGGAGCAGGGTTGGTTCAGTATCAGCTTCTTAAGCCGTTTTCTGAACACGGGGTGACTGGTAAAGGTGTTCCGTATAGCATCTCCATCTAATAATATTTCACATTGAAAAAAGGTAATCACTCTTAATATTAAGCATTTCTAATTATTGTAAAGTTTGGTGTCAATTAATAAGACTAAAACCCTTCATGATCACTAATCAGTGGCTATATATGTAGCATTTACTTGCATGTAACAAAGCTACTCAGTATACTATTGGTGTTAATTTTCTTTGGTAAATTGCAACAAAATATCCATTTTTTATTCATATAGATGTAGAAAAGCGAAGAATAGTTTTCCAGAGGGTTAGAACATGGAACATAGCCGATATTTGTGTATCCTAGCCACGGATACGCAAGAAATTGGTGAACCAAGTGGATGAAAACTTTGGATATCGTCTCAACTCGTTGCCATAATCTACAAAATGTAGCCCAAATCGTACTGCATAGCCACGATCCCATCCGAAGCTGTCCAATAATGACCACGCAAAGTAGCCTTTCACATTCACTCCTGCTGCACTATATTCATATAACAAATTCTCGTCATTTCGTTTCTAAACCAATCCTTGCACATCTTTAAAGTTACTTCATGGTTTAATTTCAATATTTAGGGTAAAAAAGAGTTTACTTGATAGCTTGTAGAAGTTTTTGAAGATGACCAGCATAGTATTGGACTCGAAAATCATCTTGGAGGACTATTCGAAGAGATAATGAGGAATTGTTTGGCTCGTCAACTCCTACAAAGCATCAACAAAATGTGTCGTTAAATTAATATGCGCTACGTTCCTGACTCTCTTTTTTTAGTAACTACCGTGTACCATTTTCTGTAATGTAAATTGGGGGATTGTTGTAATTGTTCTTGATGTACACAAGAAGATCGTGCAACCCTTGAGGGTATGATCGAAGCCACTCCGATCCTCCCTGTAAAACCAAGTTTGATTTCCTTCTCATTTTCATAAATTTGAAGTCCAAAACAAAACTCTGGAAAGTTATACCTTGGAACCAATTGCTACTCCATTCCTATCATCTGTTGTAAATCAAACAATTTTCATCAAAGTTAAAATAGATCGATCGACCGAATAACTTAACATGCATGTGTAAATTGTAATACACGACGAGTTATATAACATACAAGTCAAATGAGCTTGAGCATCAGAAGATCGAGTCATGTTGTCTGTGACCGCCTCGGAAACATGTTGCACATAATTTGCTGTGTAGTAGTTTAACCCGAGAAAATCCAGTGAGTTCCTTAAATTGTACGATTCTTCTGCTGTGAATCGAGGTAGTCTGTTCCCGACATTGATTCGTATACTCTCAGGGTACTCCCCGAACGTTAACGGGTTCAAAAACCTGCCATGTTTTTGTAATACGAAATTTCACTATTACCATATGTAACAGACAGCAGTAAGTTTCATTTAGCGACTCACTGAACAATATCACTGTCTATTAGTGACAATTTAGTTAAGTGTAGATAATAATTTACAGTTTTGGATTCTAGCACCTTTTTATGAAACATTGTGTCATGAAAAAGATCAACAACACAAGTACACAACTCACGCTCTTTTGTGTCACTACATATGCGTCCTTACGGATGGGACCTTTACTTACACTTTTTAATGTGTAGGTGAAACGTATGAACAATTTTTTGACTGATGGTTTACTTAGTGATGGTATTTTGACCTTAAGTGACATAATTTGTCATTATAGACTTTTGCTAGTAACATTATTACTATGAGTCACTAATGACGATTAGCTTGTAGTGACTGTAAAGATGAATATTAGGTTTGGCAATATCAGTCACTAATGCCCTAAAGTTATGACTAAGTGACTGAAATATCTCCAAGTGTAAAGCGTAGTACCACATCTTTCTGGTCGGTAATTTATACTGCTAACTCTCTTTTTTTTGCCTCTAGCGTCTTGTACAAAGGTATAATAAAATTATTGTCGTTAAAAAAACATTTCATTTTCTTACATACCAGCCGAAATCAAAATCAAGAGCACGAAGTGCAGCATCCTTATGTAGTTTCGCATCAGAGTATGGCACCATCCACCGTGTCATTAGCGAGATTCCAATCCTGCCATTTTGAGGTCCCTATAATATTTTTGAGGATGCCAATCAAAAATGAGATAAAGCTCTTTAGTGACTGATTTTGTGTCACAAAAGGTTGTATAAAGTATAACCTTATAAGTATCATGGTACAACTTAACAGCAGCTGCGTGTGCAAGAAGCATATTATGTGCAACAATATAGGGCTCGATTCCTGAATCTCCAGCCGTGCAATTACCGATGAAGTTAGAACACCGGCCAGGAGCATAATTGCCTTTTTCATAACCTCCAACACTGTAGCTCCATGGTTCATTAAAAGTGATCCAATTCTTGACCCGATCACCAAATCTTCTATAACATAGCTCAGCAAAATCACGAAAATCATCGCTGCATGCAATTAGTTTTGTCATTTTTAGATCGATATTGTTTTACTAACTTCTTAGGTTTGAATGCCATTAATTAGGGAGTACCAAATTAGGCCAATTTATTTTCAACTTCGATATTCATTTTCAAATTGCACGCACAATAGTGAAACTATTATGATGATATAATGTTTATCTTTAAAAAAAAAAAAAAAAAAAAAAAAAAAAAAAAAAAAAAAAAAAACATTTTGATTTGTTGAGATTTAAAAGTGTTAAATTGTAAAAGAGTATTATTGAATGGATGTCTTACATTTGTGATGTTAATTATGTAGACCTAATCTCGCTCATTGCTCCATTCATTTGTAACAAACGAAAGCCAAAGGGCTGTTTGTGTTAGTTAGTTAGTTTACAACCGAATAACGATTATAGGTAGTTAATGGTAGTTATTAGTTAGTTATTTTCGGTTACACCCTTTCATGAAGGGACACAATGGTTCGCTGTGAACCTATATATACGCTGCATATGTACAAGTTGTAATGTGTGTCTTTTGTAAACAATGTAACCAATTTATGTTGTTTATAACAAAGAATCAATCTTGTCAATCTTGTTCATATTCGATCCTGAAAATTTGCTATAAACCTGTGCAACAAATTACATGTATACTATAATAAACAGGTAGCTCTAACAAGCAATATAAACCCTAAACCGAATAGACATTAAGCTCACAATTAAGCTTGGGCCTTAAACTAGTTATCTAATAGAACTTAAAGGAGACACTTATTTTGAAACAAATAAAAAATAAAAGATAAGCACTATTACATAACGAAATGCAGGCAAAAGAATTTCATTAGTTAAATTACTTACACAACACGTGAACTCAAGAAGCCTCCATACTCATCTTCTAAAGCTTGAGGAAGATCCCAGTGAAATAGAGTCACAAAGGGTTCAATATCTATCAGAAACACATTTTAGTGAATTATATAACATTATAACCAACAGATGCAAAAAGCATAGTTAATAAAAAGTGATTTAATTAGTGTTTTAACCATTGGATCGAAGTTCATTAATGAGATTATTGTAGTATGCAACTCCATGTTCATTAATTCCACCACTTATTTTTCCAACTGCAACAATATTAAAAGTACCAAGTACATTAGAAAATACTATCAAGAAGATGTATGTTGCGAAAAGTATATAATCAAAAAAATTGAAAACAAGATATCGATTACGTGGTATAACTCGAGACCATGAGATTGAGAAACTGTATGCATCCATGCCCATGTTCCTCAACATCTTCACATCGTCCTTCAAATTTATTTAGTATTCTTTTAGATATAATTAAGAAATAAATTTAGTACGTAAAATGTGTATAACTCATGACAAGTTCCGAGTATTATAAGAAATGTGAACCTTGTATCGATGATAACTATCAGTTGCTGTAATCGCGTTACTATGATCCACAATCTTATCTGTAAATTGATTCATTAGAAGGGTCTATAATATATCATGTGAATATTGCAAAATAAACTTAAGGAGTTAATAAAATTAATCACAAAATTAACCAGGATGTTTTCTAGCAAAAGTATCCCATATACTTGGAGCTCGACCATCGTCATTTGCTCCACCCTCGTTCTGTATAAGAACATGCACATATAGTTACGTTGTTAGTGTGAAAGAACTATCGACGACCATAAAAAAAAGTAATATTATCACCTTTGATGTATTTTTCTTTAGCTTTTATTGACAAATTATAGTGAAGCTCTAGCAAGAAGCTATAGACAAAATGAATAAGTTACACGATGTTGCTACAAATATGAAATAGATTACCTGAAAAGAAGAAGATGCCGAACCGAAGATAAAATTATCAGGAAAACTAGACCGGTTTATCGTAGATAAACCCCAATTTGGAGGTAAACCAACATTAGAAATTGCTTCCAATCCTTTAATTGTTGAAAATGCATAAATCACACTTGTTAAGAACCCTACAATCACAATAGTAGATTCTAAAGGCATTCTTAATCAATGAATGTTGGATTCCTAATTTTCTCTTGACTTTCAGTAAGTTTATATTTACTTATCTTATGCGAAATTTAATTTTTCGAACTGAAAGTAATAATAGAGAAGAAAGCCAAGAAAACGTGAGACTATATATGTCACTAGCGAAATGCATGTCCTATCTAACTTAAGTAAATGTATGCTCTACCTACCTTTATCTTTTGTGTACATGAATCAATATCCTATACTTTTATGTGTGTGTATACTCATTTGAAATTTTGAATTATTGTATATGTACGTGCACATAAATACATGTACAATAAAATCTCTATAAATTAATAGTATTTGGATCGAGATATATTATTAATTTAGCGAGATATTATTATATTGATAAATTAGGGCTGAGCGTTGGTTTAAAACCGAACCGAAAAAACCGAAAACGGTGAAAAATGCGAACCGAAACCGAACCGAATATGGGCGGTTCGGTTCGGTTTTGTGTCGGGTCGGGTCGGTTTTGTCGGTCTAGGTGTATTTTGGCATGTTTTTGTCGGTTTTTGGCCGAACCGGACCGAACCGACCTGAAACCGAAAACATGTAAAACATGAAACCGAAACCGAACTGACGGGCCATCGGGTCAGCTCGGTTTTTGTCGGTTCGGTCGGTTTTGTCAGGTCGGCTCGGTTTTAGACCTTTGATGCTCAGCCCTATGATAAATTAATAATTTATTAATTTAAAGAGGTTTTACTTATTACTTTAAATTTTTTAAGTCTAATATATTAGCTAGCTACAATGTATACTCATTAGAGACGAAAAATAAATTTGAAAAACAAGTTTCAATTAACATTTTATGAATTCACATTCACATTTTATGAAAATAAAATTAACATTTTTTTTTGCAATAACTCTTTAGTGCAATAAAGAGTTTTTATTTTAAACTCAATATAGATTTGAAGTTCAACAAAAAATAGGTGATTATGGATTCATTTTTTACTATATATACATACATATATATATAGGGGAGAGTTAACGTGACATCAAGCTTAAAGTTGTAAAAATAAGATCAAGTCTAAAAAACCACTAAAACATTAATAAATAACAATTTTAGCAATAATACACATAAAAATAATATTTTAATACAAATTAACATTTTAGCAACTAATAACCAAATGATACATGAGTTTGGATTAGTGATACACCTGATACACATTAGACTAAAAAATATTCCAAAATCTGATACACATACAAAAACTTGATACACATTACACTTCTAATCATAGTGTATCACCTAGATTTCGTAAATTTTTAAAAGAAATCTATCGAAACTTTAACAATTTTAGTTGTAGTTAATACAAAATTTATTTTTATTGTAAAGAGAGTGTCGCTTGTCAAATTTTAGTTGGATCTCATTTTAACAATTTTAAGTTTGATCTTATTTGATCTAGATTCTCTCTCTCTCTCTCTCTCTCTCTCTCTCTCTCTATATATATATATATATATATATATATATATATATATATATATATATATATATATATATATAAAAGAAATTTTTAGTAATTATTAATTTATAGCTTCTTTGGAACTAATACATATACATTGGGGTTTCAAAAAACTTATTATCTTATTATTTGATCGATTGAAGTCTAAATTTGTACTGGTCCCAAATTGAGACTGGACAAATTATTAGTTTTATCGAGGTTATTAATTTATAGAGTTTTTACTGTATATGTGTATATACATGCAAATACGTATTGCTACACTTAAGTACATAAGGCCGGGTGAAAAAAGGAGGCCTCAAGATCGCATTTATAGCGCTACATCAGCGTTCTTTCTCTACAACCAACTTCGCCATCAATTTAATGTAATAAGACAACCCAATTTTGTGGAAAACTAGAAGGGGGCGTTGAATAGTTTTACCGATTCTAATTTAAGTTTCAAAGATTTAGATTCGATCTTATGTGAATTCGTATGGATGGATAGATAGTATAAAACAATAAGTAAAGTAAATAATGAATGCAAGTAAAGTAAAGGGTAGAAAGTAGCGACACAAGTGATTTATAGTGGTTCGGCTACAAAGACACCTTCCTTGCCCTACTCCACTCCCCGAGTTCCCCACTCGAGAGTTCAAGCACTATGTCAACAAGCTCCTTCAACACGGCGGAGAAGCCTCACAACGTCGCTTACACTTTTTCTGGTACAAAGCTAAATACCGAGTTCTTCCACGAGGTAGAACCAAACCTATCACAACTATTACACAACAACTATGTGAAATATGAATTACAAGATCTTGCTACAGAAATCTTGTGGATGGACAAATCAATCAAGGACCATTTGCTTGGATAACTTGTAGTATAACATGATCTCGTTTTTGAGAAGGACGTATATGAGAATCACCACAAAAGATAGAAGAAACTACTAGAATGATCAAATGATCAGAGGTTAGAAGAGTGAGATAATATATGAGAGAGTTGTAAGAAGAATGGTGAGTAACAATGAAGGAATGAATCACTATTTATAGGTACAAAAAGCCTTGTGCCCGACGGTTCTGGCGGATCCCTCACTTGGGGATCCGGCCAGCGCAAACCTAAGGATCCGGCAGTTTGGGTTATACCAGTCCGGATTTTGGGTTGCAAACCAGGTTATGGGTATGAGCCATGGGTCATGGACTTTGGGTCATGGGTATTCAACAAGATACAATGTATCTAGACAATGGGTCATTGGTCTTGGGTCATGGGTCATGGACATTGGGTCATGGGTCATGGATAATACCCAACATGATTTCATGCATGATGTCATGCAATGAGTCATGAGTTATGGATTAGCTCCATGGGTATGGGTTATGGGTCTTAGATACTACCCATCCTATTACATAAACTATTACAACAAATAGATTATTACAACATTTTATGTGAATGACCAAATGTATATACTTTACAAAAATAACATGTATTCTTATAATTTTACTTATGATAACTTTATATTTATTATCAACAAAACATAACGAGATCGTTAAATATGAATAAACGTTTTTACGGTTTATCTGTATTAACAAATTTCACCATTAAAACATACCTCATGTAAACACAAATATACTAAAATCACTCAATACACACAACAAACCTCCAAGACTCGGTCGTCCAAACGACCGAGTTCTCTATTTTTTTTGCTCGAAAACGCGTGCTTCATGGTATTATTACGGGTGGTTTAAGATACATTAGCGGTGTACAAAGTAATTATAGGTGTGTGCAAATTACATCGCCAAACTAAATATCCACGAAAAAGCATGTGATAGATTACTAAGACACATAAACTAGAAATTTGTTGCATGTAATAAAATCAAATCTAATAAACTTCTCATAAAACATAAGAGGTGATAAAAAAAAATTGAGAAAATTTCTTAAACGAACTATTTCACGTATTGAAATACATAAATGAACGGCGCACAATAATTTTACCAAAATGACGTTATGCTGAAATATTACATAGGTGCGCTTATAGTAACAGGTGCCCATGGTTTGGGGTGCGCCTAGGCCGTTTTCGTAAACTGGAGAAAAAAAAGTTCGTATCTACAAATGAGGTACAAAAATAGTTCATTTTGGTAATTTACTTTATAAAAGTATGTATAATTGCTCTTGAGAATTGACATAACGGTCATATAAGAAGTTAGCACTCAGCAGTCAATAGTACAGCTATTATGGGCTGGCCCACATTAAGTAGTGGAAACTGGTCCACCACTCCACCAAATTGTGTAACCTAAAAAGGACAAGTGGGCCTAGCCCAGTAGTTTGGACAATAGTTGAGTATGAAATCAGAAATCTTTACAACACCAACCATCATCTACTCAGTACTCATTTCAGTACCTAAACTTACAACTTCCATAACTAAAAATCATTAAAAAAAGGTTACAATTGTTATTTTATAGCTAGTGACTTTAATAAGTCCATGAGACCATGACCAACCATATAAGTTATAACCATAGACACAAGTGAAGTAACAATGCAACTAAACAATTTGTTCAAATAAGATTTCATGTCCAACAAGTTTTTGACTCAGAGTGAGATCATGCATACATTCACAAAAGATCTAAAGGAGTAAGATACAAAATGAGCCCGAAACAGATACTGAGACGTTCCTATCGGTCCCAAGAACATAACAACCAACAACCGCGATACCAATATGATGAAAGAAACCATTTCTAGGCTCAAATGTTTGGTAGAAATGCATCCTAATTGATCAAACCGAAAACAAACATTAACAAAACAGGACTAAGTAGTATGAACCAACACTAGGCCTGCCTCAAACGGGTACAAAGTTGTTGTTTTTCCTCATCTGCATTCCACACCAGCTTCAGCTGCGCGATGAGGCTTGTTTTTCCTTCTACTCCCAATATGACGAAAAGTACCATTAGACTTGGTTCCATTTGTGCTTTCATGTTTCACTAAATCGCCTTTTTCTTTAACCGGTTTGACCCGTTTCCTTTTCTTTCCATCAGAGTTTCCATTTTCGTCCTCGTGATCATGTTCCTCATCATCTTCTTCCGTCTTTTCGACATCTTCATCAATGTCATCTGTTAACGGCTTTTGAGGCCGACCTCTTCGCTTATGAGACGGGAGTTTTTCGTCATCGCCACTAGCTGGATCATCATTGTTGTTAGTCAAAGTATACTTCTTTCCCTTTTTAGCCCTACCCATCTTTTCACCAATCAAGAAACTCACAAGAACAATAACAGATCCTGCAAATTTAATTAAAAAAACAATACTAAAAAACCCTTAAATCAGGAATCTTTTACATGAATTAGGCACTAAAGGCAACTTAAATCAAGAAATCATTAATGGGTTTTTAGTACATTGAACTAATTGAGCTACCAAGAACCATAAAGATCAAAACTTTAGCATGATTTAGGTACTAAAGGCAACTTAAATCAAGTAATAAATCATGGGTTTTTGGTACATTTAACAATTTATATCATCAAGAACCTTACAATGAAAATTTTCTTAGAACCATCATTAGCATAACTATTAGCAAGCTTAAAAAAAGTTAAATAAAATACACATAAATCAGCTAAAAAACTAGATCCAAAAAACAGAATTTAATGCAGCAAATAGTACTCATAAAACAATATAAAGATTTAGAAGAAATGAACTTACCATCTGAGGTAGTGAATCAGCTAAAAGAAAATATCTAAATGATGTGATTTTTTTTTAATAAAAATGGGTGTTAAGAGCAAGAAACAGAAAAGAAGAAAGAATTGAATGGTTTAATGAATGAGTGAATAAATGTTTGATGGGAAATTAGTATGGAAAGTGAAATGGGTTGAAGTTGTTGTGTAAGGAAAGAAAAGAAATCTAAACCCAAATCCAAAGACAAGGCCAAGGACAGAGTCATTTGTACAACTTGTATATAAAGGTACAAGAGTATATTTCTATATTCTCAAATTTGCAAATACTCTTTCTATTTTAAAATAATTATCTACTGATTTAAAAAAGGGATAAAACCATTAATTACCAACATATTTTCAACAATTTTCACATCTTACCAAAATAGTATATATAAACTCATTATCACCATCCAAACTTTTAAATTATGAACATCACCATTATCACCCTCATAAACTTGCATCGTTAGTCCTTTTTACTAACAGTCATTAGTAAATAACTGAAACTTTGGTTTTCTTATATTTTCATCCGTTATATAGGTTTTCGTTCGTTTTTACACGTTTTCGTCGGTTTTTACACCTTTCGTCCATTTCCAAAAGTTCTCGTCCGTTTTTACATATTTTCGTCTGTTTTTACACGTTTCGTCCGTTTTTGCATGTTTTCGTCCGTTTTACTCGATTTCATCCATTTTTACAAGTTTTCGTCCGTTTTACACGTTTTCATTCGTTTTTACGTGTGTTCTTCTGTTTTACATGTTTTCGATCGTTTTTACACGTTTTCGTTCGTTTTTACTCGTTTTCGCCCGTTTTTACACGTTTTCTTCTGTTTTACACGTTTTCCTCTATTTTTACACGTTTTCCTCTATTTTTACACGTGTAAAAATGGATGAAAACATATAAACGCAGACGAAAACGTGTAAAACAAACGAAAATTTGTAAAAATGGACGAAAACATGTAAAAACGGGCGAAAATATTAAAAAATGGACGAAAACGTGTAAAAACAGACGAAAATGTTAAAAAGGACGAAAACGTGCAAAAATGGACGATACCGTGTACAAACGGATAAAAGGTGTAAAAACAAATGAAAACAGATTAAAACATGTAAAAACGGATGAAAACGGACAAAAACGTGTAAAAATGATGAAAACATGAAAAAAATACAGATGAAAACGTCTAAAAATGGACGAAAACGTGTAAGAACGGATGAAAAACGTGTAAAAAATGATGAAAACGTGCAAAAAAGAACGAAAACTTGTAAAAACGGACCAAAGCATGTAAGAACGGACAAAAACGTGTAAAAATGGATGAATTGGTTTATCTTTAATTGTGTATTGTATGTTAGTTAAGGATATTGGATATTCTTAACTTTATAAAATATATCAGGTATAAAGATTACAAAGTTACGAACCCACAACAAACCAACAACAATTTCTGGATCAGTGATTTTTTTTTTATTTGATGATTATGTTTTAAAGCTAATATAGGTTTTGATTGTGGTTTTAGAATTTTATGAATCTAAGTGTTCTATGATGATTTGATAATTATGTTATAAAGAAGATTTTGATTTTGAAAACGATTATGGTTTCACATTTTTTTTTACATAATAAATAAATAAGAATTAAAAAAGTTGGATGTTGAAGATGAATGCGTATAAAAGGACCAAAATGCCCTTGCGTGACCTGCACGTGATAGATTTAATGAGATAAAATTAACGGTCGTTTTGTCAAACGACTGGTCCGTTAAAAATGGGCAATCATAAGGACAACAAGTGTAATGATTAAAGTTAAAGGATGATAAGTGAAAAAGAAGTGAACCGCATGGACGAAATTTGTAATCAACTCTGATAAGAATAGTAAAGTTGTTAGTTTAAACGATAAAAGTTTTATACTTTATTTAAGAAAAGCTGCTATATATTTTTGCTTAAAACGGGTAAACGGACGTGATTTTCTTTGTTCATATTAACTATGAAGAACAAATCTTTGACTCAGATATACAAGGTGTAACCGAATTGAGCAATCACTGTCAGATATACAAGGTGTAACCGAACAATCACTGTGACCATTTCCGAACTTTTTTGTTGTCACATTCAAATGTGTATCTGTTGAGGTGAGGTTTCAGTGAAAACTTTCAGAGGTAGGGTATGTAATTCCTTCACAAAGAGTATAGGAAAAGGTTATTTGTTCAAAACTTCAAATGATAAAAGAAACAAAAGGTTTCAAAATTTTTATTATAAAAAATCTTTCATGCACCAGCTGTTTTATGTACAATCTACGCGTTTGAAGTCATAATGGCTTTGAAAATTACAGCTTACGCCACGTCCTAGAATCCTAAGCCCATATTATAAGAAATTGGTCCCAGCCCAAAAGTTCAAATACTTGTTTTAATCTTCTTATGAACCAATGATAAGAAAGGGCTATTAAATAAGTAAAATAATGGTTGAATTTAAAGTCCATGGTGCAATAGCTTTTGTCGTGGTCTATTTGTCATGTGAAATCTATGTGATGATATATATTTGCATTATGTAAATTTAACTTCAACAATCAGACATCATGATTCAATTTCAAATGATGAGACAAATATATATATATGACGTAATGATTGTATTTTGTTCCAATAGTACACTAAATTTGTTGAATTCAAGTCTTGTGAAAATCATTCTTGTATGCAAGTTATCAATAGAGACAAAAATGATATATTAGTCTTGTGAAAATCATTCTTGTATGCAAGTTATCAACAGAGACAGCAATGATAAATTACCTAATGAATTACCAATAATCATTGTACTTATAATTATAGACCTGGTATGTTAACTAACACAAACATTCTCACATTGCATGTTTGGAAATTTGATATTGGGGTTTGAAAAATCAAGGATTAACACCCATCTTGTTGCCTTGTAGATTACCGCCATGCAGTCCTGTGCCACAAAGTTCAAAATCCGAGCTTACCACTCATGGACCAGATATAGTCTATGATCCTCGCAAAAATGATTAAGGATACTAGACACAATTCGAGTTAATACTAAAACCTTCATTAAAAAAAAAAAAAAAAAAAAAAAAAAAAAAAAAAAAAAAAAAAAAGACTTATATTGGAACAAAGGGAAACAACTTTTTAAAAATTTTAAAATGTTATCTCCCTAGAAAGAACTCAAAAACCATATATAAGCGAAACATAGATGTCTTACACGAAAGATTTCGATCAGCTTGGTATGGTTCTTAACTCTTCTACGAGTATGCAATTAAACTATTCTTCGAAGAGAAACAAAGATGTTGGCGGTGCAATGATGACGCCAAGGTTATGCCACATGGCATACACCATCTTAGCCATCTTGGCGTCGTCACATTGCACCACTAACAACCTTGTTTCATGATTAATGTCGGCGATCGAGATGAAAACTAAACTCCAATAGAGGAAGTACCTATCTTAAAATATCATAACTAAATGTTTGATGATGACAAAAACTGAACCCCTCTCGACTCCTTATATAGAGACCTCAATCTAACCCGAAATTTAATATATAGATTCTTATGTAGTGGGATACTCTTCATATGGACCATTTCCGTTTGATGGTTTGCAATCGACGGTGTTGATGTGGTTTGCATATTCATTGTAGCAAATGATCGTTTCAATAGTGACTTATTCGAGTTTAACATGAGCACGCGAACATGATTCCTACCTCCATTACAAAGAAATGACAGAGGAATCAATCTTAATTACGTACTTTCTGGGGTGATGTCATAGGGAATCAACAAAAGAAAGAAAGAAACATCCACTTCTCATTTAACAAGGTAAATCTTATGCAACACTAAAAGTAGTATACAGATTTGGAACATGCATGGCTCAAAAGTTGCAATTGTTATATCATGAAATAACTCATGATAAATTCATCAAGATCAATAGTAAGCCACACGTAAACTAAACAAAAGAATACTACAATATATTAGTTAAAATAGAGACTTTAATTATAATATCCTAGGTAAAAAATAACAAAAACTTACACAAACCCTACTTACAGTTTTGTCCATGATGGGACTTGAACCGTCAACCAATTTGAGGGACACCTTATCTACTCTCTGAATAACGCTAAACCAGACATCCGTTGGTAGAACTAAAACACTGTTGGTTTCTCTTCTTCATCTATGCATCACTAGTTCTGTGTCGGGTTTGAATCACTCGGTGGACGCTTCCTCAAACTAGCTTCCACCGATGTCTCATTCTCGTTCATGGATGCATCTGTCTTAGATGAATTTGTATAGAGTGATGTGAGAGTAGAAGCTAATAGTCTTCTTGGTTGAGTTCTATCTTTGACAGACAACGAGTTATTAGGAGAGCACGTAACTAGCTGATGAAAGAAAATCAAGGAAACTATAAACACGAATACTTTGTAAGCCATATTCTTGAATCTTGATGGTGTTAAAGAAAATGAGATGACTGAAATGCAAATTTTCTTCTTAAAATCTTAAGAAAGATGGCAAAAAGATTATAAATCGAAGCAGCTTGTGGCCAAGTCTGACATAGCATGTGTAATGTTACCTATTATTAATAGAATATGAAAAGAAAGCATTTCCTAGAAAGAAATTAACAAGTGTAAAGTGCAGTCTTTTAGATTCAAAGATTTGTAAAAGTTTATACTTTCTGCATGTAATACGTGGTTTAGATCATTTATTTTATACCCTTTTCGCGCAAAAAAGGGAATTGTGGCATGGGCATTGTGGGTCTTGACTCCTTTGTGTTAACATAGACACACGGGCAAATGAGCCTCGTGGTTCCAGCATGGGCCTTCATAAGCTTTGTATGTATCTTTATCTGCATACGTATCTGATGAATATATCTTGGTGGTTTATGATGTTCCAAAATAGAATATAGGTCAGGTGTCCCAAGGTGGAGCTCTGGTACAATGTATAACGTTTTGTCATTTTGTATTATGGGATAATATGAAATACGTACTCACTGGTACAAGTCTGTAATGGGTCGGATTTTGATCAGATCAGATCAGTTAATGATCTGATACGGCTAAGGAGTCAGGGTCAACTAATTGATGGATCCTGTTGTTCCAGTTTAATGGGTTACAATTATTAACAGAGGTTTATAACCAACTTTCATGCTTAGCGAAGTATGCTTTAAACATTTAACAAGATAAACAAGCAAAGATTCACACAAATATTTTCAACGTTTAGATTCTTATTGGAAATGAATCAAAGAAGTTACTAAGATTGTTTGTGGAATAATATTTTAAGTTGAATGACGATATTTGGTGATCTCCTCACTTAACTTAAACACAAACCAAAGTTAGAGTTTAAGAAAGAACTGTGCTAACACTCTTAATGTATTCAGAGACTTAGTTCTTATGAAGGAGTCAATGTTTTGTTGAATGTGTATCACATTTATTGCAAGAGATAACATTTACTCTTTTGAAAACATTCTCTTTTATAGGCAGAATATAAGGTGGTTACCCTTGAGGTAATAAAGACGTGTCGAGCATTTAACTATACAATACACTACTATCTTATTGCATTAAAATTTTCTATTCTTGGAATGTGTCAAATCCCACTTTAGGAAACAGTGTTGACAACTATTTCCCCCCTTTCTACAAACTCTTGTACTTTCTTTGACTTATATGACAAGTGTATTTCCATTTATCTTCTCAAGAAAGTTCATGCATAAATTTTCAGATGCTTAGATATTTTTTCTAAATATCTAAGTTGAGAATGACTTTGATTGTTGAGGAGATAAAAAGGAGTCAATGAGTTATTGTCATCACACACTGACTCATTATCTTTTAGTGCTTCACTTACCGAGTGTCGCCTCAGGAAGTGGTGAGACTTTCTTAGTCTGTGATGAACTCGGAAGATGACTGCCGGAATGTTCATTTATTTAGGGACTTCATTTATACTTACGATAGTTTATGTTCAAATACTAGTAAGAGACTATTGAGCTCTGAATTGGCCAAAAAATCTCCTATAATTTGGATATATAAATAGTCTAAGTGTTTTTTAGTGTAAGTAAGCATAACAAAATTTTCTTACTAATTGAAATAAGGTAAAGTCTAAACTGATCCTATAAACTAATGACACAAAATATTTCACTAATGTTCATAAGTTGCATCAAACAAAAACAGAAAATACATAAGTCCCTTTTCAGGCTTGTTCTTCCATTATGCCATCAGCTCCATATTTACTTTCTTTGATAGGAGGAAGTCCTTATCATCCCTCATTTTTTTCTAGCCCTCTAAGATCTTTACAAGTGTTAGTCCTTCAGGTTTCTTTTCAGTAAGTGCTGAGATCTTGAGGATGAAAAGTGTTTTAGTGTCCAAGATATGCTAGAGACTCTTTGAAAGGAAGGCTCACCAAAGGCATCGGTAAAGAAGATCTCATGCTCAGGTTATTCAATTACTTTACCTTCTCTGAATCAAACTCCCCCCGGGAGTGACTCTGGTTCAATGAAGACCGACAATGAACTATTCAGACTATGAGGAGTGGTGGATCTTTTCCTCTTCTTTACTTGGGATGAAGACTTAAGAGGGTCCTGAAGAGTTAGAGGCTTTCTGGTATCAATCCCTAGAAACTTTTCTTATTTCGTGATTTCTTCAAATCTTTTTCCATGTTTGACTTTAGATCAATAGTATTTTCCCTTTTCTTTTTGTTTAGGACAACTAACAAGTACAACTAATAGTTATATTTTAACTATATTTTTCAATGTTTACTTATAAGTCATGATTTCATTTTGATATTTATAATCTCTTGCATCTATAGATTTTTGGTAATACATTTAAATTAATTTTAGTTTAGTCGTATTTAGCTTTTCAACCCGTGTACACACCGTTATTAAACATTGATTACATCGAACAATGACTAAAACTAATAATAATATTTCAGTTATATTTGTTCGATTTGAAAGTATGATCAAATTTTATTTTAAATATTATCATTTGAGTAGTATAATTTGATATTTTAAAATAATTCAAATTCATTGAATAATTTTTAATATATGTTATAACAATAACAAAATAATAATTATAATAATAATAATAATAATAATAATAACAGAAGCAGGCTTGTGGGTGTTTTTCCACCTAATATTTCTCGACCTTTGCACGGTGTTAAATTACTGGGTGGGCCTGCTAGTGTGGACTTTGAGTTTAGTAGTGAGCTTGTTATGAAAAAGGTTTCTAAAACCATTGAGCTTATGGGTGCTATTGCTAAGCTTAATGATCCTCAGTGTGAGTTGTTGCTCCTTCGTACATGTGCTGGTATTTCCAAGTTATATTTTTCTATGCGCACATGTTCTCCTCGGGTCTTTGAGTGTGCTCAGGTTTCATTTGATGCGGCACTTCGTTCTTCTTTGGAGCGTATTGTCACTGCTTCTGGACCTGGTTTTGGTGATTGGCAGTGGAGGCTTGCCACCTTCTTTTGGGGGGCTTGGTGTATATTCTGCAGGTGATGTCTTGAACTATGCATTCCTTGCTTCTAGACTTCAATCTGCTAGCTTACAGACTAAGGTCCTCCGACATTCTGGTATTGTGACATCTGGGCCTTCCTTTGATGATGCCTTGTGTACTTTTAATGCGAAAATATAGATTGATCTTTTTAGTAACCCAAGTGAGATCGCTGCCCCCAAACTCATGAAGAAATTGGCAGATATACATTTCACACGTGTTACCCAAACGGTTGAATCTACATTTTGCCTATCTACTCGACAGATGGCGCTATGGAGTTCGCAAAAGGAGGACTACACTTCAGATTGGCTTAGGGTGGTTCCGATATCTGGGTTGGGGCAGACTATGAACGCTAGGACTTACCGATGTGTGTTGTGTTATCGGCTTGGTGTTCCCCTATTTTCTGTTCAGATGTCGTGCTCAGCTTGTTCTAGGGTCTTTACTGGGGATATTTATGGGGACCATGCTGTTTCGTGCGCGGGTATTATTGGCATTAAACATCGGCATAATGTGGTGCGTGATGTTCTTGTTGACATATGTTCTCGTTCAGGGGTTTCGGCTCGTAAGGAGGTTGACATTGGGCTTATTGGGGAAAGGGACACATCCTTACGTCCAACTGATATTTTACTTTACTCGTGGGATGGTGGGCTTGATGTATGTGTTGATCTGACAGGGTCATCGCCCTTGACGCAAACTGGTATGGTTAATTTTGTGCCCGGTCGTGCAGTTATTGAAGCCGCGTAACGTAAACGCGTCAAGTACGAGGCTAAATGCGCGGATATTGGATATGGGTTTCTCCCATTTTCTTTCTCTTCTTTTGGGGAACTGGAGAAGAATGCGGTGACCTTACTAAAGCGTATTCGAAGATTTTCAGTGACTCAAGACATTGGTGCACGTGCTGCTACTCACATTTTTAGTAGGATTAGCTTCGCTATAGCTAAAGGAGTAGGGGCCCAGTTAGTATCTCGGCTCCCTACTAATTTCTTGTAAATCCTAGATTCTTCTAATAAAGTGATGTTTCATAATAATAATAATAATAATAATAATAATAATAATAATAATAATAATAATAATAATAATAATAATAATAATAATAATAATAATAATAATAATAATAATAATAATAATAATAATAATAATAATAATAATAATAATAATAATAATAATAATAATAATAATAATAATAATAATAATAATAATAATAAAACTGAGGTTTTTTGGCCAAGGGAAGATCCTAGAAGCAGACTCGCAGGTGTTTTCCCTCCTAATATTGCCCGGCCCCTGCATGGTGTAAAATTGTTGGGTGGGCCTGTTGGTGTAGACCTTGAGTTTAACAGTAAGCTCGTTTTGAAACGAGTTTCTAAAACCATTGAACTTATGGACGATGTTGCTAAGCTTAATGATCCCCAATGTGAGTTGCTGATTCTCCATGCATGTGCTGGCATCTTCAAGCTGTATTTCTCTATGCGCACATGTTCCCCCCGTGTCTTTGAACGTGCTCAGATTTCATTCGATGAAGCACTTCGCTCCTCTTTGGAGCGAATTGTCACTGCCTCTGGACCCGGGTTTGGAAATTGGCAATGGAGACTGGCCACTCTTCCTTTTGAATTTGGGGGGCTTGGTGTATACGCTGCTGGTGATGTTTTGAATTATGCCTTCCTTGCTTCTAGACTCCAATCGGCCAGCCTACAGACTGAACTTCTCCGGCAGTCTGGTGTTGGTGCTTCTGGATCTTCCTTTGATGATGCCCTGCATGTTTTTAACGAGAAAATGAAGACCGACCTTTTGGGTAGCTCTTGTGAGATTGCTGCCCCCAAACTCATGAAGAAATTGGTAGATTTATATTTCACACGTGTCAAAAAAGAGGCTGAATCCACCTTCTGCTTATCTGCTAGACAAATGGCCCTATGGAGATCGCAAATGGAAGACCATACTTCAGACTGGCTCAGAGTAGTCCCGATAGTTAGGCTGGGGCAGACTATGAATGCTAAAACCTACCGGTGTGTTTTATGCTATCGTCTAGGTGTCCCCCTTTTCTCCACTCAGATGTCGTGCTCTGCTTGTTCCAAGGTTTTTACGGGTGATATCTATGGGGATCATGTTGTATCATGCGCAGGTATTATTGGTATTAAACATCGACATAATGTGGTGCGTGATACTCTCGCTGATATCTGCTCCCGGGTAGGGGTTTCGGCTCGTAAAGAAGTTGATATCGGGCTCTGCGGAGAGAGGGACAAACACCTACGCCCAGCTGACTTGTTACTTTACTCGTGGAAGAGAGGCCTTGATGTGTGTGTTGATCTTACTGGGTCATCGCCTTTGACGCAAACTGGTATGACTGACTTTGTGGCAGGGCGTGCCGTGATTGAAGCTGCACAGCGCAAACGTGTCAAGTACGAAACCAAATGCGCTGATATTGGATATAGGTTCATCCCCTTCTCTTTCTCTTCTTTTGGTGAAATCGAGAAGGAGGCGGTGACCCTGCTGAAGCGAATCCGAAAGTTCTCGGTCACTCAAGATATTGGCGCGCGTGCTGCCAATTGTATTTTTAGTAGGGTTTGTTTTGCTATTTCTAGAGGAGTGGGGGCCCAGTTAGTCTCTCCGCTCCCCACTAATTTCTTGTAATTTCCTATGATTTTCTAATGAAGTGATGTTTTTATAAATTAAAAAAAAAAAAAATAATAAATAATAATAATAATAATAATAATAATAATAATAATAATAATAATAATAATAATAATAATAATAATAATAATAATAATAATAATAATAATGCAGTTCATATTTTTAATAGGATTGGTTTTGCCATTGCTAGAGGTGTGGGGGCCCAGTTGGTTTTTCGGCTTCGCACTAATTTTTTGTAATCCTATGAGTTTTTTAATAAAAAGGTTAAGCTTTATTATAAAAATAAAAAATAAAAAAAAAATAATAATAATAATAATAATAATAATAATAATAATAATAATAATAATAATAATAATAAAAGATTTTTCGTTCACCGTTTTCAGTTATTTTTAATTAATGATGGTATTAGTTTTATATCGAGAATCACTTATTAACTTTTGAAGATCCAAAGTTTTAACTAATTACTTTAAACTTAAAACAATTATGAGTGATTACTGTCACATAAAACCAGGGAAGAAAATGATGGTGATACCTCCTTATTGTAATATATAACATTCATTTAAGTGGTTTGGGGAGCCAACACTGTTTCGAAATCGCCGAATTGGAGGTTGGCTTGAGGGAGTGGTGCGGCTTTGGTGCACTATGGAGTCCCGGCTTGAGCGACACTATTCACACGCCTATCCGAGCCGAGTCGTCGGCTTAGATGGATTAAAATATGTGCTTAGTGGGCGCTCCACTTAACTTTCACTTTATTTCTAGGGTTTGTTGCATGTTGCACGCCTGTATTCATTCTCTAATTTCTTTATTGCATTTTCGTCTGTTCTGACACTTGATTTCTAGGGTTATTTGCATGCTTTACACCTGTTTTCCATTACCATGTTTCAAGAGTTGCTATATAGTAAGGTTCCGTGTGATATTTCTAGATCTATTGAAAGGGATTTGGTGCAAGAGGAGGTGGGGGCTACATTCCGACGTTTTTTAAGTAACATGTTTGTGTTTTTGGTTTATAGCGGCTTTTAATTTTTTTTATCTCACTAGTGTTGGGTTAATGCCGTTTTTTGTTGTTGATAGGTCATCAGGTTGTTTGGGGTTTAATCATTTGCCGGGGTTGTATGTTAAGGGAGCATATTCATATTTCAAGTGATTCTATATTTTGTTTTTGGATTTAGGTTGTTTCAGGCTTCTAACTTAAATAAGTGTTGTCTTAATGTCGTTTGTTATTGTTGATAAGCCATCAGGTTATTCGTTAAGGGGCATATTCGTATTTTAGGTGATTATGTATTTTTTTGTTGTTGTTTGTGGTTACTTTCTTGCTGGTATATGAATGGACATTTTTTATTGGCTGTTAATTTATCATCTCATTAGTGTTGTGTTAATGTCATTTGTTGTTGTTGGTAGGCCATCAGGTTGTTTGATGTTTAATCATTTTTTGGGGTTGCGTTCTTAGGGGGCTTATTCATATTTAAGTGATTTTATATTTTTTAGGATTTTGTTTGTTTCCATATATGCTTTCTAATTGAAATATGAATGGAAAAGTAAATATTAAAAATGGGAATAATGAGTCTGAAGTACATGATCACCATCTTGAAGTTGCTGACTTACCTCAACAGGAAAAGGACAATGAGGCATGTTTGAGGGAAGATTGAGATTGAAGTCTATCTTTTTTAGTTTGCATGTTGTTAGTGGATTGGTGGTTATGTGTATGTGTTTGTTTAAGCTTTGTGTTAGGTCTGGTGTGTGATTACAAATTTTAATTTGATACGATGTGCTACATTTTATGTTTTGTTTGCCCATGATGGTTTTTCAAAAAGTTTCCCTTACTTTATGCGTTTTTTGTTGGCTTCTCAATGTGTTTTTGTGTTTGTTCAAAATTTTATGATATTTTTTTTAGTGTAATACGTGATATGAGTGTTGATTTTATACGCTTTTTGTGATTTGTGGTCTTATACGTTTTGTGGTAGCTTTTTAAGTCTGACATGTGGTGATGCATGTTGATTTATTGTGATGTCTAACAGTTGTGGTCGTAATTGGTCATTTATAAAGCGTTAGAATCTAGTTGTTGTTTGTGCAAAATGGTATAGTGGTTTGATTGTAGATTCGATTGGCTTAGATATGTGGCCATTGGTGTTTACTGATATCCTTTATAATTTAGTGTTTGGTCATAATTGCTGGATTGCTACTCTATGTATAAGTTGTGGTCATATGTGTTTATTTATCGCATGTTGAAAGATGTGCTCTATTTGGCTATAATGATCTTAAAAGTTTTTTTTGGGACTGTGTAAAATGGTTTGATTGTGACCAATGTTATTATAAGTTGTTTTTTATATTGATATGTCAATAATTGTTGATCCCAGTTCACCTTATAAATATAGATCTTTGATAGCTTATGTATAAGAAACTGTTTGATTCTTTAAGTATCACGCGGAATATAACACTTATAGAATAAGAAGAACACAATAAATACAATCAAAAGCTTTAATATTATTAGAATAATAATACGAGTGATCTTGATATCACTAGGGTTTACAACCTTGAAGCCGTCTTAAACATATATCTAAACAAATGACCTAGGATCTCCTTTTATATGCTAAGGAGTACTACTAGGTTACAATCACTTCCTATACAATCGTATATTTTCTATACTTATCTAATACTACATAATAGGAATGCGTCATTCCATAAATACAAAACAGACTCTAAGACTCCAACAGTAGCTTGACATAACTAGCAGTAGATACATATACTCTGGCAGTACTTCAGTCTTCAGCAACAGATACTTTACTCTAGCAGTAGTTTCTCCAAGTCTAGCAGCAGTTACCACTTAGCGTATTCCTTTGATTCTTTCCAGCAACACCTAGCAGTAGGTAGAATACACCAGCAGCAGTTTCAATTATACTAGCAGTAGTTAACACTTAGAACTTTTCTCCAGGAATTCTATAAGCAGTTGATTCTTCCAAAAGCAGTAGTATCCTTAAAACCCAACAATCCTCCCCTAAACTTGATATTTTCTCCTAAAATCATCAAGTTTCCTTTCAGCATAACAAACACCAGGAGGATGCTTCCAAACACATTACTTCTGCTTTTTAGGGTAGAGAATCTTTTCATACTTTCTTATCAACTTGTAAGCTTGATCATCAGATAATAAGTGCCTTTGAACTTTGAGCATCAGAGGAACAAGCATATGTCTGATAATCTCTTTGTTAACACTCAGTTGAGGATAGTCTTTTTCCACCAGCATGTAGATCACCAAACCATGAGCAAACAAAGCATGCACACCACAACCCTGGTATAGCCTCCATTGCTGAACTGTGTTGTTTCTCAAACTTTCCCACTCTGTATCCTCATGAGCTGGCTCAAACATAACCTTCATATAATTCTAAATAACTGCATCATAGACTATCTTTGGATAAGGACTATGTTTTTCTTTGAATATCCTCTAGATAACTACAAGATCCTCCCTATCCAGATACTGAACCATCTGACTAAACCTGATAAATCTTTGAATCTGATCATTGGCTCTTTTGACATCCCAGTATGCCTCACTCCCATCTCTGACCCCTGAATAACATCAACAATAGGATGTTTAACTCCCAAAGGAGTTTCATCAACCATTTCAGGTCCAGAATACTTAGTCAGAACTGTAAACTCCTGCACTCTTTCTATATCCTTTGGATCAATTTTCTCATCATCCTGCTCATCAACTTTTTCACTAGTATCTGGTCCTTCCTGTTCTGTGTCAGACTGCTCATATGCTTTGGGCTTGTCTGCTTTTTTCTTCTTTCTTCCTTTGGTTTTACGTCTAAACCCAGCTCTCTTAACACCAATAGAACTCTGTTGTTTGACCTTTTCCTCTTCCTGCTTAACTTTTTCCTCCACAACATGCTCCTTTTCCACCTGCTTTACTTCCACCACCACTTTCTCCTTCATAGGCTCTTCAGTATCCATAGGCACAAAGTTGTCTATTTCACTTTTTTCCTTCTCATACATTTTTTCAATTTCATCATCAGTAAAGGGCTTTAACTGAACCAACTTCCAACCCTTCATATTCTTCAAGTAGTGACATTGAAATTTCTTCTTTGTTTGACAGTTGGTGGTTTGAGCATCTTTTTCTTTAACCTTTCAGCAGCATATTGTTTTCTTCTCTTCTCCATGAAATTCTTTAGCCACTGAGTTCTTTCCTCTATTGTGTACTACTCCTCATCTTCTTCCTTAAGGATTATGTTTAGCTCAACATCTGCATCACCTTTCACTCTTTCTTCCTCCCACTTAGCCAATAACTCCAAAGTCTTTGCCTTATTCTCCTCTGCAATTCTTTGTTTCTCCAGAACTTGTTCATTTTCTGAAGAAAACTTAGCTTGTAGTTCAACAACCACTTATTCATCATGAGCATCAATCTTCTCTTTTGGCCATAACTCTATAGGTATCTCAGCAAATGAATCAGGCTCTACATAAAATCCCTTACCTTTTCCCTCATACTTATGTTGAGAAGAAGTTCCTTTGGTTGTGGAGACTGGTTCTTTGAAGACCACACCTTTAGTTGGTGGTTTTGGTGCTTGTGGTGTAGGTTGAGTTATAATAGGTGTAGCAGAAGACTCCTTGACCACTGGCTTTGATTTCTTCAAGTCCATCATTGCCTTAGCCATTGTTGTATCATCTTCTATAATATCAGTTGGAGTAGCATTACTTTCATTTAAAACAGAAGCAGATGCAGCAGCAGGTTCATTCAAACTAGCAGCAGATCCAGCAGTATTTTCAACTGTACTAGCAGCAGGTTCCTTTAGCCCAACAGTTGTTTCCTCCCCTACAGCAGTACTTTCCTCTGTCACTTTGTTAATTTCCACTGCTTGATCCTGCTTCTTTTCCACACTCACATCAACATTCATATCATCCAATCCTGCATCCACATTGTTCTGAGCCTCCCCTGAAGTTGTGACATCTTTATTCCTCCCATGTTTGGGAGCATCCTCCCCCAAATCTGACTCTCTAGAGGAACTAACCCTGAATGCAGTACCAGCTTATTTCAACCTTCTGTACTTGGTTGTTCTTGACCTCTAAATTCCCTCCAAATATCTAACTCTTAACTTCAATTTCTTTATCTCTGCACCCTAAGAAATTGTAAGCTATTGGAGGACAAGAACATCAGATGACAACTTGGTACATTTATCCATCAATTCCTTAAGTAGTCCATCACTATCCTCACCACTTCGGCTTGTGTTACCTAGCCCGATAGGTGGATCACTGTAATTGTCATGGTGTACATAATTATCCATCAAATCCCCATTAACTGGTTTATCCTCATCATTTCAGGATGTGTAACCTTCCCTGAGAGGTGAATCATTGGATGTAAAATCAGTCTCAAACCTAGTTTGAGCAGCTGAGCTCCCCATATTTTCTTGTTGTGTTCCCCTCATCAGTAGTAGGTTCCTGAGAGCCTACCACTTCAGAAGTTGCCTTAGCTTGGGTCTTACAAATGGTACCACTGTCCTGCTCTGCTGCTAAGCTAGAAGCAGTAGTGGCAGCCCTTGCCAACATGTCACTCTCCCTTCTTGTGACAGCCTCATCTGTAGCCATACCAGTGCGAGCCTGAGGTAGGTTAATATCCTTTTGTGATTTCCTACGATGATAGATAATTCTTTGAGGTTTAGAGGATGATGGTAAAATGGTGGATGTGTGATAGGTAACAGCTGGTATTGTTGCACCTTCATCCTGAGTTTGTTGCAGGTTCAGCATGTTATCAAAAAGAGGTGTGACCTTGCCTGAAAATCCAAGTCCTTTCTTTTTCATAAAACTAAAAACTTTCTTTGTGAGCTTGGGTGTATCCAAGGTACCTTTATGAGTTCTTGTCCTTTGAAATTGGTTTTCAACAAAAATTTGCACAAACCTTGGATACAAAAAGAAATTACTTGAATCACCATAGTTTTTAATCATACCATCCAAAATCATTTTGGAAAAATTAAAAGACTGACCCTGAGTCAAGCACACAATAGCAGAAGCTATATTAGTACTAAACTCATTCCAGCCTATTGTTTTAGGACTAATGCAATGCAGGATGGTATAAATCAAAAATTTCCATTTTGGGGAGAAAAGCCTTTTGAAAAATTTCAAATCATTGTTAGGATTTTTCATACCCCATTCTTTCTAAACCTTCAAAATTTTGAGGAGTAGGGAGACAGACAATCCCATTGTCATCTGCTAATTCCAATGAATTTCTAACAAAAGACTCAGTGACCACTATCTCCTGTTTATCCACAAAAGCTTGAATTTGTGCTTCCTCATTAAGAGTTCTTGACTTAGCAGTAGCCGAGAACTGTTTAATGATGGAAAGATATATAGTAGGGGATACTATTAATGCATACCTTATAGGGCAAGCATTAAGGAAATCAATTATTTCAGTAAACCCTTCTGATTCTGGAATGGGTTTATCTAGCTGATGCGTTCACACCGAGCTTTAAATTTATAAAAAAGTATTACCGGTTAACTAGGAACACATTCGGGAAAGTATACCCAAGTCGAGTTGTAGTATAGGGTTTTGGTAAGTCAAGGTCGTCGCAAGAGACTTGGTTGCACTTCAAGTTTCATTTGTTTGTTTAAGCAAGTAACAAGGTCGTGGTTATGATTGTCACAGATTAAACCACTAAGAAAAGCAATATAAGAACAAGCACACAAAGAACATACATGTTTAGTCAAATGATCACAAGGATATTAGGATGTTTAGTTTAGGAAACATATTATCAAAGATAATCCTTTCGACCTATAGAACCCATAATAATAGTTTAGTGTTTTATAAATAAAAAATGCATAAGCCTCAATCAAATGGTCATGTCATGAGCCTTATGCCTAAACCAACAACAACAAATAATCCTTTCGAACTATAGACTTTGATGTTATCAATTTGTGAAGTTTTATTTACTTGAAAGATTATTAGAACACATATTCAAAAGATGTCTTTCGACCTATAATCCAAATTAAACCTTTACTTGTTTTGTTTATTAAGTTTCTCATACAATCGTCACAAAGTACAAGACCAAAATCATTCGTCGACTAATGAATTGGAACTAACTATTATTGAGAATCCTTTCGGCCATTAAATTCAACAATGATCAACCAAAACAATAAACAAGACAAGTTCTAATTTAACCAAATATGATGTTATCATCATATTCCAAACAAACACTACAAATATCCAAACATCTCTTTATCACAAGTTATCATATGAACAAAACAAGTATAAAACCAACATTCACAAGACAAGAGCACATCACAAGAATCACATAATCAACACAATCAAAGAAATCAAACATTATTAATATTAAAAGAGAAAATACCAAAGTTCATAAGATGAAATACAAAGTACATGAATCCTCCAATGTTCCACAGCCAATTATGACCTCTATTACATCCCACAACTTCTGGAAATCTCTACTAACAACATGTAACAAGAGTCGAAAGTGTTTGGTAACAAGTATTGATGGAGATGTATGGATTATTTGATGGTTTCTTCTTTGTTTCCCATGAATTCCGCTCAACCAACCCCCCAACACTTCTGGAAGAAGGTTGAAGGATGGTGAGAGAGATGAGAGTTTGATTAGAATGGGATAAGATGAGATGGAATGGAGATGGATGATTAGAAATGGTTGCAAATGGTCCTATTTATACTATTTCCAAGGCTTGGGGTTATAAATGTTAAACTTGGCCTCTAAGGAGCTTAGAAAGACCTAGAATACATGTAGGAAGGACCTATAATCATTGGATGTAAGTATAGAGCCTTAGTGATGAAGAAATAGCATACCCAGGCCTCCCAGCCGATTGGTTTGGTCACCAGTCGATCGGCTGGTCTTCTTTGGCAGCCCTCGAGCTGAATTGGTTACAGGGACCTACCGATCGGCTGGAGCATTTTGACAGAAAATGGTACGCATGAAAGTTGTAGCCCTTTCTCATCCAGTTCTGTGGCCAAAAACGGGGGGTCAAACAGAGTTCGTATGCTCAAGATATGGCCAAAATGGTGAAGGTGTGTCGGGAACAACGAGTCTTCCAATATTTCTTCGTTTTAGCTTCTTTTCTTTATTTCTTTCTCGTTTTCCTTCTTGAACTTTATTCTTGAGTCTTTGGAGTGACAACTTTATGACTTTATCTTTTCGAATATACTCCGCAAGACTTGCATTAGACGGGAATTCTTCGTACATGCATAAATCTTCGTTTTTTTACTTCATTTTCCGTGTTTTTCTCCACTTTCCTATACTTGGCTACAAATGAAATAGCATACACACTTTTATACGATTAAGCAATAAAAACATATGATTATAACCAAATAACACACATAAAAGCATGGATAACGCTACTAAAAATATGCACAATTTGAGCGTTATCACGAGCATAGCGACCAAATTATGATTATCGGGAAAGGATCTTGTCGACATCATGAATTACGGTTTGGGAATTAAGAATTTTTAGGTGGGATGTTAATAGGAGTGTTAGGGTTTATGATCGAGACAGTTTTGAGTGCACAAATCCGATTGAATGAACCAATTAGGGATTTATACTCCAAATGTTACGATTTCGTCCCTGTACTTTCAAACTAAGCAGCATATTCCAAGCAGTAGTTTCTTTGGCCCAACAACGCCTACTTTTTGCCTAGCAGCACTCAGTTTCTTAGTAGCAGCATTCGCTCCAAATTTGCATCAAACCAATCAATCTCCTTTTGCTTAATCCTGCAAAATGTTAATCCAAGACCACAAAAAACACAAGCAAAACCATTCCACAAGAATCACAACATTGATTTATACTTAGCAACTGGAATTTCCACTAGCAGCAGATTCCAGAAGTACTTAGTATAAAAAGCAGCATTTTGAAACACGTGGCAGCATATTTACTTTTTGACTTAAATAACAGTACAAATCCATACAAAACTTTACAAAAACATTTGAGGATCAAACATTTAGAGATTTAGCATTCCAATACTGGCAACTAAATATTGAAACCTGCCCACATCAAAATCTTTGGTGTGTAGGTTTGCAACATTATGATCAGTATGGATTTTAACCATTTGAATTAATTTCTTTTCATTTCAATCTCTAATAAAGTGATGTCCAATCTCAATATATTTTGTGAAGCTCTAGTTGTGACTTGAAATCTTGCACACACAGAGACTGCAAACATGATGTCTGGCCTTGATGAAGTGAGATACATAAGAGACCCAATCTTGGATCTGTAGAGATGAACATCCACAACTTCACTTCCATCATTTGGGAGCAATGGCTTCAGTGTTTCCATATGTGTGCTTGCAGTTTTTACATCTTTAAACCAAAAATTATTCAGAATCTCATCCACATACTTCTTTTGGCTGATAAAAATACCCTCATTCTTCTGCTTCACTTGCAGCCCAAAAAGAAGTTAAGCTCTCCCATAGAGCTCATCTAAAACTTATCATGCATAAGTTTCTCAAATTCTACACACAGCTCCTTGTTTGTAGGCCCAAAGATGATGTCATCAACATAGATTTGTACCAGCAAAATATCACCTTTTGATCTTAGAATAAACAAAGTCTTATAAATAGTGCCCCTGTGAAACCCATTGTCCATTAAGTAAGTGGACAAGGTTGCATACCAGGATTTTGGAGCTTGGTGTCACCCATACATAGCCTTCTCTACCTTGTAAAATTTGTTCGGGAAATCAGGATCTTCAAAACCAGGAGGCTGACACACATATACCTCCTCTTCTATTTTCCCATATAAGAAGGCACTTTTTACATCCATCTAATACACAAGAAAGTCCTTGAAAGAAGCATATGCCAAAAATAATCTGACAACCTCAATCCTTGCAACTGGAGCAAATACTTCATCATAATCAATACCTTATGCTTGTGTGTATCCTTGAGCAACCAATCTTGCCTTGTTTCTCTCCACTATCCCCCTTTCATCCTTCTTATTTCTAAACACCCACTTAGTACCAATAGCAGATTTTCCATTAGGCAGATCCACCAGAGTCCAGACTTCTTGCAACTTGAATTGCAATAATTCTTCCTGCATGGCTTCAACCCAACTCTCTTCTGACAAAGCTTGATGTACTTTCTTGGGCTCAACTTGGGATAGGAAACAGGCAAATAAACAATTTTGGAGATCTTTATGGTTGTTTCTTTTGTGAAGGGATCTAGCAAAGAACCCTTAATCAGTTAATTCCTTCAAACCTTTGGACTTTGTTCTGGTTTGAACAGCAGATTGCAATTCTCCAATAATATTTTCCTTGGGATGATCTCTGTGAATTCTGGTAGTAACAATTGGACTGACTGGAATAACTTCTTCTAGGTTGGTCATATCATCCTATTTACCAAAATCATCTAGCACATCATCATCTGTGTCAGCATACATATCTACCAGATGAGGGATGTTGTGATCATCATCATAGACAATGGACATGTCTTCAGAAATGTTAACATGTGGCCTAGCAGTAGATACAGGGTAACTACTGCTAGTGTTAGATTCACCCATCCATCCTTCTGCAGAATTAACATATGGCATAGCAGTAGGTTTGGGGTAACAACTGACAGTGTTAATTTCATCAGAAAAAGCTTCAGAAGTAGGAACACTAGGCATAGCAGCAGGTTTAGGAGAACTACTGCTAGGCTTGCCAGTGTTGTTATCTGACACAGGATCATCCAATTGAGGTTCATCACCTCCAACATCACCACTAGGAACTTCTTCATTTACAACACCTTTGTTCCCTGGTTCTTCATATATCACATCTTCACTGGAAGGTTGCTCTTTGTCATTCTGTGAACTCTTCATTATTGAGGAGAGGGGAGTATCACCAGTAAAAATTGGTAGCAGAATGTAGTATGCAGTAGATTCTTTCTCCACTTTGGTCTGAACTGCAACATCATTTTCATTGGTACATGCACATTTGTTAGATTGGTTCCCTGCAGTAACTGGCTCATAATTCATGGATTTGGTTAGCACATCAATATTAAACAACCAATCAGGACCTTTTCCTACAACATTGGGTTGACATTCATCAAAACTAATATGTAGGTTCTCCTCAACATTTCTGGTTCTACTGTTAAATACCCTAAATGCCTTACTATTTAGAGAGTACCCAACAAAGAATCCCTCATCAACCTTCCCATCAAACTTGCCCAGGTGATCTATGGTATTAAGGATAGTTACATGACACCCAAATGGTTTCAAAAATTCTAGGGTAAGGGTTCTACCATGAAATAACTCATAGGGGGTCTTGTTATGAGGCTTCATGTTGGAATCACTCCTAAACAGTATTTCAAGTATTTATATTTCATATGTAATAGGTAGCTTTATTCTGGCCTTTATGTTTGTTTAAGGTCCAGCTTATGTAGAAGGCCCATAAGCTGAGGCCCAAGCCCAATAAGGAATAGGGAAGGAGAGGGAGTGTTGCCCTAGCTCCTTGCCTATATAAACTATTGTAAACCCTCATTTGAGGGTTGGTTGTTCAAGTTTTCTCTTTCACTACACTCTACGCATAACCGGTCTAGTATACTTGTGTGTGTGTGTTTGGTTTACTTGTTCAATCGCCTTATCTCTTCTCTTATAAGCTTGTGTTGTAAAACTAGTGACCTAACAGTGGTATCAATCGCCAAATAGTTGGGTGTACTCGTTTGTTTTTGAAGTTTTGGTTTGGGTTTACGCGTAAAGATAACACAATCTTTGGTTCGCTTAAAAACTAATTTTTTACACTTTTGAATCCAAGATTCTTGTACTTTCAACGTTATTAGGTGTTAAACTATTGGTTTTTGGAAAAAAGTTTGGAACTTTACGTGTTTTTCCTTGTTTTTAAGCTTGTTTTTGTACGCAAGTGTTATCCTACGCGTAACTGTTTTAAGTGCTTTGGATCATCAAGTTTCACACTTTTGTGTTATTTTGGTGTTATTGAAGCTATTTCAACACACAAAAACTGGTTTAGAAACACATTTGGATAGAATCAAAGTTACGAGTAATCTTACGCGTAACAAAACCCTAAAATTACGCGTAAGACTTTCCTTGGTTTGATCTTCAATTTTCTGGTTTATTCCGTGTTTTCTTACTTGGATAAGTCTGAAAATACGTCGACTTTGGATATCTTTTGCACTGTGAAGTGTAAAAGATCACTTGGGATAAAACCCTAATCTTACGCTTAAGCATAAGCTTACGCGTAGAAAATATTACGCTTAAGATTCATCTTACACGTAGACTCAGTCCTACGCATAAGGTAATCCTACGCCTAACTTTCTACGCCTAACTTACTGTTTACGCATAACATTAGTCTTTTTTCCTGCTTACGCGTAAGCTAAATCCTACGCGTAACTATTCTTGTTACGCGTAACTTTTGGTGTTTTTACGCATAAGTACTACTTGGTTCTTGTCATTTCTACGCCTAAGGATACTTCATCAACAAAGGTTCATTCGACTACAAAGATCCATTCTTACTACACAAGTTTATCATCATGTCTCAACCACCATACTCTAACTATTTCCCTCACACTTATAATCAACAACAACAACAATTAACTCCACAACATCAACAATGGAATCAACAACAAGCCATTTATCAACAACAATTTAATCAGCAACATACTCCACAACTTGGTGCAATTCCACAACCACAAATGGTTCAACCACAACCAAGCATTCAAGTTCAACCCTACACAACTGATTTCAATCAACATCCATCACGGTCCACTATGAAGGAACCCACTTGGTTTGCTAAGATGTGTGAAGCTTTAAGCAGCCAACAATCAATTCATGAAGCTGGATCACTTGATAGACCTCCAATGCTCACTCCAGGAAACTACGATCAATGGGTGATAAGGTTCTTTAGGTTCTGTGATCTGAAGAAGCCACATGGAAAGTTCTTAAAGAAGGTTATCTTGGAAGGTCCATTTGAGATGCCTACTGTCACTATACCCGGAGATCCAACTGCTGTTCCACCAAGAGATGAACAAATCAACATTGCTACTGTTGCAGATCTAAATGCTACAGAACTTCTACACTATGAAGCTGATGAACTTGCAATGGAATACATCCTCTTAGGATTACCAAACCCAATTCTTCGTAGTGTTGATGCTCAAAAGACTGCACAAAAAATGTGGGATCATATTCGTCTTCTTATGGAAGGATCTGTACTCAATCAGGAGGATTTGGAATCCAAAATTTACTTGGCTTATGAACACTTCATGATTGAACCTGGAGAGACACTTGAGTCATATCATCACCGATTTTCAGACATCATCAATGATTTGGATAAACACAACATCATCATGCCAAGAATTGCAGTGAATACTAAGTTCCTGAGTAGTCTTGGTCCAGAATGGGAGAAGTATGTCATTTTTCTCCGTCAAGCGAAGAACATGCATCACTCTACTTATGGATTGTTGTACGATTACTTGAAGCCTCATGAAAAGGAAGTTGATCGGGAAAGGATTCTCCGTGCTCAAATTGCTAAACAGTCACAACCGGACAATCAACAACTTGCCTTGTATGCTCAACAGAATTATCCCTCTCAACCAGCAACTCAACCAACTGCTTCCAACACACCTTCACAGCAACAACCTCAACCTCAACAAAATCAATTGGTCCCATACAGCAACAATGCTCAAGCATATGTCAGTGAAGCTACTGAGGAAATTGATCCATTCGAAGCATTGCAACAAGGATTTGTGATGATTGCTAATGCTTTTGGCCGTTACACCAACAAATCCAACAATCGTATTCGTTCCTCATCTAACACACGGACTCAAGCTGTTGTGAACAATGGACGTGTTGAAGTTCAGAATCGTGATTATGGTCGTCAGATGGGCGGTGGTCAAGGGTTTAATGCTGTGGGAAGGAATAATAACAGAGCTCAAGTGGTGGAACAAGGAAATGCTCAGAATCGGTTAAATGGTCTTAGATGCTACAACTGCAATGAGAAGGGACACCTGGCTAATGCATGCCCAAAGCCAAGGACTAGGGGCAGTGCTTACTTCAAAGAGGCTTTACTTCTGGCTCTTAAGGATGAAGCTGGTGGATCTCTCACAGACAAAGAACAGAGCTTTATGGCAGATGCAGACTCAGATGATGATATGGAGGACTTGCAGGCTAATGCAGCTGTTATGTTAATGGCTAATATGCATGAGCTGCACATGAGTGATACAGGCCCAGTGTATGACACTGATGGCTTGTCTCAGGTACCCGAACAAACCATCATCATATCTGAACTAATATCTCCGCCAATATCTGAATCCAGCACGGATCAGACTGTTCAAAATGAGTCTTCTACATCTTCTTCTGATGATTTTCAAGTTAACCCTGTAGTTACATTTGACGATCAAGATGACCTTATGGTCCCCTTTGATAATCAAATTGACTCCGTGGTCGTACTTGAGGATCTAACGAATGATCATGTTGAGACTCACGTTGAACAAGATGATCTGTTGCCTCATCCAGATTTTGCTCGGTTAATTCAAGACCATAAAATCAAAATGGAGGAATGTTATGCATTAAATCAGTCCTTAAAAAGTAAAAATGCACTGTTAACCAAGGATTTTGAATGTTTACAAATGCAACTCAACTTTTTCAAAACTCAAGAAAACCGTGAAAAAGGTTTTGAAGCCGCTTTTGCAAAATCTCATCAAAACGAAAAATATTTAGAGAGACAGATGCGTGATCTAGCCGCCTCGAAGAATGCTTTGGTGTCCGAATTAGAACAACTGAAACATGAACATAAAAAGCAAATTAATGCTCTCACCTTGGAAAACCAAAATGCTAAGGCTGAGTTGTTAAATTGTCAAAAACAGTTCTCCGCATACAAAAAGCATTCAACGAATCGGGTAGATGACCTTCTTGCAGAAATTCTCGGTTTGCAAAACAAACTTAAAGAGTTTAAAACTGTTGTTTACAAACATGGTGAATCAGTAACAGCTATTGAAAAGTTTACCTTAAAACCTAATCCAAATGGATATGGAAAAAATCTAGCTGATTACAAACCAAAGCTTTCACTAAAAACATTCAAACCAACTCCTGAAGTTTCCAGTGCAAAATACAAAATTGATAATACTGTCATGAGTGTTGTTGAATATCATCGTCAAGAGGAATTAGATGCAGAAGACGAGAGTCGATCAAAATTAAAAAATGTTGTTTACAACAAACCTTTTAATTATAAAAACGCGGTCACTTTTGTCACACCAACGGATTCTTCTAACACACCAAGGGTTATCATCAAAACACCTGAGTCTTCTATTGTTAATCCCAAAACAGTCTTTGCACAAACTTATGGTCCTTTACCTTCCATTAGCGAAGTAAACTCACAACCTGAAAATCGAAAAATTCTTCGATATTTTGACATTTTCATGGCTGACCTCAAAATTTTACAACATGAGATAGAATATCGATCTGAAATCAAAGTTGAACATTTTCAATCGCCTCTGGCGCGAGAACAAAGAGACATTTTTCAGAAAAATCTTTTACCTAATGTTAAAAACTTGAAAAGTTGTGCAATTGCCTGGGAAAAGGATTTTCATAAGGAACTTGGGGTAATGAAAAACGTTTTCGAGAAAACAGAAACATCTATTACTAACACAAAACGGAAAAAGAAATTGTTGAGAAAAGATGTTGATCGACTCTTGGAAGATGTTATCTGTGCTGATATCCATAATGTTGTGCTATTCTATTCGTTGCCATATGCATCTGATCATATCTCTGCTGATATTGTTGACACTATTGTAACTGTTGAGAACACCGATAATGTGCTTCAGATCGAGTCTTTAAAAGCAGAAAATAAACGATTACACACGGAAATTCACAATGCAAAACGTCGTCTTCAATGGTGTGAAAAAGATATTCACAACCATCAACTTAGTTTTCAAAAGAAAATCGCTCAATTGAGTGCAAAATCTTCTGATCCTAAAATTGTTCAACTGGATGATCAAAACGTGTCTTTGAAAAGTCAAATCTCAAAATATGAACAAGAACTTTTAAAAGTTAAAAAGGAATATAGTGTCATATTTGATTTACTCAAAAAGACTCGAGATGAAGCATCTAATGAACTTGATCACTATCTTGCTCACACTAGAGATGTCATGAATTTTGCTGGTAATATTCGTTCTGAAAATCAAGATCTGATTCACACCATCTCTAAGTTACGGGACATGTTAGGAAAGTATGAACAACTCCCGCCTACTGTGATTAAGAGATTAGCACCAGTCACACTTAGTAATCGTGAACCTAGAATTCCCACTGCCAAATCACAACTTGCTAATGTGTTTCCCTCTACTGAAACAGGAATAGTTGCATCTTTTCCAAACGTCCGCACTTCACAGCCTAGGAGCACCCAAACGAAGAATAGGAAGTTGCGACCTAAGAAAAGATCAATAAGGAATGCTAAAGTAGAAGAACACCCTAGGAATCTGAATAAAACTCAAGTTACTTCCACTATAGATGTTGCGTCTGGCAAATGTAATAGAAATAGTGATGTAACGAATGCTAAACCGTTGAGTACCTTTGATATTCAGTCTGATGCACCTTGTGATATATGTCAAAAGAGTATGAATTCTGATTGTCATGACAAATGTGTTGCTAAAGCTATAATCTCTAGATTACGGAATCCTAAGAATCGGAATACCTCTAGGCCCACTAATCATTCTAAGTCAGTGCTTGGTAAACCACCATCTTTAGATTCTAAGGCAACCATTGCTATCACAGTAGCTCCCGCTTCACCTCCTAAGAATGTTGTACCACCTAGTGCGTTCACTAAGACTAAAGCAAAGAGTAGTTATAGATGGCAAAAATGGATATATAACACACTAGGATTTAAATGGATTCCTAAACTTATGAATGTGTGTATATCTGATATACCTGCTTTGGAACCCTCTAACATTTCGGGTTCCACATCTACTTCTATTCCATCTGTGTCGTCTGTGTGTAATGCAGGTGATACAGATCATTCTCTGGATTGTTGATAGCGGATGTTCCCGACACATGACAGGCAACCTTAAACTGTTATCAAACTTTATTGCAAAGTTCATTGGCACTGTCAGATTCGGGAACGATCACTTCGCAGCCATCATGGGCTACGGAGATTATGTTAATGGGAACATCGAAATCAGCAGGGTTTACTATGTGGAAGGCCTCGGTCACAATCTGTTTTCAGTAGGTCAATTTTGTGATGGAGATTTGGAGGTTGCTTTCAGGGAGAAAACTTGTTTCATTCGTGATCTACAAGGAAACGACCTTATGTCTGGCTCGCGTAATTCTAGTCTCTACACTATCTCTATGCAAGACATGGTTGCTTCCTCTCCCATCTGCTTACTTTCTAAGGCAACATCAACAAAATCTTGGCTATGGCACCGTCGTCTCTCACATCTAAACTTTCAAACCATCACCAACCTTGCTCGACACAAACTAGTTGAAGGACTCCCACGATTCCGGTATTCAAAAGATCACCTTTGCTCAGCATGTGAACAAGGGAAAAGCACTCGTGCTCATTTTCCTTCAAAGGTGGAACACAGCTCTCAGCATGTGCTTCATCTTCTTCACATGGATTTGTGTGGCCCGATGCGTGTGCAAACGATCAACGGCAAACGCTACATTTTAGTAATTGTTGATGACTACTCACGATGGACTTGGGTCTATTTTCTTCGTAGCAAAGACCAAGCTCCACAAATGATCATCACCTTTCTCACAAAGATACAGGTTCAGCTCCGCAACACCGTCAGGATTATTCGGACAGACAAAGGAACTGAATTTGTTAACAAAACCCTTCGTGAATTTTATGAGAAAGTGGGAATTCAGCATCAAACATCTATTGCACGGACACCTGAACAAAACGGAGTTGTTGAAAGACGAAACCGAACGTTAGTGGAAGCTGCAAGAACAATGTTAATCAATGCTAAACTTCCAGATTACTTATGGGCAGAAGCTGTATCTACTGCATGCTATACTCAAAACCGTTCTATGATCACAAAACGCCACAACAAAACACCTTTTGAGCTTGTCCACAACTACAAACCGAACCTCAAACACTTTCATGTCTTTGGATCCCTTTGCTATCCGAATAATGATCGTGATGATTTTGGAAAGCTCAAAGCAAAAGCTGATATTGGAGTCTTTATTGGATACTGTGACAATTCTAAAGGTTTCCGAATCTGGAATCGTCGTACTAAGGAGGTAATGGAAACGATTCATGCTCATTTTGATGAACTCACGGAAATGGCTTCTGAGTATAACAGCTTAGAACCCGGTCACAACCGTTTAAACTTCCCTCAACCCCCATCATCAGCTGAAGAAAGCCCTCAGCTAACTCGTCAACAAATGGAAAGGTTATTTGCTCCTCTGTTCTGTGACGATATTGATGAACGTGCTCCTGGTGTATCCGCTGTTTCCGCTGCACAACCTGATAATATTCCTATACCTGATACACCTGCTACAACAACTACTGTTGAAGATGCACCTACACCAATTGACTCCAACACAACAGTTGAACACACCGCTTCCAACAATGATGAACCAGCTGATGATATTCTGAATGAAGTACCCCCACCTGCAGATTTTGATCCAAATGCGTTCTTCAACCCGTTTGCTAATGAGACTGCTACACCCGATGTTGCGGAATCTTCCACAAACCATTTGAATCCTCAGAATCTGCACAATGTATATCAACATCAACCCTCTACACATAGATGGACAAAAGACCATCCTCTGGCTAACATTATTGGCAACCCGAATCAACCAGTCGTTACGAGACAACGTCTTCACTCAGACGGTGAACATTGCATTTATGCACTCACTGTCTGCCAATCTGAGCCTAAAAACATTAAAGACGCAATGACAAAAGACAACTGGATTGAATCCATGCAAGAAGAACTTAACCAATTCAAACGTCTTGAAGTATGGGAACTGGTTGAAAGACCAACAAGGGTCTACGTCATTGGTCTAAAATGGATTTGGAAAAACAAATTGGATGCTGAAGGGAATGTCATCCGAAACAAGTCACGTCTAGTTGCTAAGGGTTATCATCAGGAAGAAGGGATAGACTTTGAAGAATCTTTTGCTCCGGTTGCTCGTCTTGAGGCTGTTCGGATATTTCTTGCATTCGCGGCTCACATGAACATGACGGTCTATCAGATGGATGTCAAAACGGCGTTTCTCAATGGGCAACTTAAAGAAACGGTCTATGTCAGCCAACCAGATGGATTCGTTGATCCTGAGTTCCCGAACCATGTTTACAAACTGAACAAAGCTCTCTATGGTCTCAAACAAGCCCCTCGGGCATGGTACGATAAGCTATCATCTTTTCTCATTGCCAATAATTTCACCAAAGGCTCGGTTGACCCAACTCTTTTCATACAATATCACGGGGCACACATCTTAATTGTTCAAATTTACGTGGATGACATCATTTTTGGGTCAACACATAAAAAGTTTTCAATCGCTTTTGCAAAACTCATGAAGAAAAATTTTGAAATGTCCATGATGGGTGAACTTACGTTCTTTCTAGGACTGCAAGTTCATCAATCACCCCGTGGTATTTTTCTGAGTCAGTCCAAATATGCCCTTGAATTGTTAAACAAATTTGGAATGAAAACCTGTGATACTTATGCCACACCAATGACTCATACCAAGAAGCTAGATGCTGATTTACATGGGAAATTAGTTGACCCCACCAAATACCGAAGTATTATTGGGTCCCTCATGTATCTAACAGCTAGCAGACCTGATATTGTCTTTGCCGTTTATCTATGCTCCCGTTATCAGTCGCGACCAACTGAAACCCACCTCTCTGAGGCTAAAAGAATCCTCCGATACATAAAGGGAACCATTAATTTGGGGATCTGGTATCCGAAGGATTCTGGTTTTGAACTAATCGCTTTTTCAGACGCTGATCACGCAGGATGCTTAGACTCAAGGAAAAGTACTTCAGGAGCTCTACAATTTCTCGGTGATAAACTGGTGTCTTGGCAATCAAAGAAGCAGGATTGTACATCGCTGTCATCAACTGAAGCAGAATATGTAGCCATGTCCGCGTGTTGTGCTCAAGTCATTTGGATGAGAACACAACTCAAAGACTATGGTTACGTATTTGACAGAATCCCGATGTACTGCGACAATCGGAGTGCCATTGCAATCTCGTGCAACTCAGTTCAGCACTCGAAATCAAAGCACATCGATCTACGCTATCATTTCATCAAGGACCATGTGGAACAGGGTACCGTTGAATTATACTTTGTGGGTACTGAATACCAATTGGCAGATCTGCTCACCAAAGCCTTGCCTCCCGCTCGGTTTAATGAGTTGGTCCACCGAATTGGTATGAGGTGTTTGACTCAAGAGGAACTGGATGACCTCTTAAAACAGTCTTAAAAACCTGTCGAACACCAAAACCTCTTTTGTAAATAAATTTTCAAAAACAAAATACAAAAATATAAAATCCGATAAAACAACAAAAATATTCTTCTAATCTATATTTCTTTCAACATGGCAAGTACATTTCTTCCGTCAACACTTTAATCTTTCAAAATTCAGTATTTTTCCGATCAAGTGTTGAGGGGGAGAAAATAATCCATTAACTGCTTCAAATCATCTGTGTACTTGCATGTTATCACATCTCGGCTGATTCTTTTACAAATGGTGGTAAATTTCTGGTTCATTGACACTCCTCGGACTTTAATTAATAACTTTTCATTATTTTCTCAAGTCGAGGGGGAGTGTCGTCAAGGTTTCTAAAATCTTCGTTTGGTAACCAAAATTGGAAGTTAAAAGGCTTTGGATGAAAATGGAAAAGGTGGAGGGACCAAAACTGTCAAAAACTTAAAGTTATTTTAAATAAAACCTCCACCTAACTTAACTCTTCTCATTTATTACTATCAACCAAACATATCCTACGCACAAGAATCAATCTTCAAATCCGTGTTTTAGATCATCATTTTGTAAGTGATTCTGCGTTTACAACATGGTTTTAAGCAATGGTTTTGAATTTTTCAAAAATCCAACGGTTAAAACTATGTATAATCTCGTTTTTATGATCTACGCATAAGTGTATGATCATATAATCAAGATTGTGTGTTTGTGGTTAAAAAGATTGTTTCAAAACGTGTATTTAGCATCAATGATAATATCTTTATCCTCAAATCCTACCCAGAAACATGAATTGATTGATTTTGAAACTTAGGGTTTATGCGTGGATTTGGGTTCTTCCAAATGAGAAGTGTTTTTGGTCTAAATATTGCTGGGTTATGTTCATATGATGTTGAATTAATCATATCCTTGCTCTATAACTACCCAGAAACACTGATGAATTCAGATTTTGAAATTAGGGTTTAAGGTTCATAAGATTGGGTATTTTTGATTCACCATGAGTTAGATGTTAATACTTGGTATATAAGATCATACAACTCTCTTGAACTACCAGAATAACTTTGGTGCATAATCCATGGCTAGATTTGATACGCGTAGAACTAGGGTTTAGTCTACGCGTAAGATATTCTACGCGTAACTAATTTATACATAATTCATGCCATGTGTTGTTATTGAAATGAATGTATGTGCTGATATTGATGATTTGATAATTTATTTCAGGATTGCTACACTTATAATTCAGAATCAAGGTCATTTGATTATCTACGCATAAGGATCACCTTACGCGTAGATTGTTATGCGTAAGACTTATCTTACGCGTAGCTTCTACGCTTAAGGTTCTACAATGGACTACGCGTATCCTGTGAAGGATATGCGTAAACAGTGACCCCTACGCTTAAGGTCAACTCTTACGAGTAGCCTTACGCGTAAGGACTATATATGCCTACGCATAAGCTCTACGCATAAGGTCTCTCTTTCCTACGCGTAACATTTCTTACGCGTAAGTTAGGGTTCTACGCGTAAGTTTACGCCTAAGCATATATCATTCCTGTCTACGCGTATCTTTACCAAAACTACGCTTAACCATGGATTGACCTTCATGATGAATTGTTACTTGTACAAACTTGTAAATAAACTAATCATATCATCACGAATCCAAAATATCACTAATAAACTTAAATCGTTTGATATGTTGTGAACAATATGTGATAAAATAAGCTTTAAAACTTAAAGTTAACTAACTCACGAAACATTTCACGATATCATTGATTGAACATACAAGTGACTTAGGACTCGTAACAATCATTATCACTATACATTCAACAACTAGACAATAAGACCTTCTGTTGACTAACATTATGTCCTTTCGAAATGTTGGTTCTTTTGGCTAATGTTATTTCAGATCACGACATGGCTGAACAAATGAATGTGGATGCACCTGAAGTTCTCTCCATTGCTGATATCTATCCTCATGGCTATCCAATGAAGATTGGAAAGAATAACCTCCGTGTTGACTTTGACACCCTCACTTGCTCTGAATCTTCATGTCTTATTGCTATCGATATTCTGAGGACTCATCCATATCAGAACATGCTTACTAACTCTGCAACCATTCCTGAGATCTACATCCAACAGTTCTGGAACACTATGGAAAGGGTCAAAGGAAGGACTGCTGTAACAGTGACTCTGAACCACAAACAAGTCACTATTACACCTGAAGACTTAAGGGCTGCTCTCCTTATTCCTGAAGTCAATCCAACCAAACTTTATGCCACACCTGCTGAAGAGCTAACTCTCCAATTCTTAATCGATATCGGTTATGACGAGGCTACAGGAGTAATCACCAAGCACTCTCTCGTAGAGCTTAAGAGTATTCCTCAACCATGGAGAACACTCTACATGATCATCACCAAGTCTGTTTCTGGTCGTGACAGCGGCTATGAGCATCCTAAGCTCATAGAACTGCAAATATTTTGGGCATTCGTCAACATGAAACACATAGCTATTGAAGCTCTGATTTGGGATGACATGATGTCATTTCTCAACAAACTTGGCTCAAAGATTCCCTACATCAGATATACCTAAACTGTTGATACAGAGAGCTCTTGGACTTAATCCTGATATTCCCAAGAGGCTCAATGACCCCGACAATCACGACATGTTGACGGAACCTATTCTCTCTGTCAGAATCAAGGAAACGTCCACAAAGAAACAAGGTGCTGTGCTGCCAGATTTCCTTCTAACTGAAGATGTCAGAAAGCTCGAAACGTACAAGAGATATCTGGAAGCAGTCAGACAAGGCAAAGTTGGTCATCTTGACGAAAAATCTTCTGGAACACCTGTCAGGAGAACCAGAAGAGGAAGTGCAGGAAGTGTCACAAGTACAGATAGTCAAAGGAATGTTCCTAAGAAGAAACCCATTCCAAAGAGGAAACCCACTCCTAAGAAGAAAGTTCCTTCTCTAGGAAGCCACTCCGATCCTTTCACTTGAACCACAAAGACAGCTTAGGGACGAGGACTCTGAGGCTACTGAATCAGATGAAGAGATCACATTACTCTGAAACTGCAAAGGATGAAGATCCCTCAGTACCAAAACCTCCAAGTCCTCAAACTATTAAAGGAAAAGAGAAGACCTACTGCACTTGTACCTCAGGATGAAAGCTCTGAAGACGAAGAGCAATTGGATAAATCATACAGGAAAAAGTTTCACAAAGCCAGACACCTTCACAAGGCCGAAGAATTTGCTAAAGATCAAATGGGTGGCCCTGGAGGTTCAAGTGGCGCTGCCCACTCTAAACCATCTCCTGATGCGGTTAATCAACCCGATAAGGGAGCTGGTGCCACCAATCTTCTGCAACAACAACAGCCTGTGGAGGACACTATTGTCTATGATTTTGAGAAACAGATAACTGAGAAAGAAAAGTCTAAGGATGACGAGGATGATTACTCAAAGTTTCTTCTAGACAGTCCAACACACTCAAAGGAGAAAACCTCAGAAACTCCTAAGGACATGAAGTCTCCTCATGTCTCCTCATCATCGGATTCTTCATCTCATTCATCACCACCACCATCAACAAAGTCAACCAGATCATCATCCAAATCAGTGAAGAAACCACCTAAATCTTGGATTTCTCAAGCTCATGAACGGATTACCAAAGCTGTCAAACAAGTCAGAAAGCAAGACGTGCTCAACAAGAAGCTGAATTTCTTTGCTGATCACATACAGCATCTGTATGACGAGAATGAAAAGATGCAAAAGGAAAGGAAGTTTGTTCAGGAATTCATGAAACAACACCGTCAGGAGGAACTGAACGAAATGATCGAAGGCTACACTAAAAAGTACCTTCTGGAATACGTTCCTAAAGTCACAAAGGAGTTATTCACTAGACAACTTTATCCAAATCTGATGCAGATCGCCAAACAAACTATTCGATCAACGCCCTTAACCATCACAATCAATCCGACCGATTCGGTCGTGTTTTCGAATAATGAATTGGTAGCCAAGCTTGTGACACAAATGTCGCCACGATCTGCAATGTTCAATACTGAAGAAGCAAAACTGTATCAAGCATTGCTGGACTACCAACTTCAAGAAGCTTGTAGATTTGAAGCAGAAAAGCCGAAACGTCCCAGAGACGATGAAGATAAGGATAAGGATAAAGACTCTGCACCTAAACGTCAGAAGCAGTCTGGTGAATCTTCTTCGATGCCTCCTCCTCCCCAACGGACCCCTCTGGAAACAACTCATCCCCAGGCAACCCCTCCTCCTCCGTAGCTTCTTCTAAGTGGTCTGACGAAGACTGCAAATCCACGTCTCAGAAATAGGAATAGGAATAGAAGTAGCAGAGACCCTGCAAAGCCGAAAAGACGAAGTTTAGATGTTCGAAGAACTTCAACCATCAGGTCGTTACGAACTATGTCAAAACGAAGAAGTCATAACTTGTAACGTCTAGCACCGCTGTAAACACAGTGTTCGAACCGATGGTTAAGTAATAAGCTTTTGTGCTGGCTTAGCCAGCCTAACTAACACTACCAATTCCCGCAACTAGCTTATCAAACAAACCGCTAGACGTAGTCTAAACCTATTTCAACAGATCACTTATTGAGGAAACACTGAAATCCTTGCATAAGGTCTTCCATGAAAAATCACATCGGAAGCTAGTAAAGCAA